>VZSF01008847.1:565536-672341 GCA_013398295.1 Chionis minor
GCCCGCAGCCGCTGTCACGGCGGAGCCGCCGGAGGGCGGAGGCCGCGGGGCCGCCGTGCCGCCTGCCGGCCCTCTCTGCGGCCCTGCCCGCCCGCTCGGGGGGCGCCGGGGGCAGGTGCCGGTTGGTGCGTCCCGGTGTTGTCGCCGGGGTTCGGCTGGGCCGGCGGGAACCGGGAGGCTGGGGGAGCCCTGGGGCGGTGCGGAGGGGAGCCGTGCCTGGCCCCAGCCTGTCCTGGGGAGCGCGGGTAGACTGTCCCCAGCCGCAAGACTGGGAGAGTCAGGGTGTTGATGGAGCTGGGCAGCTGTAGAAAGGGATTCTCAGTTCTTGCAAGATTTTTTTTTTTTTTTTTAGATATTTTCCACCATTGGGCTCTCGACCCCGCTTCTCTGCCCCCAAGTTGTCTCTTGCTGGCAGAGAGGCTCCCAGCCTTTTTGCTGTGTAAGCACAGAGTTTATCTGCTCCGATGCCGTTTGCCCTCCCCTCCCTGAGCCCCTGCACGCTGGGCTGTGCTGGTCAGGCTGGGAACTGAGCAGTGGGGCTGTCACCGGTGGGGTGCTGGACTGCGGGGCAGGGGCAGCAGAGCTCTGTTCCTCAGCTGAGGACTAGCTTTAACTAACACGTCCTCCCTACGACCTTCTCCAAACTAAACTTGCTCTAGACCAGACTTGTAGCTCTGGAGAGAAGCAGGTTGCCTTTGGTTATAGCTTTATCACCTTGACTTATCTCTGTGTGTATCACTAACTATCATGTACTCACTAAGTAGAGAAGTCATCTTCCGTCAAAGCTGCAGGAATATGGATTTAATACTTGTGAAAATATACTGTTTCTTAAGGAAGGCCTTTGGAAAACATCAGGGAGACACGTGCAAGGACCTCAACTGAGATTTCAGCTTCTGTTCCCTTCGAAGGGCTTGGAGAGCAAAGTTTGATAGACTTTGTTTCAGCTACTTCCATGCTTCTGCCTTGCAGAGGTATTTAGGTGGGAAGGGACAAAACTTGAGTGGTGTTTCATTAAAGTCAATCTAAAGCCTGAAGATTAAAAATTATTTATGTCCTGATGCATGCATTACTTGTACAAAAGTAGCTTTGGGTTCTTTAATCTAGAATTTTTTCTCTTTCATCGCTCTGATTTGTGACAATATTTCTCTTAAATGCTATTTTATCTGATACACTTATCTCCACTAATCTAGTTTAGCCTAAAGGAGGGTGTTTCCGTAAGTAAATTATAACCATCTTGCCAGAAATAAATTTAGCAGATGCATAGCCAGCCTGATGAGACTGTGGGTTAGTTCCCAAAAGCACTAGTTCAGAGAAAGGAAGCGACCAAAGAAATTGTAAGAGTTTAAGCCTTGCAGCGTGATAACTGCGGTCATCAGCTCCATGCCTTGCTGTGTTCCCATGAGTTGATAACTTTGGACTTTGGCCATTTCTGTATGGTCTTGTGCTAATACGTTGCATTTTGTCAAAGTGCATTTCCGTAGGGCTTGTTTCACCTCTGGGACAAAATGCTTGGTTAACAGTTCACGGAACTCTGCTGGGCAGGTCAGAAGAGGCAGCGAAGATAGTTGCCAGTGCTGTGAACGCGCATTACTTCTGCATGTGCTAATTGAATCATTTCAGACTTCCTGACCTTATCAGCTTAGTTCTGGCTACGCGGTGGTTTGAAGAGAGACACGCTTCCCCAGCTTCCTCTCTCCCTTTCCAATTTTGGATTCTGGTTGGGGGAGGGAGGGCATCTTCTTGCACAGCATAACCCACCTCTCTAACCTCAGGCCCGCTTTCTCTTTCCTGCTTGTCCGCTGTCTTTGGGAGCGGCCCCAGATCTCAACGGGGGAAAGGCTGGACTCGCCCAGTGCTTGCAAGAACCATGGCCTTCCACGGGAGCAGGAGATGCACGAGTTACTGTGCCTGCATAATGCCATGCTCCCGAGGCTGCTTGCTTTGTTTACGTTACTGATGCTCTTCAAAACAAGCTGCTTTTACATTTTGAATAATACTGTTAAAATCTGGGGGAAAAAACCTTAAGAGTTAGCAAAAAAACCCCCTAAGAGTTAGCAAGTGAGTTGTATTTCAATTACTCACCAGCTGCTTGTGTCTCTTGATCTGCTGGCCAGCCAGATGTGGCCCTGGGTGGCTTGTGGTGATGTAAGTATGATGTAGCTGTGGGTTTCTTCTGCACATACGTGGACGAAAGGTTTCTGTGGCCTGACACTTTAGGTGTCAGCTAGAAACCTTTGGGTAGAGTCCTGTCAGCAGCATTGCCTGGGGACTGCCTTTCCCAATTCTGTGCACTTTGGTTAAAACCTGGGCTCTCTAAACCTGCCAAAAATAAATAGGACAGCTAAGGATTAATTAATTAGTGGTTAAACTCTAACAGTCTTAAAATTGGTGAAAGATGCAAATGTGTAGTGTCTTTTCCAGTACTTAATTTCACTGAAGGTGGCAGAAGCTGCAACCATGTAAGTTGCAAATGGAGAGAGCTGCTAATTGCTCTAAGGCAAATATCACATGTATCTGTGCTGAATTTGTTACTCAGTAAAGGATCAAGGGCGTCGCATTCCTCCATTCTTGTCATGTAGGTGTTCAGTGAATTTTAGGCCAGCTTTATGTCAAGTTGACACAAAATCATTGGTACATGTAACTTACCAGAGCTCTTGGGATAAGTCTCTATTCTGAAAACTGAGTGGCTCCCAAATATGTTTTTAAAAGCTTAGAGTACAAAGCAAATTTATAACCAGGATCTGCCATTAGTACAGAGCTGTAACAGTTTGGGGTTGTCTTTGTCCAGTGCAAAAGAGATTGTGCCTTTTAATATTTAATCATTTGCAGATGGTGTCTCAAACGCAGCTAAAGGGGTGAGGACTAATGACAGTAAATTTCTTTCACTTATGGTCTCTGGGACATGTACATCTATCTTGGGCTTTTCTGGGTTTAAGATTTTGCTGGGGTAGTCTTGGCAGCATCCCTGTGCTGAGAAGGTTCAGCTTATACTACCAGCCAAATGGCTTTTCTGATGGTGCGGGTTCCTTGACTGCAGAGGTTTTTCATCTGTGTCAGTGTACGGGGCGAAGATGTGACTTCTCTTCAGGTTCTTAAACTTCAGGTGTTGCTTGCTTTATTTTTGGTCTTGTGTTGCTCACTTCAGTTCCTTTTCTAGCAGTGCACTTTTTAAGCTCTCCTTTTGCCCTGCTGATTTATGTTGCCAAGTAAAACCAGTAATACACTTGCAGCACTGATGGAAAATAAGTTCTTCAAGCAGCACCTTTAATTAAATATTTGCGTATGGATTATGTTTTGTCACTCTAAGTAATACTGCTATTAGAAAAGTGAACTGTTTCAGCTCCTAGGACTGGGATTAACTGCTCCTTAGAGGCCTTTGCTTTAAAGGGATCCAGACTCAAAATTGATTATGTTTGAAAAGGGAGAGGGAAGGGCAGGAAAGGTTTGCTTGGATTAAACGGCTTAGTCAGACTTGCTTCCCATTTTAAGGAGAAACTTTTTTGTACATAAAAAACCTTTCACTGTGGAGAAATTGGTGGGTGCATGACAGACAAACAAGCATTATTTTTTTAATCCTGTAAGTTATAATGTGAAGCAATTCTTAATGATCTAAGTAAAAAATGAAACAGGAGGACAGGTGGGTAGAATAGCTTTCCTAAAATCTTCCTTTGTTGCAGTTTAAGAAGCTGGATTTCATGATGATAATGAGCAAATGAGCTATTTCGATTGCTGTTGCAATTGATTGCGTTGAAACTGTGGCACCACTCTTGTCTCTCAATTCAAGTTTGCGTCAGGTTCTTTTTGTTGTCAGGATTTATCTTTGCTAGAATCTAGTTCAGTATTTTTCCCACTGCCAGCGTTAGTTCAGTCTGCTATGGGTGAAACAATGGCAGCTGTAGGCGTTTCAGCTCCTGCTTAATCCCGGGCTGTTCAGGAGGCCGGCAGCAGCGTGCCCACAGAGGGGATGCTTCTTGTTGGGCTTCGCTATGCGAGGGCAAGGAGAGAAGTGATGACTCCAAATTGTTCAGGAGTGTTCTTAAAAACCAGCAGGTTTGGGGCACGCAGTTACAGGGCAGTTATTGCTGAGACTCTGAGAAGCAGTGAAACCATTACTTTGTGTGCTGTGCTCTTCCTAGAGCACTCAAGACTTGCCGTGTTGGCAGAAGCCCCTTGTATATGTGGCTCTGTTGAGAATTCTGCAATTTTGCTGGGTTGCGTTTTTTTCACCTGCATGGAAGTGTGGCTGGAATAAGCTGTCTTAGCAAGACTGTGGTTTGGCTGACGTTTACTTGGGCCGCTCAAGGAATCTTTTGTAGATACTGTACACAATAGACAGACATGTAGGGTTTGTAGTGTAAAAGCAGGCATGAACTGGATCTAGTGTGGAGAAACATGTGAGTGCTAGAAGAGCAAGTATGAGAAAATTGGCACCATGAGATGTTATGTCCTGATTTTTATGATAACAAAGTTGCGTGGTGACTAGTAGAGGGTTGCAAAAGAGCTAGACGTGTTGCAGTGCCTGTACTGTTAAGCTGTACTGTCTTGCACATCTCTGTCAGTGGAGGTAGCCATGTTCTTTTCTAGGTTGTAGGTCATGAATTCTGGACTGTTTTCTGTATGGTGGGAACACCTTACACAAGTGCTAAATGATGTTCTGCATTCTGCCTTCATTTCTACTCCCCTCCCACTCCTCCACCAAAAAAAAAAAAGCTACCTGCTGTTTATGTCTAAGATGAGTAGAGTGAAAAATGCAGAAAAGCTGCTTAAGTCAGACTTAATACCTATTTTTGCAGGTGTGTGGCATTCCTATTTGCCTTTAAAGTCCAATTGTTGATGTTTTATTTCCATTTATAAGCTCCTTTATTTTCCACTAGGTGATGCCTATGTGTAATGCTCAGGACGGATGTGGCTAAGGGAAAATTTGTTATATGGTCTTTAAGTCAGAATCAGTTGGATAGAGGAGGGGGGCAAAGCCCACTTCTCAATTTGAGAAAAATACAAACTGTTGTAAAATACAGGGTGTGATGTACTTGGTGAGGCTGGGATAATTTGGATGAAACATCCTGTGTTGTGTGTGCAGCTGATGCCTTCCCCTTGCGTTTCTGGATTCTTCTACCTTTAAATTAGTATTTTTAGTATGTAGTAAAGATGAATAGATATTACTAGGCGGGCTTTACGCTCGTGTGTAGTCTTAAATACATCCTTATTGCACGCTTTGAGACGCAGGTTTTTCCCAGGGAAAGGGATTTTTAAGGTGATTAACTGGTGTCCTGCGTTGGTATTGCTTTGTTAATGCAAAGATAAACAGTGATGATAGAAGGTGGTGGTGTTGCATGGAGTGGGCTGTTACTGTACATAATATAGAGGAACCACTTCCCAGAATAAGCTGTGTCATCCTTTAGCTGGTCAGAGAAGCGTGTGAGCGTGTGCAGTGTCTTCAGAGTGCCTGCTACCATTTATTGCACAAGAGTGTTTGCTTTGTATGGCGGTGATGGAATCGGGTACCTGCACACACTTGTTGACTAACTTGGACTTCAAAGTTTTGTTTTTCAAAAGCCTTTTGAGGCAAGCTAGTTAACCGTGCTTGCTCTACAACATGGGTATTGAGAGAGATTTAACCTCAGGCTAGAGAGTCAGAAATTACATATAGCGAGCGTGGGCTGCGTGGGGATTACCTGCTTATTGCTTTACCTCAAGGGAAGGTAAATGAGAAGAGCCTGTTTACGCACTGAGCCATTGCAGCTATTGCTTCTTTTTCCCCTTGGTGCGAGTGAGAATGTTCTAGGGAACATGGGATCGTGTTCGGAGAACGGGTGGAATTTTAGATAGGCATGGCGCCTGAGGAATGTGCCTTAGTGTTTTGCTATTATGTTACAGTCCAGATAACTACATTCATTTCCCTTATTCTTTCAGCTGTTTTTCAAGATCAGAATGCAGCAGAAAAATGAAAAACCATAGAAGACATTTGCTTTGGAAAAGAAGTCAGTTGCTGGCCCAGTCTAGAAGATGGACCACTGGATTTGGGGAGCTCGGAAAATACTGCTTCCAAAAGCAATTTTTCCTAGCTAAGAAGAAAAGACAGAGTGCTCAGCTAATTGTGAGCTTAAATCGCAGCAAACTGTACAGAAGACTGCAGTGCAGAAGGAAGGCACTTGAGCTCCAAAGCTGGTGGGCTCTGCATGTGCCTGTAAATGCAGAAGCCTATCAAAAACCTACTGTCGAACCATACAGATCTCCTTACAAAACTACTGAGAGCAAAAAGGCCCTGTCCCTATCGCAAAGCCGAAAGCCCATCTGGAGGAGAACTAAGAATACTCAACAATGAATCCTTTCAGAGTCAATATCCCTTGAATGAAGAATTTGAAACTGTCGCTGTTGTTAATAGCGTCTCTGGCAATACCCATTATGTCTCATGTGGTACGCTGGATGGTGCTGCCTTACCTGTAAAGAAAGGTGGTTTTGTGTATAGCGGGAAGGAGAGCAATAATGGTGAGGGCAACACAATCCTGGCAGTTTTAAACAACTATAAAAGGAAATGCTGTTGCAAAGGGAGTGGAATGGAACTTGTGGCCCCTTGACAACTATAAAGAGGTCCAAATTTAACCATCATATTGTAAAAAAGAGATCTTTATTTATGATGCATAAGAAACTTTCTATGGTTAGGTTTCGGTATAGAATTATAAAATCTGCAGAGCTTCGAGCAAGAGGTAAAACCTGCAAACTGAGAAAAATCAAGCCAAGGTGGGTGGAGAAAGTTACGAGGGACCATCAAGAGACGCTCCAGCGGGATTTTGAAAGTGGATTGTGTAACTGGCTTTCCTACTGGAAATCTAAAAGTAACCGTCTTTGGAACCGGTACAGCTTATCAGATATGAACAATAATACACCCAAATCTTTAGGTGAGCAGAAGGAAATATGTGCACCGGAGATCTGCCGTACGCAGGATGCATCACTGTGTGCTGAGCCATGTTCCGAGGAGCCAGAATCCGGAAGGCAGGATGGCAGTGTGGATGCTGTCCCGCCAGAACTGCATGCTGGAGCTTCTCCGGAGGCAGAGACCTTGCAGCAGGTGGAGAGCAATGGGGCTTTGGCAGAGGATCACTGCTCAGACACTTTGGTCTCCATGACAGGAAAAGAAATTCCTGTTTCAGGTCAAGATGATGCAGAATCTAATGAGGTTATGGGTGTAGATGGAATGATACTGTTGCAATCCTCCTTGCAGGATTCTGATGTCACTGATAATTTTGCAAATGGACCTTTATCCATGGAGCTGGCAGAAAATGAGGACAGCTCTAGCCAAATGGAAGTCGAGGGCTCCTTAAACCCGGACATTTTTAGCGCGAAGTTACTAGATCACCCTTACTGTAAAAGTCCTCTTGAGGAGCCTTCACCAGAAAGCACAGGACTAAAATCAGGAACTCGGAAGGGAGGCAAAAGGAACAGTCAGAAAGCTTCCCAGGTGGCCGATGAGCAGTTGGCAACGTGGCTTTGCGGTATACCTTTTACATATCTTAGAGCTGCCAGGAGTTCCTGAAAACTGCTGGATGTATCGTGGAGTTTACATGTTGTGTTAATTCTTTTATTAAAATGGTTTCTTAGTGTGAATTGTAAAGGGGGCTTAGCATAACACTTGATGAAATGAGGCTGCAAAGAGGAGAGCTGCGTGAAGGAAGAACAAATCCAAGCTTATCTGTCAATCTGCTTTGAAGGATAGTTGAATTGTGCCTCTGCTGCTTTTGTTTTAGAGAATACAATGCAATTTGATTGGAATCTTAGTGGAAAATTGTTGGTACACATTTTAAAGGTCTTTTATCATGTGGTTTCAGAAGATGATATAGGGTTATAACTTATGATTTTTTTAAATGGTTGACAATTATTACTCCTGACTCCTGAAGATCCTTAGTGTTCTAATACTTCCTTCCAGCCTTGTCCTCTCTTGCTCTGTCTTAGACTGAAACTAAGTCACTTAATGAATGTCAGGTTTTAATAGCAAAATATTGCTCATTGTCACTTAGTTTTGTCTCAGTTGTTCATAAAGCAGGCTTACTGAACCTTATTAGAAAATATATTTTAAAAGGCAAGACTAGTCTTAGTAAAGGTTCAGCAAAAAGGCTTTGGGATTTTTTTTTACTCAGTGCTGAGCATGCAGTATTTGATAGTCTCTCTAAAGAGGAACATGGTAAAAATAGTAATCAGTGCTTTATTTATGTATGGTAGCATACTATACACCTAGTAAAGAGCAGTAAGCAACGTGTTGTACCACCTAGTACCATTAATATAATGTTCAAGTTCAGTGGTGGTGTGATAACCTAAGTCTTCATTTGGAGAAGCTGACTTCATAGATTCCCATAAAGTTGAAGCTGGTGTCAGCTAGTGTTAAAGGGATTGTTTGAAGTTTGACGTGCTCTGATTTTTCTGCCTGCCTTTTTGTCAGCTGATTTTGCAATTGATTCTTTAAAGCAAAATGTGAAGAAGGAGACATTGAACCTCAAAAGATGATTTAGCTTCCCCATATCCACAAGGTAGCCTGGGATGTGTTTCTCTATGACTGGCTTTGCGTTGATCCTGCAAGGACCTGGCACTGTGTGAGAAGTTGAGAGAAACTGTGGTACTACAGTGAACAGGCCACTTCTGCAGTGGAGTTTTAAAATTTTTCCAGCAGAAAATGAGACATAATCCATCTGTAACAGCCAAGAACCAAGACTGTATTGGGGTGGCAAAGGTTAAATTTTTGTGGTCATATTCTTGTTCGTGGGAGGCCTGAATAATGCAAAATAAAATTAAAAAGACAGACAACAAATGCACTAAACTTTCCCACACTTGACAATTTTAAGAGAATTCTTAACCTAGATTCTGAATGAAAGTAGGTGAGACCAGTTTCCATTTTCTTCAGAGTTGAGGGTTGAGGCCAAGTCTACACTACATACACACTCACACTGACAGTATAGCACTTCTCAGTTTTCTCCCCTGAAAAGCTGTAAAAAAGAATTTTGATTTTGGTATAGCTGTGTGCAGAAGTTCTTGTCTGTTTAGGAGTGTTGTTAATAATTAACTGCACCCTAAAAGACAGTGCAACTGAGAGTTGCTAGGGTAGATGCATGAAGGAGATGTGTTATGGATGCTCTCAGGCTTTGAATTTCTTTGCAACAGATGAACTTGGATGTTAATGGGCTGCAATATTTAGTGCATTTGGATGTACTATTAGGTGTCAAACAGTAGGTAAATCCTATTTGCGATGGGTGCACTAGGTGTGAATTTTGTATTTTCCTTCGATTATGAAGTTACACCGGTCCAAGTGAGGTCAGAGTCTAGCTTAGAGGTCTCTTGGAGCTCTGCTACTGTTACTTGTAGCTATGAGAACAATCGTTCCAGCGTGTGTATGAAGAAAAAGCTTTTAAAAATGTTATATATTAAAAGAGAATAAGGTACGCTTACTTCCCCATGTATCTTCTATCTAGACTTACAGCCAGAGTGAGAAATATCCTCCCTGTCACAGTCTACTAAAGTGTAAGGGATGAAAGTTTTTAGGCAAGTGTGGGGCAGAGTTGCAAGGATATCTTCCCATGAAGAATTCTTCCGTGCTGTCTGATCTCACTCTTCAATCCTCCCCTCCTCCTGTCGCGCATCCAGGTGTACTTCTTTCTATATCTTCACTGCTTTTCTCATCTCTCTGTGTTTTGTTCTTGGTTTCTCTCCTTTCCTTTTTTGTTCTTTTCTTACCGCTGTTCTTCTGGCACTTTTTTCTGTCGGATGTTTTTCTCATCTTGCTTCTTCCCATCCTGATCTTTGAAAGTTTCCAGGAAATACTGTAAAAGCTTTAGTAAACAGAGCACTAAACATACTGCACTGTCCAGTGATACTGCCTGCCATATCACCCAGGCTTGAGAAGAGACCTGGAGTTTGGGTTACTACAATTTCCCTGGACTCTGATCTCAGATCCAGCTTTCTATACACAGAACACGTGTTTTCTGCTGCATTTGAAAACTCGTTTTCAGAAAGCGGGACAACTTGGTCTTTTTTTTCCTCTTTTTCCCTAGCAAGTGTTGAAATCCTGTTTCCATTCTCTTTCATTCTTGAAATGGTTTTGGATGCTTGGGTGGAATTTGTGTCTCCACTGTTCCAGTCTTGTGTCTGAGGGGGGAAAAAAAAGTCAAATCTATTTCCTAGTTTTTTTAATTCTTCTAGCATTCATCTCTTCATTATTTTGTAGTTAATACCTTTTGTTTCTGCTGTTTATGGTTGCCCGAGCAGTGGCAGGCTGACATGGCTGTCCGTGGCACTTGAAATGCCATCCCTTAGGATACCAGGGTAAATGGCTTAAAGTTGCTGAGAGCCTGCCTGGTGTCTCTTCCATTTCCTATGGTGGCAGCAGAGGAGTTGAACAGACTGCAAACTCTCTGCCAGCCAGGGCTGCTTACATTTGAAGAGAGTAATTCTGCATACTGTAAGGACAAGATACTGGGTTTTCAGTGGAAACTGCTGCAGAAGTTGATGGCTTTGCATGTTGCAGTAAAATTGTTTAAGATGCTAATTTAAATAAGCAGTGGGATGGACTCTCCTCATAGCACTGGTATAATTAGTTTGGTGTAGATATATATATATATGGGAAGAATAGGATCTCATCTTTCCCTGTAAATATGAGTTGTCAGATTCCTGCTTTTTTATTTTTGTCCTCCTTCCCCTGCTTTTATTTAGTGTTGCCAATTTGAGCTTAGATTTCTTAAATATATACATGCCATGTGGGGTGCTGTGTGTTGGTTGGGTGCAGAAGGATTGCTGCTCATACTTGGAAGAAATGACTGCTTTATTGAACTGGTGAATTCAGAGGGTTTTTACACGTTTTTACCTTCATTTTTCTGGTATATTTAAAGGATTCCTAGATGAAGTTATGAAGAAATATGGCAGTTTAGTTCCACTCTGTGAAAAAGATGTCATGGGAAGATTAAAAGAAGTCTTTAATGAAGATTTCTCCCATAGGTGTGTAGCAGTATCAAATTCTAGACTTTGTAAAGGACAAATTGCTTGCATTGCTACTTGCATGCTCCACATCTAACACCTAACAGAAGTCCATTTGATATGACCTTGACTTATTTTTCTTTTCTACCTTTTCAATCCTGTTTTAGAAAACATTTTATCACCAGGGAAATCATGAAGTATCGGGAAAAACATCCAAAACCCTCCACTTGCAATTTCCGGGTCTTCTATAATAAGCACATGCTAGATATGGATGATTTAGCTACATTGGAAGGCCAGAACTGGCTCAATGACCAGGTCAGAGATGCTTGGTGTTTATGTGTTTCCGTACCCCTTTTTTGCCTATTTCTGTCAGGATGTTAGTTGTTCACCTTCTGCTATGTTATAGGTGGGCTATCCTTACTTTACACTTGAGAAATAAAAGAAGTGGTGAGCAGCTTTTACAAGGGCCGGTGCAGTAATAGTGGTTACAGGTCTGGAAGATGGGAGGTGTCCCAACTAAACCATTTCCTTTTGAAGACATAATGTTGCAGAATTTTGAGAAAACACTGGCTACCCATATATGTTATAGCATCTCCCTCTATCCCCAAGCTTGGGCAGCTTACAAGAACAGCAGATTGAAGCAGCAGACTGTGGCCCACAGCCAAAAAACCAAGGAGGCTGCAGTGCCCAGGGCATGCACCAGTAGACTTAAATTGAATTAAACTGCATTTCAGATTGAGGCAGACTTCAAGCAGCTAGTTACAGTCTCTCTCCAGGCTGACCACTATTAGTTCCAGGGTGCTTGTCCTTCAGACTACAGCAAAATGTTACTATAATTGCTCATCTCTTATTGCTGTTATAAGTGTGAAGCATCCTACGTTTTATAGGAACTTGTGAATTTGAGTTTTACAAAACTATTCTGTACATACTCAAATATTTACTAACTCTTACAGATAATTAACATGTATGGTGAACTCATAATGGATGCAGTCCCTGAAAAGGTGAGGGTTTTTGTTATTATGCAAATGTACCTAATGAGAGATGGAGAGGGAAGGGTGAAACATTGAATATTTCAGATACAGACTCAAGATTTAGCTCAGTTATGTTCTGAGTGGTTCCATTATAATTTGTTGCTATCTGCTGCTCAAATTTTCATCCTTTCTTGTGCTAAAATACAGTTTTCAGTGCTGTTGCTCTTGTTTCAGGAACTTACTGGATTAGCTCTGCAGGTGGTCTCTGTGGTAGCCTGATGTTACTGAGGTACCTGTAGAAGACAGGTGCCCTGTTTTCACCCATCCTGCTCTCCTTTCCTCCTGGAGGTTTCTGTCTCTAGCTTATCTGCTTCTAAAGTGCTTTATCCATGCCCTTGCTCACCGGTCTGGTGTTTCAGCTGAAATTTCTGATGAAGATGGATTTCTGCTGAGATGACAAACCATCAATGATAGCATCTGAACCATGCACATGTGCTGCTTGCACTCATCCACCCGCCCACCTTGCAGTTGTGGGGACCGTAACAGCTCAGGCTGTGTCAGATGCCTGCCTGGTGAATGTGAATTGATGCAGAGCTGCTTGGTTTCTCAGCAGTATTGACTCTGCAGGATTCTCTTTGGTTTGCGCATCCTCAACAGAATGCTTACTGCTTTCCAACTCCAGTTGGTGGCAGTTGAAAAAAAGAAAGGGGGGAAAAAATCAAGAAAACCACCCCCCCCTTCTGTGACTACATTTGCAGCAATGGCAATTATAAAAAGCCATCTGTTTACTAGTAGAGCTGAACAATTTTCAGGTGAGACCACAAAGGAAGAACCAAACAAAGACATTTTTAGATGAGCTCTGCAGAATGTAACTCTTAAAATCTTCAAGCTCGGAAGAAAGAGCGTTGTTGCTTTGATTGGTGGTGATGGTGATTCTTCATTAGTATTCTCTGTACTTCCCAAGTGTGTGCTAGGGTTGTGGTATTGGAGATTGTATCTGTTTGCTTGTGTCTGCTTTTTCTTCATAGTGCATAATTGAAATCCTCACGGGAGATTCTGTGCTGGTACCTTAGAATGTGGTTTTGAAGTCTGTTGGCATAGCTAATGGGTGTTAGACTGTGTTTTCAGATGCTGAATTTTCTAACTTTTTTCAAGTAATAACTCAAGCCTTCTACCACCTCTACACTAGCAAAATTATTAAAAACAGATGTTGCAGATTTCCATTTGTATTAATCTGTCCCTGTAATTGCAAGAAGCTAAGCACAGGGAATAATAGTGTTAACCTGGAGCTAAATAGTTTTTTTTAAGATAAGTCTACATTTTTTGGAATAAATATAGATATTTTAGTTACAAAATGGATGTGGTATAACTTAAAAATGCTTTTAAATAGCAGGATATTGTTTTACTCTGGAGCTGGTCCTCGTAGTTGAATACAAATGACTGTGTTGTTGCATTAAATCTCATAACTTTTGATCAATTTTTTATTTAGGTTTTTTTTTGGTTTTGAGTATCAGCTTCCAGCAACTGAAAACAGAAGTTACTCCCTTCTCCACCACCCCCACTTTGCCAGTCCAGTGTTCTCTTCCTTAATCCCTGTAAAGAACAACAAAAACTGTAACCCCTTATCCTGGTGTTTTTCTCCCAGGTCCGTACCCAACAAAAAATTAAACATGATATGCCTGGAGATACAAAAGTGTAAATATAAATGCTGCACTGGCATACATCATACATTATGGGGAAATAAGGTTTGCTTTATTTGCTTGCTGAAGAACAGCAATAGTTCAGGCTTGGCAAAGCCTCTGTTTGTCCCTGCTGGGGTTCTGTTTCTAAACCTGCATTAAATAATGCCTCATTACAAGTTGTTTTGTATAAATTATCCTGGGGGAAGGGGAATGACTGTGCATGAAGATTTCTGTGCTCATTCCTCCTCTCTCTCTTTTTTAGGTTCATTTCTTTAACAGCTTTTTCCATAGACAGCTCGTAACCAAAGGATATAATGGGGTAAAACGATGGACTAAAAAGGTATCCTTTAACTGTCATCAGTGTTCTGGTTCTTTTGGACTGGGTTGAATCACTAACTTGAAACTGGGTTACAATGTGTCACCTGCTAAAAATGGGTTTGCAAAGAAACTGTACAAAGTAGATAAAAGTTAATAAAAATAGGGTGGCGCTATTCAAGTTAGTATGGTTATATTGTGAAAGTGTACTTTGAATGGCTTCTTCATCGGTGGTAGGTTATCTCTTTGTGTATGTTCATGCAAGCTGTTAATTTAGCTGCAAAAAATGCCTTTTACTGCTCCTGACAGTGCCAGGTACGCTAATCTACAGGAGAGCAGACTTAATTCTGCTTCTTCCTTTTGTCTCAAACTGGGATTGTTTGATGAAATCAAATTGTTACTTCTGAGAAACACATACAGGTACTAGAGGGCAGAAATTGGAGACCAATAGTTAATAAGCCAAACTGTTGTTTGCATGAGAAGAACAGAATTCACCTTGTTTTCCAGAACCCATACCAGATCATGGGTTGTGATATTTTCTGATGTAGTCAATACGAAGAGCAGTACTCTCTTTTTCTGTGAACATTTGCCCTTTCTGATATGGGAGATGAGGGAAGACTAATCAAGGACCATGTTTGAACGTACGATCTTTCTGCAGAAGTACTTAAATAGCACACATCTGTGAAATGCTAGAGATTAACTCATTATCCAAATATAAAATCTATTCATATAATTTATTAAAATCTCTTTAAAGGGAGACTGAATATTGGTGCTTAATATTCCCGGATTATTTTTTTAAATGTTCTTTTTCTCCAGCAACCCCAGTTTTGCAAAAACCACAGAAGTAAAGGTAGATTCTGAAAGCAGAACCTGTTTTCATGTTGCTGCTGAGGAGGGACCAGATGGGAGCAGGACAGTTGTTTAGACATTTACACTTACAGTCCTGAAGAATCTCTAAAGCAGGGATGAGAACTAAGCAGTTTCTGTTGGAAGGGTTCAATAGACTGCTTCGTCCTGCAATATGCAATTAAGGGGAACTTGTTTCTGCTTTTTAAACACACCAGGCTATTGTACCAGGTTTTATAAACGTGCTCTCCTGGGATACAGGAGGCCAGAGCCTAGAAGGACATGCTCTTCTGCATCCAGCTGCAGGGGTTTCAAAGCTCCTGTTGGTGTCTGTCCTTTCTGGCCACTGATCAGATCGGCACTCCTGCTCTGATCCGCTGTCGTGTCAGCTAGCTGACTCTGCACAGTCTTGGTGAAGCAAATCTAGGTTGCCACTGTTCTTTTTGTACATCAGGTCTTAACTAAAGACTCTTAGAGCTTTTGGCTGCCTCTTTCCACTCTTCTGCTGCAGGTTTTCATGCCTGCAGCTATCCCGCAACTAGGGTCACATGAGGACCCTTGAGTTTAGCATGGCTTTGCTGTTGTTGGACATCACAGAAGGTGTAGTTCATTTATCTCATTCCAGTTTTCCTTTGTGGGCTCAGCTTGGTGCTGGCTGACAACTCTTTGCTTCTCGCCAAGAATGATGGATCGTTGTGCAGCGAGCGTGCTGTAATCTGGTCAGGAAGCAGTTTCTGCAGGTGGGAGCAGGGATTGTCGATGCTTGTGACAATCACAGTGCTGTTGTGAGCAAGGCTCAGCTGATAACTGCTGTGAATGCTCAGACCTTTTTCTGCCTTCAACTTCCCACTGCTACTCAAAAAATACACTTTTCTTTCCTACAAACGACCTGCCTTTACCAGTAGTGCAGCAATTATGTACTGTTCAAATTGCAGAGTGTTTAAAAAAAAAAAAGGCAGCATAGAAATCTTCCCACAGGATGAGTTCATTTAGTTCAGTGTTCTATTTTTGCTTATTTTCTGGACTGTACTACCCAAAACCTAGCAATTAGACAGCCATTTCCAGAGTAGCTGGGAGAAGGAAAATCATGAAAGGCTCTGGCTTGACTGGCTTCCAAAAGCATAAGGGCTCATCTGCCACACGGACACCGGGGGTGTTGTATCTGATCTACTTGTTCTGTACTTTGAGACCTTCTCCCTTGTTTGCTTGCCTGTGACCACAGTACATCTGCTGCAAAGTTGAGTTTGAGGGGATGATTCTGCTCTGTCTTCACCCCCTCCCTTTCTCTGCTCGCCAAAGCATCCTGCGCTCTTCTGTCTTCCTCCGACGAGTCGCAGAACCTGTGTTACAGCAGAGGGAGTCAAACTGCACCAGCTTGCTGGTTTTGTGGGATGTTTGTAATTACAACTGCTTCATCTGTCACCTGTCCACGATGCAGCTCTGGTAGAAATCAGTGGCGTTTGTACTGCAGGAGTGTCAGTACTGAAGATACGTAGCTAACCCAAATTGAAGCCTGACTGTATTACCATCATTACTTAAGAAATCCCACGTTGATGCAGATGTGTAATGTGCGCAGGCTTTTGCCACAAATACAGTGGTGACTAACTCCGGTAGTGTACAATGCTCCTTAGCTGCTTTCTGAGCTGTAACTGTATTTTTGTGCCTGCTGATATGTTGTGCATGAGATAAACGTGAGGAATGTGGGGGACGAGGGGAGGGTGAAGAAGACGACTTCAGTTAGGGGCTGGAGAGGAGGCTTAGGTATGATCAGTCTCTTGCTTTGCAGAGTTGTGCCTGTGGTACTGTCTCTAATATATATTGTTCTTCTTGCCAGGTGGACTTGTTCAAAAAGACTCTCTTGTTAATTCCTATTCACCTGGAAGTCCACTGGTCCCTCATTACTGTGAACATCCCCAATCGAATTATTTCCTTTTACGATTCCCAAGGCATTCATTTTAAGTTTTGCGTAGAGGTAAGAATCACAGCTGTGTCTGCAGAGTTTGAATTGTTTATTCTTAAGCAAACCACCCCCCCTTTTTCTGTTCAGCCTTAAATGTTAAATGCAGTGTGTCTGTTGTTGTCCTGCCGTGTGTGAAATGAGAATCAGCTTGTCCTGCTGAGGAGTCTGAAGCACAGACCTCGAGGGTCACACCAGAGCTGGGAGTTGAGGTCAGATTGCCTATTGCCTAATTAGCCTGACTGTAATCGTCACACCTTTTGTGGTTCTGTCTTGTCACTCCCACAAAAAGTAGGGGCTTGAAGCCAAGTGCCATAAGGAGAGTAAAGGCAGTTCTTAAAACTGCTGAGGGACTTGTGTTTAGGAAGTGATAAATTGCGGACCTTTTTTTGGGGAGGTTGCCTGGGTGAGAGAACAGGACTGAAGATGCTGTAGTGCTGCCCAGTGGGGTTTACGTGTTACTGTGCTATTAACAGCATGTTGCCTTTTTCCTCTGTCTGCCTTGCTATGGGGTGCGTACCTCTGATTATAACCCAGCAACCTTTCAAAGCTGCAACCTGAACACTGGAGTTAAAACTATCAGTCTTCCTGGTAAAAAGCAGCCAGAAATTTTTTGCTGGGACTAGCAAATTGTAATGACCCTCTTACAAAAGCTAATTTTGTCAACTTAATTGCTTGCTTGATGCAGCAGCCCTCTACTTTTAACTGTGTGTAGTTACTGGCTTACAGAAGAGTAGTAATTATTGTACCCAGGAGAGTTCCCAGCTAGGACTTCTGAATGAAGATATGAGTTTCCTGCTGGCGTTTGCTGAGGATGAAGATAATGTTTGTTCTGGGAGCGAGAGAGACTTCATGCTTTCCAGCTTCTGAACTTATGACATAAATGAGGAGTCCCTCTCAACAGCCCTACGGTCTCTCCTGTAGTCCTGCAAAGTGGCCTCTTCCATCTATTCTTCCGGCTCCAGGCATGGCATTTGCACTGAAATGGCTCACAAACATGAGACGCTTTTATTCCTGCCCTTTGTAGGGGAAGGGGGACCAATACCCAAAGTTCCACTGTGATCTACCCGCTAAGGTGAATGTTAGTGAGCTGAAGTGTGTTTAAATTGTGCTCTAAACCACCAGCCTGGTTACAGAGAAGTAGAAGGATTTGCTTAACCCAAGACCATAGGCTCATTTATCTTGCTTCCTTGTCTCCGCTTGTGTCAGACTATTTTTTCCTGTATGTCACTAAAACTCTCCCTGGAGCTTTGTTGATTAGCTGCAGAACTCAAAGTGTTTTGTATTGAGATTCAGGCAGGAAAATGCTATCGCGCTGAGTATAAGGGTCTTGGTGTCAGCCAAGTGAGCCGGGAGAGAGCCCATGCCAGACTGCACAGTGTGTCTCTGCGTGTCTGAGAGCACTCTGACTCTGTGCCCGAGTGCCACAGCCAGTCTAGTATTAAGTATATTGGTGTATGGTGGGCCAGAGGGGTGTTAAAGCTCCCCTTGATAACCCAAAATGCACCTTGTTAGTAGAAGGCACAATACCCACCACAGTTCATCTTGTTACCTCTAGGTCTGAGCTCAGCTCCTAATGCTTAAAGGTCACCTGAAATTTGTCCTCATTGTCAAAGGATACCAGCAAAGATGTTAATGTCTCTCTCCTATTCTTTAGCTGGTGAATAACTTGTTGCTTTTTTTTTCCTTTTCTTTTTAAAGAACATTCGAAAGTATTTGCTGACTGAAGCAAAAGAGAAGAATCGCCCCGAGTTTCTTCAGGGTTGGCAGACTGCTGTGACAAAGGTAAGTGGTAGCACTTTAAGCTCTGGAGTCTGACTTCTGTGAGATTTTAGGAGGCTGCTTCTAAACCCATGTATTTGTACAAGTAGTAAATTGTTTCCTGCTGACCACGTGAAGGGTGGTAGGGGTGACACGGGTGGTTACACGTGGGAATTAGAGCTCTTGCTCATTCAGCTCCCACCAGCTTTGTAATACTTTCTGCAAGTGACTTGGTGATCTGAGCCTAATCTCTGGACAGTTAAATATCCGTGCAGCAAAACCTGTAGCATGTTGGCATAAGGTCAAGGACTGAATGAGCTGGGACTCAGATTCCTTGCTTCTCCTGAAAGGACTGTTCTGAACTATGCCAAATGGATGGGATTTGGTGAGGGAGGGAACAGACTGGTGCTGCTACTGCCCATATTTTATATTTGCTACAGATAGAGGGCTTTGGTCTCCAGGGCTGTTTGTGGCACATTACGTTTGATCACAAGTAAACAAAGTCTGGCAACAATAAACGGGAATTACTTGTGTGTAGTGTAAATAAGGGAGTATGTGAATTGTGTAGCCATCCCATAATAGCTCCAAAGATAGAAAACAGGTCATTGCACACTAGACATACTCCCAACAGCTCCCTCCTTGCACAGGATTATTTTTAGATGCTGATACAATGATGAAATTATTCCTCTCTGCACTCATGCACATGCTGTGCAATCAGAGTTTGTCCTCCTGCATTCTGTGAGGTAGAAGACCTGGAAGTTGAGGAAAAAGAATTACTTTTCCTCTTCAAGTGCCAGAGACGTAGCAGCACCAGTGAGTGGGACTTTTTAGCTCTGTGTATCAAAACTAAGCATGTTCAAAGAAATAACAGCGTTTGAAAGACACCGTTGGAGACTGCTTTGCTCAGTCCCGTTGCCTGCCGATGTACTCTGAGACCCTTTGGTGTGGCTGGGGGAGGAAAGCCCCTGCTGGCAGCATGGGTGCTGAGAGTAATCTTCCTCTAGGCCTGTGGGACTTTGCTCATAGTTCCGTCCTGTGTAAAGCAGATAATGCTGTACAAACATTTATTTAAACTAATTGAGAAGCTGTTCTGTGTAGGTCACTAAAAGAAAATAAACTTGAAAGAAAGATTTGTAATTTGTTTTCTGTCCTACACTATCTATTTTTCTAAATGTTAGGTGTTATTCTAACAAGGTGTTGAGTGTCACCTTGCAAAAGTTGGGATCAGGATAAGTAATTACAACTCCACTTTCTAGTGCTGCAGAATGGTGAGCTCTGAGAATGAGATACCTGATCTTTTTGCCAAGTCTCCTCTTGGACTTTAAGCAGGACTTAGAGAATAAAAGGCTAAGTAAAGGTCTAACATGTCTCTTCTTGTTTCTTTTCCTTTTAGTGCATTCCACAACAGAAAAATGACAGTGACTGTGGGGTTTTTGTGCTCCAGGTAAGAGTACTGCTTTTTAAAAATCAGTGGCCTGTATTGTTCCTATACGAAATGTTCTTTTTTTCAATCAAGCCTTTTCCTTTTCCTCAGTACTGCAAGTGCCTCGCCTTAGACCAGCCTTTTCAGTTCTCCCAGGAAGATATGCCCCGAGTGAGAAAAAGGATTTACAAGGAGCTGTGTGAACGCCAGCTAATAGACTAATAAAATGCAGCCAACCTAATTTCTCTGGCATTTCTGACAAGTTGCAGCTGGTGTTTGTGTACTTGAATTTCTGAAAACTTCCGTGAATTTTGAGCGATTCTCAGCTGAGTGGTGTGGCCACTGTTGTTACCTCAATTTTTTGATGAGCTCTTTAACTGGCAGAACATAACAGAGCTGCCGTAAAATATTCCTTATGTCAGTTTGGTTCTCTTATGTTCTTTCCTGTATTTAATATTTATTATCTCAGCATGCATATAGGCAAAGCATGCAACTAAAACCATAAAACTGTAGATTTGGTGCACCTTTGAGATGTAGCTAGAAATGACAAATACAGGTGATTTTGTCTGGAAACATAAAAGATGCATGATATGTTTTCTGATGCAATAATGCTTTGAATGTATCAAAAAAAATCAATGCCATAAAAAGAACAGCTAGAACCTATTTGATAGTTCCATTGTCCCTGTTGTGGCTGTATAATACTGAATTACCACTTTTTAGGGTGGCTAAACTCATCTACAGATTTAATTTGTGGAAACCCCTTTTTTAAATAGATCAAGTCGCTAATAAAGTTTGTTCTGTTAACGTTTATCCAGCTGTCATTATCAGCCTGCCCCTATAGATAAAAAGCAGCCTTTGCACAAATAAAGCTTCAGCACTTGTCTGTATAATCAGAAGTACGAAGGTGTTCAGTCAGATTGATGGTTTGTTCCTATATGCTGCAGAAGTTCCATGATGTGTGTATTAAGGAGAATTATAAAGCTGGCCCTGAAGAGTCACAGCTTAGATCCTAAGATAAACTCCTTGGCTGTAACTGTTTAAATCTCAGATGGCTTTGACTCATTTTTCAGTTCCCCAGTATGCAGTGAAATGTACCATTTCGGCATCTCTCCCTTCAGCTCTGTCTTCAAATGAACTCCCTTCAAGCTTGTCATGTTTAACCTCCCATTGGCTTTTGCCTTTGTTCAAATATAAATTAATTTGTTTCTGCTGTTTGATTGTCTGAAATATCCCTGGGGTCTTTTGCATTCAGGAGCACCGATGGGTCTGGTTGGGAATAATAGCCCTTGTGGTGGGTGCTGGACAAACACAACAAGGTTATGTCGTTCTGCTTTGCTGGGTGGGAGGCTGGCGCGGAACTTTGCCGGGTTGTTGCACTGGGCAGGGATAAGCGAGCGCGGTGGATCTTGAGATTTTCGGGTTTTTTGCCTTGATCTGTAAACTATGACGTGCTCCTTGCTGAGGAGAGCTAGTTTTGTTTGAAGAGACTGTTGTGAGGGACTGCTACACCAGCGAATGTCTTCACTGTGCTTTTCTGCCAGATAAAGGAGTGAGCCCAGAGGAAAACTATTCTTGATGCTAAACATCATCTGTTGCACAGCTTCGCTTTGTGTCTGTCCACAGCCCTGACTTCTGCTGGAGGAAAACCACTCTGAGTTCCCCGTCTTGCAAATTAATTCAGGCTTGAGCTAAGCCAGGTGCAAATCCCTCCTGGATTATGGAAGGGAGCAGGGAGAAGCGAGGGAGTGCCAAGCACAGTCAGGCTGGGAGGTGGAAAAGTGTGTGCACGCCATGTTGTGCTAGAGAAGGAGGTCCTGCAATATCCTTGTGTGTTCCCACTTCCCTTTGCTGGCAGCTGGCAAGGACTGGCTTAATTTAGCAAGATAAGGAAGGCCTTAAGCACTTGGTTAGATAATTTAAACAAGAAACTTTGAATCAGAAAGAACCTTAAGACCCAGACTGGCGAAACATACATTTGCCCATCGTATGGTGCAGAGCACCCCGCAGCACATAGTTTCTTGGTGTTTCCGTGAAGTGTTACTGATAAAAAGAGCCGCACCTTCCTGGGGCAAGTGACTGCGAGCAGTGGAGGGTAACTTCCACGAAAATCGACGCTTTGGATGTAGTTTCTCATGTGCTAGGGTAGAACATGTAAGCCAGTGCTGCCATTCTTGTCTTCTCTCTGCTTTGCAGTCATGAGTGGTACAAATAATGCTGCCGTGTGGTGGGACCAGCTGAACTGATCCAGGTTAAAACTGTCCTAGCCAAAAGGCTGCTCATAACCCAGAGGACAGAGTTCTCACCTCCATGTAACTCGTCCCTGGATGCGTGTATGAGCATGAATGAAGAGTGAGAATTGGGTGGCCAGGAGGAGACATGAAAGCAGTGCCAGCTTTGGATGCATGCAAGTGAAGCTGTGTCCTTGAGCAAGACTCCCTGTAGAGAGGAAGTGAAGTACAGAAAAGGAACTGCGTAAGCGAGCTGTCTTTATTTTCAGAACATAAGCTTTTTGGTAAGGGAGCTTGAAAGGTGTGCTGTGACACTGTACCAGCCTGGAAGACTCTGCCTCCAAGGAAGACCCTTATTTTTTGTGGAAGTTGCCTCATTGATGGATATTTTTCACTGCATGGGAACGTGTTGGAGTACTGGACCTCAGGTAGTCCTTTTCTGAAACTTGGTGCCCGCTACTGGTTGGCAGGAATTCATGTTCCTCTTTATGAGAGTCTGGGAGGAGTCTTTAATTGTGATCCCTTCATCAGTGACATCAGTAAAAGGAGGGTATTTCTGTGAACTTTGTGTTTATTGGGAATGTGGAGGCTTTGAAGCAAGTGCATATGTGTACCAGATCATTTGAGGGGAGGAGGGCTTGCATTTGAATCTGCTGCCTTGTGAATTGGGGAACAGGGTGGGGAAAGATGCATGTTGGAAAGTACCTCTTATGTGCTTTCTTGTCATCTAGAGGTTTGCTGACAAGTGTTCCAGTTGGTTATGGGGCAGTACAGAGGAGTTGCACTTGAGTCTCCAGCTGTGAACACACCAGTGAGAGGCCTCTGAGAAAAAAAAAAAAGGAGGGGAAATTGAAAACAGAGCTAATGTAAGCAAAGTATGTTGGTGCAGGGTTGAAATTAATCACAGGCAGTCAGAATCTCAGACTCTGTAATGGTGTATCCTGTGAAACTGGACTAATTAACTCCTCCTTGAGAATGTCTTTGATGCCTTAAAGGAGATGGACTCCATAATCTGTAGTCATTTTACCAGTTCTTAAAACATTCAGAACTATGCGGAGTGTTTTTATTATGAGAGGCACATTTATGTGGATGTAGTTATGGCTGTTAGCGATTCCGTTAATGTGATCTTCAGAATTTCATAAATCACTCTGAACTGGTTTGGCTGATGCTTAAATTTCACGACTTGTTCCAAAGAGATTGCCTCGCCTTGCTGATTTATACAAATAGTCCCAGAACTGGTGAAGCCTCCATCTCATGCGTGACAAATTTAAGCTACCTGAGTTGTAATAAACCTTAAACACAATTGGAAAAAAAAAATTATTAGTTTCCATTTTGTTTGCCTTTAATCTATTGTTTAAAATGACCGTGCAGCTGATATAAATCAAAAAAATGCAAAATGTGGCCTTGATTCTGCAAGGTAAGTAGAGAAATGCCCATCGCTGAGCTGTTAGATACTTGCAGAATGGAGGCTGGACCTTTGTGCTATCTAATGTGCTATTGCTCCGTTCTGACCTGGCCCTCTTGAGAGTGAAGGTGATGTTTTGAACATTTTGCTTGCACTGATGACCAAACCAGACAGGGTTGCAAGGAGTTGCTGGCTTGTGTTGAATCCCCAGCATAATGCTTAACCTATCTTTACTTTCTCAGAGTTTTGATTGGCATTATCTACTGTAGCATTTATTCAAGTTGGTGTGAAAATTTAAACCTTGAGAAGTGACATAGACTTAACTCCACCAAGCAACGGCTGTGTTTTGTGGGTGTGTTCTTGCATCAAATGAAGCCCATGTTCCTGTGAAGTAATAAAATTGAGTTTTACCATAAACCCTTTTTCTTTCAGTGGTTTGGTTTCACTGTAATTTTAAAAGCAACTGATGTGATGGTCTGTAGCAGCTTGTTTTGGGATCTATGTTATTAGGAGAAGCCTCTCCAGTTGATTAGTTCAGTAACTCTGAACTGTACGCTAATGACGCTCTCTGTTCCGTAGCACCGCGGTGATATAACTTACTGTGGCTTGAGCTCTGACAACATACAAGATTGGAGATGTCACATAATGCATAAATAAGGGTGGAAATCTTGCATTAGACACTTTCTACTAAGGTGGCATTTAAAAAACTCAGATCTGTCAGCAGAACAGGTAGGACTTAAATTGCTTTTCTAGATCAAACTAAATTAATGCCCTTCTTGTATTGGTTGTTGATTTAGCTATGTAACTATAGAGTTAAGTCTTGTCTTTGCTGTATTTTACAAAGCCATACAGCTTGTGAATTTGTGATAATGGGGGAATGAAGGCTTAGCAAATGTCTCTTTAAGCTATTAATCATGAGACTGGCAACATCATTGTCTTTATTACATTCATAATTTAAAAATCCTATCATGGAGGAGGAAACATGGATGCTTGTTAAATATATTCTTCAGTGGAAAGTGCTAAGAAATCAGATCGTTAAAGTACAGAATCATAAGAGACACTAGAGCCTTGCCAGGAACAATAATTACTATTTATATATAATAGGCATTGGGAGGGAAGGAGATGAGTCTGGTTTGCTTGTGCCTGAAGTTAATGGATTTTATGAGTAACCAACTAGAAGGATTTGAGGATTGAATTTCGTTGTCAAAGCATGTAATGTTACAAACTATAGAGCTAAAAAGTGTTGCAAACTGAGTGAAATATCTTGAGAAATCAACTGGTTTGTTGTCTCACAACACGAGCAAGTAGAACATGTGTGAAGCAGCTCCTGCTCCTGCCTGAGATTCTGATGGGTTCTTAATTTTTGTGTTTGATTTCAGCTTTGCTGGTAACTCCTCTCCCCTAATGCAGCACTTCCTTGAGGCTGTGGACCTTACCTAATGCTTAGGTTACCTGCAGCCCTTTATGGGCAACATTGGGAAGTGGCCGAGAGGAGAAGGGATCAAAAATCCATAGAGGAATCTGTTTGCACTGCCTTGTGATAAATGTGTCGTGGGAGGAAGGGCAGGGCAGGGGAGAAACATGTATAAGTAAGATGTGTTTAACTGAGTAACGTGGGTCAGGTCATGTTTATGGTACATGAGCTCGATATAGACAAGGAGCCATCTTGTTTATGAAAACCTTTGGAATGAGTGGGAGGGAAATGTGGGGAAAAGATGCCTTCTGCAGGGACGGTTGCTCTGCTGTGCACGTAGGGATGCTATGTCTCGCTTCAAGCCCATGCATTTTAGATCAACTTAATGCAGGCAGCAACTGCAGCAAAGGAAGAAACTCCCTGCGCAGCATTCAGCTGAAATCATGTTCGTTTAGGACAGTTGTGGCTTGACAATTTATCCTCAGCATCTCTGACAGCTCCAGCCTATTGAAAAACAGACAAGCATGCTCCTGCTCCACTGAAAACGCCAGGGCTGCCCAAAGGCTCTTACAGATTAAGTTGATTCCAGCTCACCTTTCAGTTCCTGGCTTCTTTGGGATTTCAGGGCTGGGGTTTTTTTTGTTTTGTTTTTAAAGAAGTACAGAGAAGTTTTAAAGTGTATCTTCAATAAGCGTATTCCCTTCTTACCCAGGAAACTTGACTTTGGAGATCTGCTTTCACTTTTGCATACTGAAATACTTCTGTTTCTCACGCAATTAGTACAAGAAGGCAACCTTTAAATGCTGCTATTAATGGGCGGGGACTTTGGGGCTTAGTTTTTGGCAGAGTTTTGAGTTTTGTCCTAGGATGGATCACACTTCAGATAAATGTCTTTTTCCTTTAGAACATAAATGTAGCTTAAAGATGCTGAAAAACTTTAGGCTAATGAAATACAATGCCTTAAATTTATGGCCATTTAGGATTCTTGTAGACCCTTGATTGTCCCCAGACAGGATGCCCAGCCTTTAGACAGGAGTGGGATGTACTTTGAGAGGATCAGTGCTATTTAGAAAATAGGGAACGCACAGATTCAGTTCCCAAAATCACTATTTAGTGATTTTACCAGAACATACACTAGAAACTGAGCATTTGGGTCCTGGTGAAGTTCTTGGCAGTGCTGTAGCTTGTGGCCTTTCATGTGGCTGTGGGGGGTACCCTGGGTGCAGGCTGAGTCAGATGGTTCTTCCTGGGGTACTTTTTGACCACCAGATGTCACGCAAGGACCATTAGAACAGCGTCTGCTGCTGCTGCGCACTCCACCTCCCTGCTCATGGATTGACCAAGCCATGATGTCTTCTGGTTGCGTGTCTCCTGCCACGTTGGTTGTTGTCTTCTCACACGTTTCTCAGCAAAGTCTGCACCGCACTTGCAAAAAGAATGTGTATGTTAAACCAAAGACCGCCCCCCTCCCCACCATCAAATCCACTGAAAATCCCTCTGTATCAAACATGTAAGTGTTTGGCTCCGGCACGATTACTCCAGAGTCCCATCAATTTTACAAATTGGCCGAAACATTTTTTGGTAGAGCAGTCTTGCATACCAGAAGTCTCGAGTCTGATCAAACTGCTGCCCTACTATAGATCATGACTGTTATTTTTATAACTCTCTATTACCATGGCAAATGCTGCAGGGGGGGAAGAGGGGGCAGGCGCAGAGAGAAACCACATCAGTAGCAACTTCTGTCTGATTTGTGGTTGTATGCTTATAACTTGACATGGTTTTGCAAATAACTAAACAAAACCAGGAATTCATTTAGGGGGCGGGGGGGAAACCCAAAAATCAAAAAAACTGCTGCATCAAATATCTTGTGCGGAGAGTCTGACTTGCTCACAATTTGGATCTTTTAATGGAAAATGGTTCAGAGCCGGAATGGGAACCAGTTGCCCTCTGTTAGGCAGTTGTGGCTGTCAGCCACTGCTGAATGCTGTGACAGCCTCTAGGCCATGAAGTTTTTGGAATTTTTATTTAATTGCTGGTGTCTGCTCAGGCTTTATCCTAAATTTAGTAATACTCAGTGCTGCTTTTTCTCTGTAATACCTTTATAAATTCCCATATAATCTGATCTCTGATTTTAATGCGATCAGTCATTTTTGAGCTGTATATTTTGCAGCTTTAGAAGGTCCTGCTGAAGCAAAATTTAAATTCAAGGCCTACTGAAAATGCATTTTTCTTTCAATTATTCATCAGTTAAAATTCCTTTGAACTTGTGTTTGTGTAGCTGGTGAGTCTAGGGGGGGCAGATGGTGGGGTACGTGGTTAGTCCTTGCACCAACGCCATATAGATGTGCTGGGCAGCAGTGGGAGCTTGCTATATCGACACCCCACCCTGGGACCAACCTTCAGAGGTGTCCCCTGTCTGTCGCATGCCATCCTGTTCACTAGGTGGCATTGCTTCCTAGCCTGAAAGCTTCTAAATACTTCATTAATTATGGTAATCCACACGGTGGACAGAAAGCGAACTGCACTGCGATAGCTTTGCCCTTGCATCCTTCTTATTCCGACTGCTTTGCTGATGGGTTTTCTCAGGTTGACAGACCTGCAGCATCCTCGTCCCAATTGTTGAAAGTTCTGGGTCTGGGGAGGGCTTTGGCTTGGAAAGCTTCAAAAAGCCCATTGAGAAAATACTAAACATCCTGACCTTGCTGTTGGTAGCCAGCTCCGTGGTCCCAAACACACCAAAGCCATTGCCCTCCTCAAGTTATTGACCCGCTTTATCATCTTTACTGAAATAACGTTCAAGAAACATACTTGCTGGGTGAGGTAGCTGGAGCAAGGCTGGTGAAGTCTTGCCTGTCCTAGAGTGGGAGCTAAGTGTGGTGAGACATGCAGATCCTTTCCAACATCTGACCAACTGTGGAGGCAAGGTGCTGTGTATGGTGGCGAGCTACTCCACTTGGGTGTTTTGATGGAAATTTGTTCATTTGTTTCCTAGGTAGCCCTGTTATTTTACATTCTTCTGCCCTTCCCTGCCTCCCTCCCTCCTTCTCCTCCTAGCATTACTGATCGGATCAGTCAATCAAGGGCTGAAGTACGGTGGATTTAAGGTGCCTGTCTGTTGCCAATGGGAATTAATTGGAGTCTTTGGTAGGCTTTAAAATGAGGAGAGGAATTCTGGCTCCACAGGCCCATTTTAGTACCAGGAATACTTGGTTTGTCCATGGAACACATCAAGAAGGAAGACAGCGAGGTCTCTGTAAGGTGTAGTTCTCACCTCCGTAGGTGCCAGGGCCTGGGTGTGTGAAGTGGCAGGAACCTGCCGGGCTGAGAACCACTGAACCCGCTGGAGGCGACAGATGCGAAGCGTGGCTGAGAGCAGGCTGCTGCCCTCTGAGGACGTGGTGGTGCCACTTCCCAGCCGTTGTGTAAGTACCTTCCAGCCCTATGTTTCAAGAGTGCTTCTCGGCTTGCAATATTGATGCTCTCTTCCCTTTGCAAACCGTGGAGGTGTGACATCTGAGTTTAGAGCTCCTGGGGCAGCTCAGTTCTGAGCTGGGCAGGACAGTCACGTCTCGTCTGGTGCTGGAGCCACACTGCGCTCAAGCATACCCTTGCTTTGCTCTGATGAAAAGACAAGAGCAAGTAAGTTTTGAACTTGACTTTTCATGAACAAGCAAGATAAAAATAAATGTAAATTGAAGATCCTGTTTCTCATGTGTATTTTATTAAATACTACAGAGTTGTTCATTCTTGCTGTGTAGTATAATTGCTAAAACATGATTTGTAACCAAATATAGCTGCTTGCATTAAATATGGCACTACTTCTTACTAGGGAGGATGATATGGTAAAGGAATGCTCATTTAAACAATTACATAGTTCAATTTTTGTGTTCAAAACCTTAGCTTTTTCACTTTTTAAAAAGTGAACGTAGCCTTTAAATATTTTTTAACTTGAATTTTGTTGAACTGTGCTTGGATGAAGAATGGTATGCAATTAAAATAAACAATATACTTTTTAAACTGGTTAAATACAGAAATGAAGCTTGTCCACCCATGTTTTGCATTTATAAGTGATTAAGTAAAAGGTAATGAATGTGACATATTCTGGTCACAAGAGGACAATGACACCTTTTGTCACGTGTCCAGGGCCTCTGTAGCCATGGAGAGGACTTCCAAAAGTCACATATGAGACGCCAAGGGCTTATGTTTACTGGTTTAGTACCTAGTTTTGAAATGGTTTGTGTGGCTTTTTTTCCTCTGAAATTCTAGATTTTGTAGTTCTTACCCCCTCTGTAGTGGACTTAAATTTGCTGGATGAGCAAGGACGGGAAGACTCCCTGGTTTCCCGGGTCCTTCTGAGCTAGGCTGGGTGAAGATCACCTTGCCTTACACTCGGTAGCTGGACTGGAAACTGGTGGCATTAGGAGATGAGCTTTCTGTGCAACAAAATGTGCAGATACTGACACTGAAATATATAAATGCATCCTTTATTCCGGTCTAAAGACTGATATGATGTTTTAATGTGGGACACAATGCACTTAAGTAACCAAAGTGTTAGCTGTATTCTAAAGTTAAGGATGCAGCTTTCTGGTTTTGTAACCCATTAAAAGTCCCACATTCCTGAAACCGTGACGACTGAGGAGCAAAAGCAGCATATCTCTATTTAGGTAATAGATTACACTTAAGATTTTGCCTTGGTGCGTGCTGTTGCATTCAACTTTAAAACAGGTTATTTTTTAAAAATGACATGTGAATGTTTGACTCTAATCACCTGGAGTCAGCCTGTTTTTAAAATCTAGTTGTCAATGACCCAAGAGAAGACAGCGAAGGCAGCAAGTTGGTTGCTGTTGTGTTGCACATGGCACAGTTCCTGAGACCTCTTCGTTTCTCTCTTGCCCTCAGCTGAAGGTTTAAACGTTTGCTGGCTGAAGGTCGGCGTCGACTGGAGAGCCGGCGTGTTGTGGCAGTCCTCCTGTGCAGGAAAATGCCTTTTCAAACCTCCTCTCTGGTGTTTCCCAGGGACTTCAAGAGCCAGTTGTATGTCCACATCTTTCATTCCTAAGGACCCCTCTTGTGAGAGCTAGATATAGGCTGTTTCAGAGATGTGTCTGAAAATCAATAGTCCTGGAAAAGAGTAAGCAAGTTCCTTCTGATTTGAGATGATCGTCTCAGAGAGCCTGCGGGTGGCTCTGGGGAGGATCATCAAAACCATCCTTGGCCCCACCCCAATGCCAGAGTTTTCATCTGGGGGGAAAGAACAATTGCATTTAGTTTGAAATGCTCTGAGGAAATGATAACTCTTACTAGAATTAAAATCAGAATTTTTCAGAGCTGGTGGAAAGTCTTGTACAGATTCCACCTTATCTAAACGAAAACATTGAGTTTGGTTAGGTGTCTGCAAAGCTACACTTCTGAAAGCTCATTCAACAACATGCTTAAAGATTTTATTTCTGTCCCAAAGGTGAAAGAAAACAACTTCAAAATGTCAGAAATGCTGTTACCTGACGAGCTCTACTTTTTGTAAGGTCAAGAAAAAATGATGGATACTGTAACAAATGTTTGTGCTGTTACCTTTTAAAATATATATGTGATGCTCGAGCTCATAAACGTAGTGCGTGCCTTTCAGCGGAAAGACGGAGTCCTTGGGCTGTTCCTCCTTGTTTCTTCTGAAATTGATTTTTGTTTTAAGTTCTTCTGGTGTAAATAATTTTAATGAAAAGGAGAAAATTGCTAGGTGGAGTTTATCATCTGGAATATATAGGCTTAGATGGTTTCCTGAAATACAGAAGACAGGTCAGCAGAGCTCTGAGTGCCCTGGAGAAGTAGTACCCAACCCTTTCAAAAAGAAAATTTAAAAAAAATAAAAATAGATGAGTTGTCATCCTGGTGCAGGTCCGAGTTGGGGTTGGGGCTGTTGTTTTCAGACGTGGCACAGCCAGGTTGGACCCAAGCATTCGATAGCTGTAGCAGCTGAACCGCAGGCAGGTGGGACGCTGTGGCTGTGCCCTCTCGCTGGGGGAGACGCTGGGGGGGCCAGACCCCTTTCCTGCAGCTCTCTGAGTGGGGGGCTGAGAGCAAGGGGGGAGGCTTCATCCTCCCCACTTCGTTTTCTCAAAGCAGTGATCCCAAGAGATGTGGGAAGCATGTGTTTGTGGAGGGGAGAGGGACTAAGGGTACTTGAGGAAGGTCATGATCCGTCCCATGGGGATGTCCAAGTATTACAGGTCCTGCTCAGCAGAATATTTGTGTTTGGCTGTAAATGAATCCAATTCCTTGCTTGTATCAGGTTGCCTGTTGAAAGTAATTTCTTCTATACAACATCTTTCTAATGGGGCTATCTGAAATGGTGCTTTTGGTGATTTTTGGGATGATACATCCAAACTCCTGCCCTGATCAGCAGGGACTGAGTTAGTTGTCAGACATGGTGTCCCTGGGAGAAAGTGTTCTTGGCAAAGCAAGGACGCTGAGCCTATAATGTTATTACTGTTGCCTGCCCTCCTGGGCAGGGGGGGACAATCCTGTCCCAGCCTCAGGGCTGCATGAAATTAGAGACTGCTTTTTCTTCTCTTAAATTAAAACTTAAAAACACTTGATGGTATCATCTGCTGGCAAGACTGGAGCTGCTGTAAGTTGAGACAGAGGTGTGAATATCCAGCTTTGGTCCAGCTCCTCCCTTGGTGACAACGGGAACTTGAGTGGATGCCCTCTGAGGACCAGGCTCCTCCTACCCTGTCTTAACCTTCTCTCTTGTGCTCACACTTGCTTCGTGCTCCTGTTTTCTCCCTTCTCTATAGCTCAGATAAACATATATAGGTTTGAATGAAAACCAGAGAGAAGAAGAAACACTTGAGTTAGGTAGGGACCACCTGGGTCCCAGCTCATCTCCTTCCAGGAGAGGGTTGCATGCAGAATGTGTGTGTCCACAGGGCTTTGTGCTGTCAAAAAGCTCTTTGTGCTTTTGGTATTTGCTGCTGGGGCATCCTCTGAGGTAGTGGTTCAAAATCTACCTTGTATGTCTCTTGCCCCACTGCCCCTCACCTTCATCATCATACCCAACATAAGAAAGACGTGGACCTGTTGGGCAGTGTCCAGAGAAGGGCTATGAAGATGATCAGAGGGCTGGAGCACCTCTGCTATGAGGACAGGCTGAGACAGTTGGGGTTGCTCAGCCTGGAGAAGAGAAGGCTCCAGGGAGACCTGATAGCAGCCTCCCAGTATCTGAAAGGGGCCTACAGGAAAGATGGAGAAGGACTTTTTACAAGGGCACATAGTGATCGGATGAGGGGTAATGGCTTCAAACTGGAAGAGGGTAGATTTAGATTAGATCTCAGAAAGAAATTTTTCACTCTGGGGGTGGTGAGGCACTGGAACAGGTTGCCCGGGGGAAGCTGTGGATTCCCCATCCCTGGAAGTGTTCAAGGCCAGGCTGGATGAGGCTTTGATGACAAGGTCTAGTGGAAGGTGTCCCTGCCCATGGCAGGGGTGTTGGAACTAGATGATCTTTAAGGTCCCTTCCAACCCAAATCATTCCTTGATTCTATGGTCCCACAGAGCATCCCCACCCTCCCGCTCCTCCATGTCCAGTCTTTCAGGGGCTCGTACAGATACACCTCCCAGCCCTGGTCATTTCCCCACGTCATTTTAATTACCCTACTCTGGTCCTCTTCCTTGTCACCTCCATGTGGTTTTGGCACGATGCTGCCCAGGACTGCCGTGATGAGCCTTTTCTCAGTCACGTTTCTGCTTGTGTCTCTGCCATCAGCGTGGCGGTGACCATCCCCAAGGCCTCGTGGCAGTGAGCAGGAACCTCTTTGCTGACTCCAGTGGGCGTTAGGGGGGGTCCGTAATGCTTTGCAGACCAATTTTCTCTCTGTTATTGTTTTAAACTCCCTGTTAGCCGTTTCTGCTTCCCAGGTTTCCGCATGTTTCAAATTATTTTCCCCAGAGGCATCGACAGCATTTTTCCAAATTGAATCTCATTTATTTTCTACCCAGGTTTCCAATCTCTCAGGGGCCCTTTGTATTATTTCTCAGTCCGCACTGCCATGTACAATATATCCTAATTTAGTATCGTCTGTGAATTATATTACCATGCCCTTTAGTTCCTCTTCTATTTAATGAAGATATTTCCAAGAAAAAAAAAATCTAAACTACATTTTATTAAAAAAGAAGGTAGAGTCTTAAAAACTCCTTTTTGTGTTTCTAATATGAATTCTAAATCTTTTTCAAATAAATCTTCAGCATTTTAAAAAGAAATTAAAACCTTCAAAATATCAAAGTTAGTAGATGTAAAAATTAATCAGTTTTTCAATTATCTGAGACCTCTGTCCCTGTATAGTGAGCTCTGCATAGTGCTGTCTCCAAGGGTGATGGAGACACCATCTACGTATTTGCAACGGATTTTTTTTAAACCAGCACCAAACATATGTTTGAATTTCTCAATAAATTTGTTCGCTTTCCCTTCCTGACCTTTTTGGGTTTGCTCTCTGTGCCTGTTCTAGCAAACATGTACACTGGCAGGAATGATGCTGAAGCAGCATATTTTAATGCAAACTGTGCAGGCTTATTCATAGGAAGTGATTTTCAAATTCATAATCATGAATATTTGCACTGTAAGGTTGATTCTGTTGTGAGCTTTTTATTTATAAGCTAAGAAGCGCTGCCTGTTGGTGCCAGGCTGGGAGAGCATCATGCCTCCATGACGGGGAACGAGCCATGCTGTGGAAGCTGCATGTCCTATCAAAACAGCTCGGATTTCTGACTGTGAATAGGGAAATAGCACTGGCAGCAGGCAATTTGCTAGGGATACGTATCCTGAAATATTTGCTGCATAATTTCTAGCAATGAGCAATTTCATGGAGACTATGATCTGCTTGTGAAGAGAAATAAGGTGTAAATTGGATGAATAAATTGTTCTCTGCAAATGGTTTGCTAGCTCTGGAGGACTTCTCCTCTTTGAGAAGAAGCGCTGCGGCTCGCCAGTGTCTTCGGTCCTCTGTGGATTGGCACTTTGACCCTGTGTGCAAACTAATGCTGGGGAGAGGCGTCTCAAACGCCCCGTGCTTGGGCACGTGCTGACTGTACCAACTCCCAGCGGTCCGTCTCTGGCAGCGTGTTCCCGGGGGACCTGCACCCCCCAGGTGGAGGTAGCCACGCTGAGCAGGGCTGCGGATGCTGCCGGCAGTCAACAGGGGGTTGCCGACTGCGGGGAAAATTCCTGCTCTGTTTTATCCTCGAGGACACGTGAGCTACAGGGATGTGTGCGGATCGGGATGGGTAGTAGTGTGCGTATTCCCTGCCCTTGGGGAGCAAGGAGGCCTGGTGTTGGAGCCTGCAAGCCCAGTGTCCTGGCTAACAGGCTTTGCTGCCTGCGTTTCTCTGTTGCCTTTAGGTTGGTAATGCTTTTTTTCGATGTTAGAAAATGAGCCTTGCTCTCTGCAGATATAGGGGCTTCCCCAGGGATGAGGAATTCCGCGGCTCCTGGGGCTGTGCCGCTGGTGCTGTGCCATCACGATCCCTGCCACCTCCAAGGGCTGGGTCGGGGATGCTCCGGGTGGAGCCGCCGGCTCACTGCTGCGCTGGTGTGCAGCAGCTGTAGGAAATTAGAGGAGCCTTGGGGCTATTCTGGGAAACACCAAGGGAGATTCCCGAGGTTTCCGCAGCAGAAAACTGGCTCAGAGCTGCCTGCCTCCATGCCAGGCAGGGCTGATGTGGAGCTGGGCACGGAGCCCTGTGAAGAGAAGAATCCCACAGACAAAACCAGCAGGATCCCACAGAAGCGATGCAGAGGCGGGGACCGCCGAGACGCGTGATGGTGGGTCTGGCCCTGGTGCTCATGGGCTGCAAGGTAGGCTCCAGCCAGGATGGCTGGGACGTCCCTTGTGTGACGTGCCACTGCAGCCTGGTGCTTGATTTGGGACAGGGGCTGTAGGATATCACGTGCCTGTGCCCTGAGTCAGAGAAGATAGAACAGCTGCATTGCTTCGGAGGGTGTTGAAGGCAGTAAAGGTAAAACCTTGCCCCATTCGCCATTACTTTGTGGAAACTTTAGCCCTCCGGACTTTTCCATCTCTGTTTCTGATTCCTGCCTGCAGAGGAGGTGCCTGGCTTTAAAAAAAAACCACCTGCTCATCTTGTGAACAAGGGGCATGGTGCCCTTTAATTTCACCTGAGCAGGTGAGAGCCCAATTGCTTGTCGCCCACGCTAATCCCATGGAGCAAAAATCTTCCAGGAAGAGGGTCTAAAAGCCACACCATGTGAAGTGGTAATGTTTGCACTGGGACTCCTGCATGAGCATGTAGCGGTGTGGAAAATGCTGGGTCCAGTTATCTCCTCAGTAGTAGCTTCAGGTGGGATGAAGCTGTGCTTCGTTTGTTCTGTGTGAAGGCAGAGGTCCACCTTTGGTCACTGAAACCTCCTTCCCATCAAGCTGTGGTCATGATGGGAGGCTGCAGCTTGGTGGTAGGCATTGCGTTACTTAAGCAAGTGTTTAGAGAGCAGCGCATCCTCGGGGACAATGGTGGCTTTATCCCAGGGGACAAACCCAGACCTGCCATCCCCCTCCCCACATCATGGGCCAAATACCGAGTTCCCTGACCGAGCGCCCTTCCTTCCCTTTATCAATAATTTTAATCGTTTTAATAACGTCCCCTTGCACGGATAGGATTACGATTAGAAAATGTCAGAGCCTTGTTATCATCTAATTAGAGTCACATTTCAGCAGAATAGAAAGGAAAATCTTCAAGCGCTGCCTTGTGCAGTGAAATGGGAAGAAAGTGATGATTTAAACCAGCTGCGGGCCGAGCCCTGGCTGCAGCCCCACCTGAGACGCAGGGCACGGCGCAGGACACGGCGATGCTCCTTGGTCGGAGCCCTCCGAAGCAATCAGTGCAAACTGCTCCCAGATCTCTTTTGCAAAGCGAAAAGCTCCAGCGCGGTCCAGTAAAAACAATCAGGCTGTCAAGTTTGCCGTCTAACAGCTGAGGGGGTCAGAGCAGCAACACAACACAAACCAAAATAAACACCACCTCGCTCTGCCAAAAAGCCTTTATCACTCTTCTGGGAGAGAGGGAGGCACTTTCAGATGGCTTTAACTTTTTCTATTTTTTTTTTGTTTGTTTTTGTATGCTTAAATGTGAGCAGAGAGCTAGGATCTCTTCCCGCCTTTCTCCTAATGCCATTATGGTACGCGGGGTTTTGTTCGCTTCGGAGAGGCCCTTTGTTTGCCTTTGGCGAGGGGGAGGTCGGAAAGGCAGCGGGGAGAGCGGGTGCGCGCGGCCCCTTAGACCCCTGGAAGCTGCCAGGGGGTTTGCTTTGGCTTAGCTCGTGCTCTGGCCTTTGCAGCACATCCTGGAGAGCATCCCATTTGGGAAGGAGGGCGCATGGCCATGGCAGGGGCCAGGACTCTGCCGCGGTGCTGGAGTATCTGTGTCTGCGTGGGATTGGTGGTGACACTCGTCCCTGGTGGCGAGGAGGCTCGGCTCCACCAAGCTGAATGGCCCCGTGCTGCAGCAACGCACGAGCGATACTGCAAAATGTCATTCCGTGTACAAATAAGATTTCAGAAGCGCCGTGGACACTTCGTAGCCCAGCCGGCTGCAGGGAGGACTGCGTATACACCGGCCACTCGGTCCCTTTGGCAGCCGCCCTGCTGGGACGCTGCCCGCCAGCCTCCCTGAGGAGGTAATATCTGGCAGCAAAGTGGGGTGGCCGGTGGGGAGCCGTAAAACCCGAACCTGCTGCAGCTGTGAGCCCGAGCCCTGGCACTGGGAGCTGAGGGTTGCAGTCCTGCCCTCATCCCTATGGGATGAGCAGAGCTGCCTGCGCTTGGCCAGATCACAGGGTGGGGGGAGAAAAACGGAGCGTTTCCCTCAAAAGCAGTGCCTGATCACGCATCACCCTGCGCCGTGGGGATGCACCCTGGAAGCACAAGTTAAAAGCGGCAGCATTGCGGTGCTTTGCAGGGGGAAGCAGCACCTCGGTGCCCCCGTGGTTTTAGCAATCGGAGGATCTGTAAGGGTCTGGGCTTAAGCACCCTCCCTGGGGCTGAAACGTCTGCCCCGTGTGATTCCTGCCCTCGGGAGCCCATGGAAGGAGCAGGAGGACTGTGGCCACCTGCTTTTGTGGTGCTCACCTGAGGCTCGCCAGCATTACACCGGCATTTCATGTCGGGAACACCTGCTGTGCGTGGAGGGGGCCAGACCCCAGCACTGACCAGCATCACGTAATAAATAACAACAGTAAAAATAGTTATCGCTTAAATAGCACTTCACATCCTTGGGATGCTGTAAAACCCCGACTGCTTAATCACAAGCCTCTCTCTTGATGTTTACAGTGAACTGAAATTTTTGGTCTTGGAGGAAAATGTATTTTCTGGTGCCAAGATCTACATGGGGCCGGAGCAGGATGAGGCCACGTCAGAGGCAATTGCGGCTCAGGTGTCCCACCGGTACGTCAGGGGCTGTTTCTGAGCTGACACCCAGCCCTGCCTTCCCTTTGCAGCCACCTTCGGAACTCCTGACATTTTGGGACTTGCTATATTTAAACAGGCGGATAGTTCAGCCGTGGCCAGGAACCGGCCTCTGACAGTGATGGCTATCGAGAGTGGCACCGGGCTGCCCCTGCCATGCCGGGAGCCAGCGGTGGCATTTCTCCCAGGCAGAGCTCCCCCCTTCCCAATTAGCGGCGCTGCTAATTTTAAATGAGCTGCCGCCACCAAGTAGGAGCACTTTAAAATATCATCCAGCCAAAGTGTTTTTGTGAGAGCCGAGGGTCAAGCGGGAAGTGGACTCACGTCTCCTGTCCCTGGCATTCCAGGGCAGGGAGAGCTGCATCCCTCTGCAAGCTGGGATGGGCAGATTAGGGAAAGGAGGATTTTCTTCAGAGCAGTGTTTTCCAGAGCTTGGGGGAAGAGAGGGGGTTTTCTTTAATCAAAAGGAAAACCATCTCTGATTTCATTTTAAAGCATGCTAAAACGTTTTATTTGACCTGATGCAAAGCGTTGCATTTCATTTTGCGTTTTAATTAATTTTGTGATCCTTTAATTAGACTGATTTCAAAGAAAAAAATTGTTTCTCTCAAAACTGGAAGTCAAAACATTTTGAAGATCATCTCTGCCTCTGAAACGCTCCTTAAAAGCATTAGACATTCTGCTCTTTTTCTGGAAACCCTGGTTAATTCCTGCCTTTACAGAGTTTCCAAACGCTTTGGGAGTTAAATCTAAGGAGTGCTCTGAAAAAGGGCCCTTGTTCCTCAGAAAGTGAGCACTGCAGCCTGTGATTCTGGCATGAAAGGGGAGAGGGTCTCATCTCAGACCTTTTCCTACTCCTGAAAAAATTCAGAGTGCTGGTAGGTATAGAGGGAGCTGCAGCCTGTTGCTGGACGAGGCCCCCACGACTTTAATCAGTCAGGGAAACTCCAGCAACGGCAAAATCTCACGCTGCCCGAGTCCTTACTCAGCCAGAGGACACAGCACAGGACCCGGGATGGAGCCTCTTGAGATATTTGCTGCTGAAAAGGCTTTTTTCCCCCGTATTGCTTAGCTGCAGCACAGGACTACGAGTTTGAGGATGAGTCCACATGGAGAGCCTTGCGCTCTGTAGCCAGAGGGCTGAGCCTCTGCCAGCTCCAGCTTCAAGCCCCGTTGGCACTGCAAGTATCCAAGATCGTCTGAGAATTTCTCAGCTCTTAGTTTTGCTTTAATGTGTTGCCTTTTTCAGTCAATTAACAAAACAGAACCACAGACTTTAAAATACCTACATGTTTACATAGTATTGTGGCCAGTAAATCCCACTCTGAGGTCCCATGGGTTTCCCAGAGCTCGATGTATTCCTACGTGTAGAGGCAAAGAAAATTAATATTTAGAGGAAATGTGCTAAAAATCTGGATGGACTGCTATAGCTGCACCAGGGGGACAGATGCTTGGCTGCTGCTCTCGTGCTGTCCTTCGGCACACAAGAATCGCCAATACCAGTATGAAGGAGAACTTCACACCCCACTGAGGCTTAAATGAGGAAAGTTCCCATCTGCTGACCCCCGGCAGAGCTCAGGCACAGCAGGACTTCACCAGAAGAGTCCCCTGCCCTGCAGAGGTAAGTCCATGTTTGTCACCCCAGGATACTGCTCCTTGCTTGGTGCTCCACCAAGGCAGCTCTAGCCACCTCGAGGTGTTCCTGAAGCTCGTGGTGGGCCTCATCTTCCTGGGCTCCAGGGACTGCTGGCATCCACCTGCCTGATGCCCACGTGGGGAGAACAAGCTCACGCAGATGCAGCCAGATACCACCTCCAACTCCACTGTACCCAAAGCTCCCATTTAAAAAACCTGCAGGTTATGGGAGGAAGGTGCTGTCCTGGGGCAGGACACCTGGCCGATGCTAAACCTGTAAGATGAAGGGGGATTTCAGGAAACTAGAAAATTATTTGGGAATTTAGCAACACGCTCGCCCCTGGAGGAGGTTATCACAGGGCTGGCAAGGAAGACTCTTGCTTTTTCTAGATCCCTTGTCGGTGTTTATCAGAGAATTGTTTAGGCTGGAAAAGAACTTTAAAAGCATCAAGCCCTACCGTTTCATGTATAGGAAGTTCAGTTTATAATCGGGTTGCTGGGTATCAATCCAATTTTGCATCAAGGAAAAAGTCTTGTTGGGACACGAGGAAAGTGGGCGACGGGGGAGCTGACCGCTGTTGTATGTTCTTTCTGTATGTGATGGTGAAGGAAAGACAGGTACCAGATACACCGGCTGCTTTTCGGCAGGTTTACGGTTTGTTTGCGAGATGGAGGGCTGCGTTAGCAGGAGGTAACGGCAAGCCTCGGGCACGTGCGGTGTGGCGGGGGCGTGCGACTGAACACCAGCCCTCTGCGCGCACAAAGCGGCGTTCTACCCAACGCACGCCCCTGGCTTGACTCAACTGGTGGGACCGTGTTTCCCCGTACCACTGACCTGCTCCGAGCCAGCCCTGGGAGGCTTTTCTCCCTGTTCCTGTGCCTGGCTGCGTTTTCTCTGCTCAGATGATTGAAAGTCAGCACTCAGAGAGTCGCAGAACAAAACGCTTTCCTTGAGATGGCATTTGCATTTGAAAGGCAGGGTGGCTGTTCCAGGGACTTCGCTATTTCACAAACTTCTTCTGTAGAGCCTCCTGGCTCCGTTCTCATAGTGCTTAATTTGGGGCTCTGTGCTCTGATCCCAGCAACCTGCGTCTGGCTTGAAGCCAGCCTTAATTGTCCTGTCTTGGGGTGGTTCGGAGAGCCGTCTAGCTCCAGCACAAATTACAGTGCTCAGAGGACGGCTGTAATTTCTGTCCTGCTGCCCCCAGTTCCTGGGAACTCTCCTGGCAATCAGCAAATGATATGACTCACGCTCGAGGAAGCCAGATCCACTCCAGCCTAGCATGATATTTTGATTAGTAAGAGGCTGGCATAAGAGCCGAGAGGTTCCTGCCTGTGTGCCAGGCTGCGCCTGTTATTCCCCCGCTGCACCGGGCTCTCGCTCGCTGCTGCGGCTTCGGGGAGCGGGTAAGTGCGGCGTGCTGGGGTGCACGCTTGCACCCCACCTCCCGTGCCATGGGCGAGGAGTTCCTGCTGACCGGCCACCCCAGCAGGATGCTCCCAGCCCTACTCTCCCCGCGGGATGGGGCTTGGTCCTCGCGGAGCAGGTTTGGTCACACAAGCAGGGCTTCGGTGGCAGGGCTTCGGTGGCACGTCTTTATGACCCAGCCCTGCCTGGCCCCTCCTTTCACTGCGCAGGAATTTTATGGCTGGAAGTTGGGGTTTGTTTGCCGAGAAACCCAAGCAGCTTTGCAGGAGTGTGACTTGGGTCCCCAGATGTGCAGGCGAGATGGGAAACTGCACCCGCTCACACCTGTATACGTGTGCGTGAGCTGGGACGTGCTTAGAAATGCCTGCTTTTATCAGCTGTGCCTACTTCTGGAGATGCCTGGTTAATTTATCAACTGAGAAGCTCTATCTCGCTAAAAGTCTCATTTCCATATTCTTTCCAGATGGTCAAGATGCCACAGAGACAGTTTCTAAGTAAATAACTTGCTTCTTGACGCAACCAACCGTCAGCCTCCCAACTAGCTGCCCCAGATGGCTGGAGAGTCCAAGACGGTGCCCGGGCGGTGAAAGGAAGCGCCGAGTTGCATGAATAATGGAAATGGTGCGGCTGCGGCGTGGTGGAGCAAAACCTCCCCCTTCACAGCTCCGGATTCGGGATGGAGGACTGCTGGGAAGCGGCAATGCCCCCTCTCCACGCGTGGGTGCATCCCAGCGGGCTGGTGCTTCTGCGGGGACGGGGATGGGGATGGGGATGCTCTGCAGGCGGTGCAGCGGGCAGGCTCCCCAGGGAAGGGCGGCTGTGCCGGGGGTGCTGCTGCCCGAGGCTCGGCGCCGATGCCGAGCTCCTGCTGCCGTGCAGCAGGGTGTTCTCTTTGCTGCCGCGTGATCGCAAGTTAAAACCAAAAGGTTAAAAGCGTTTAATTATGCTGATGCTTTCCCAGCGGATTAAACAAGAGGATAAATAGACTACAGCGTGTTATTTTGGATTTGATTTTGTTTTTTAAACAAGGAGAGGGAGGCAGGAGGCTGCGGTTCCTTGGCAGCTGTCACACGTTTCGCTTTTGATGGTGTCAGTTGTGTCTGTTCGGAGGTGTTTCTCTTGCCACTGTCAGCATTTTCCGGGGGAGGCTGAATTCATTGATACAGTCTGTTTGCTGTCCACATATTCACAGTTCATGTGTTATATTTTACATAAAGTAAACTTAGCAAGGGGAAAACTAATTCTGCAATTCTTCAAAGCTAATGCACAGTAAATATATTCTGACACTGACAGGTATTCCTTATTAAATAGCTCTGAACTGCAGTACTAGGTTTTGCTTAAGTGGCATTATTCTCCCCGAGCAAAGACAGTTCATTTATTAGTCATTCTGAAAACCAAATAACAAATATTATTCTCTAAGCAAACTAAACAAACCATTTAAAAGGGGCCTGTCTGAAATGATTAAAGTACAGTGTCTGAAAAGCAGCTGACATTTTAGTGCCAAAATACCATATGGAGACTCAAGTACTTTATTAACATCCTTTGACCTAAGCTGCAAAATCTCCCGACACCTCTGAGCGCGGCGGAGCAGCCTTCCTGCGTGCGAGGGAGAGCGCGCAGGCAAATCTTTCTGCCAGTTCTTAAGATGTCATTTTGGCACACCGAAGAGCGAGGTGCAATAATTGAGGGGCTGGATGCGAGAGGATTTTTTCGATTTCTGCCAGAGATACACTGTAAAATAATTCAGCGAAGCTGAAAGCACGGGCTTTCCATTTACGCCATAAAAATAAATATATAGTGTTTGCCTTGCCTTCTTACAGCTCTCTCTTTTTCTCTTAACTAAATATTTCCTTTCTTCTGAGCATCAGACGTTATTTCTAGCTTTCAGGCATGCAAAATAAAAAAGCGCGTTCACTTATATATATTTATTTATGGTCTGCGTGGGGCTGCGTTTGTGTATCCCCAGCTCCGCTCTGAAGATTTCCTTCATGAGCAGGAAAACAATTTTGTACTGCAGGTCAGACAGAATAACTGATACCGCTGTTTACAGATCTCCACTCACTGGAGAAGCTTATTAAGCCGCCGATGGGTAAGAAAAAGGCTGTTCATCCACAGCGGGACGATAAAGATACGGGTAAGTGCTCGCATGGGCACGGCGCCAGGCACCGATGGGAAGGGCCCCGGTGAGCACCAGGGAGTCGCTGGATGCCAGGAGCAGCCGCTCGCCAAAAGAGCCGCTCAACGACCTGTTGTAAATCCTTCAGTCAATTGTTCTCAGCTCGTTCTGCGCACAAAATACTTGGGCTCTGACCTAAGGTGCTTTTTTGTTTGGGTTTTTTTCGTTTGGTTTTTTTTTTACTTTTTAAACAAATGTTTTCGTTACAAGAATTCATCAGATAGCGAGAGGAAATAAGTTTTAGCTGGAGATTTGCTCATGAAACATCTCCTGCGAGCGCGCCCTTTCTTGCTGGCTCTGAAGCAGGGCAGCTTGAGTTGGCAAGGACAAAATAATATAGAAGTTATGTGAGTAGTTTAATAAAAAACTGGCAGATACTGAGCTGATGTGTGTTATTAACTTGCTTCTCTGGGATTAGGTAGGTCTGGGTAAATGAGGAGGTATTGCTCCAGGTTTGCTTTCTTTCAGTGTTGTCCCAGTGACAGAAGATTACGCGACATTGGGGATTAGCCTGATGACATTACATCGCCAGGGTAACGATGTACATGCTGATGTCATTCAAGACATTTGGTCAGGTCCAGAGTTTCTGGCGCGAGCTGCCAGTTTTTCCCCCGTTAGCATCCTAGGGCTGCCAAGCCGGGCGGCACGTTCCCAGGCACGCTGTCCATCGGCGCCCTCCTCCCCCTGGCAGGGAGCGGGTGATCCCTGCGGTCATTCCCTCCTTGCAGACGAGAGCATGCGGATAACATTTTCGTAGCTGGCACCAGCAAGCGCTGTAAGATATCAGGAGCGCTCGAAGTTCCTCTGTGGGCAGATGAAATGGTTCAATATGATACTTTAAATAGCTCCTCTTCGGAGAGAAAGAGAGAGAGGGTCAAAAAGGCACGTTGGCCCTAGCATTGATGTTGCGTAGTCATCCCTGAGTGATGGTACGAACAGCAGCCACGTTTTATATTTTCAAAGTACACGCGTTAGGGAAAATTAAAACGGATTTGTTCTTGCAGCTCGGTAAGGGAGTACCAGGCACCTACCGGTGATACCGGTGAATATAATTGGGATCTGGAGGAAATGCAGCAGAAGGGGCTCTGGAAAGCAGCCTGGGGCCCCGGTCCCGCTGCCGCCTTCCCAGGGTGGTGCTGAGTCCCTGCGGCAGGTGGAGCGACGGCCCGCGCTGGCCACGGGCGCTCACACAGCCACAGCGCCCGCCGGTGCTGCGAGGGAACAACTCGGCTAATCTGACATGGAGAGCAAATGTTGCTAATGAGGAGCCCGGGCTTCGGTAACCATGGCAATTTATGTTCCCGAAAATGCGAAACAAAGTCAGAGAAGGGGGTCAGCCCTGCTGCCCTCTCCGCTCCTACGCAGTTTGCAACGCTGGGCATTGCGGGAGGAGTACCGGCTCCAGCAGCAGCGAGGAGTGCGGAAAGCCGGTGAGCGGGAGCAGCTCGGGGGGTTGATCCCGCTCCCGGAAGGCTGCCCTCCTGCTGCCAGCCCCACGGCAGGCTGAGCCCCCTGCGGCAGAGGCTTCGGCCGGTGCCAGCGTCGCTTTGGCCACGAATCCCTGGCTGGGGAAAGGCAGCGTGCCGTCGCACAGGCTGCGGTACCACCAGCGCGTGCTGCACAACCGCCCCTGCCAAGTGGCAATTCGCTGTTTGCTCCTCAAACTGTGTCTCTAGGGCCAGCTGGGTTCCCTATAAATTTTTATAGAAAATATAAAATGACATCTGGAAGCCTATGGCAGATAGGCTTTTAGTCCTCCTGTAAGCAGGGAAGAGCATTGCTCTCTCTTAATTTTTCACAAATGTTGTCAAGCTCGATGGAGAGAAAAAACTGGGTATCCTGGCTGCTGGAAACTCTTCCCACTCCAGCTGCAGAGCCATCACCAGCTATACATGTTTTTGGACAACAAACACAAACTCCAGTCTGTGCAATAGCCATGGAGCCATTTGCAGCCCTCGGCGTGGCTACAAGAGCTAAATTTTGATGCACTGAGCCTAGAGCAAAGCCAGGGCTTGGACCAAAAGCATCGTTTTCCAGGACAAGACCAGTCTCCGTTTGATGAGCAGATGCCCATGGGTGCTTCCCTGAGTGTCGAGGCATCCCACACAGCTACCCTCAGAGGAACCTTAAGTGCAGGGTTTGTCCATTCCCCCTGGGCAGCCGGGGAAAACTGCGCTGCCGGTAGAGGAGGAGCAGGCACGGAGAATTGTTTCAGTTGATGAGGCCTTAGGGAAATCTGCTGCGAAGCGAAAGTCTCTGCAGCAAGGAGGGGTTTTGCCTTAATTAAACTGCAACGGGGCCACTGGTGCGGAAACCTGACAGGGTGCGGGGGGATTATTTTAGCTGGGGAACGCAGTCAGATGCGAGGCAGCCGTTGGGTGGGTCGGAGACGTCTGTCCGAGGCGGTGGCGAGCGCCGGCCATGGCAGCGGGGAGCACAGGCAGGACCACGTGCCACCGGGGAGCGGCAGGCACAGACTGGGGCTACGGCTCAGCGAGAGACCCGGGCTGTTAGACAAGGCGGGGAGACGAAAAGAGGCAAATAGTGAAAAATAGTAAAGCAACACAAGCAACAACCTACGCAGGATTTCAATTGGAGCGAAGCTTAGAGAGTAGATGCATTAGGAGCCAATATAAAAACCAAAAACTACCCCCGAGGCTTTGACGGATCCGAGGTTTCCGACCCAGCTGCCCGCTCTCCTGCCACTGCTGCGCTTGTGTGTTGCGTAGAAGATTTCTCCACGGCACCACCGGGGCACAGAGGGGTTTGCACGACGCCTGCAGAGCTGAGCCCCCCCTGCCTGCAGGGCTCAGGGCTCCCTCCCCAAAGGCCTCGGACCTCCCCTTTTCCCCCAAAGGCTGATCTGGCTTGCAGGGAATTTGCTTTTTCCCTGCTTGCTCCAGCAGTGCCACTTGGTTTCTCTCCCCGCTGCCTTTTGCAGGATCAGGCCCATGTTTCCCCGTCTCTCCTGCCCCACTCCAACCTCACTCATGTTTATAAGTTTCAGGAGGCTGACTCTGGTAGAACCGCTTAGTTTTTTAAATTTTCTCCTTTTTGATCAAGTCAGGGTCTGGGAAGTCCTCGAGGACTGCCTCAAAGGAAGTGTTAGGTTTACGTGCAGAACGAGGCAAAAAAATAATAATCTCATTTTGCTCTCTTTGGAGCAAGAATTGTCCTCTCTCTGCTCGACTCCCCTCCTTCCCCATGCCTGGGAAGAGAGGAGAAGAATCCTGCTGCTGTCACCCTGCGTTTCCAGAGCCTACGGGTGTTATTCCCTGTGAGCATGGCACATCCTTGGACCTGCAGATGCCCTGGGATCTTTCAGGAACTGGTTCCAGTAAGTCGCTGCAAGAGCTGTGGGGCCTGGGAGTGGGTCTCACCCCATGCTGGGGCTTCCTTGGCCCCTGTCTTGGCTTCCCCTATCACCAGTTTGTGCCTAAGGCCCCCACACACCTCCCCTGGTAACCCAGGCAGGACTACTTTGGCCATGGAGCCATCCAGATGGCTTCACTAGGAGGTCCCTCCTGAGATCCGCTGTCTTTGCTGCCATGTGATACCATTATCCTGGGGATTTGTAGTGGGGTGTGTGATTACTTTTCTTTATTTTTGACTTGTTACAAATTCCCACCCATCAGGGTGTCCTGCATCAGCCCAGTAGCACCACCTGCAAAGGCAGGGATCACAGAATCAGAGAATGGTTTGGGCTGGAAGGGACCTGAAGGATCCTTTAGTTCCAACCCCCCCTACCATGGGCAGGGACACCTCCCACTAGACGAAGATCTAGTGTTTTGTTCTGAGGGCTGAAGAAGGGACAGAGGAGGAGAAGAGGGATCCAATGTGACGCATCAAGGTAGAGGAGGGGTCAGGGAAAGACCTCGGTGGGGCAGAGGAGGCAGGAGGGGAAGGAAAGGAGTCCTGGGGTTCAGCTGCAGCTCAGTAGGGGTTTTGGAGATGAAAGCTCTCAGGCTGGATATGGGCTGTCCTGCCACTTGGCCAAATAAACAAACAAGCAAAAAAAAGCATAAGCAGAGCTGAGGTGTGGGGATGTCCAGCTGGAGACCTAGCCGGAAGGCTAGGGAAGTGATCGTCCCCCGTACTCGGCACTGGTGAGTCCCCACCTCGAATACTGTGTTCAGTTTTGGGCCCGTCACTACAAGAAAGACACTGAGGTGCTGGAGCGTGTCCAGAGAAGAGCAACGAAGCCGGTGAGGGGTCTGGAGCACAAGTCCTGTGAGGAGCGGCTGAGGGAACTGGGGTTGTTCAGCCTGGAGAACAAGGGGCTGAGGGGAGACCTTCTCACTCTCTCCAACTGCCTGAAAGGAGTCTGTAGCCAAGTCGGGGTTGGTCTCTTCTCCCAAGTAACAAGTGACAGGATGAGAGGAAACAGCCTCCAGTTGCACCAGGGGAGGTTTAGGTTGGATATTAGGAAAGATTTCTTCACCGAAAGGGTTATCAAACATTGGAACAGGCTGCCCAGGGAAGTGGTTGAGTCACCATCCCTGGAGGTGTTTAAAAGACGTGTAGATGTGGTGCTGAGGGACATGGTTTAGAGGTGGTTTTGGCACTCTTAGGATGATGATCTTAAAGGTCCCTTCCAACCTCGGTGATCCTACGATCATACTCTTGCTACCTGAGCACAGATTTTGGCGAGACATTCGGCTTTGCCATGGCTCAGGGAGCTGACAGCTCTCAAGTACATCCCAAGGATGAATAAAAAGCAGCAGAGCAGGCAGCGATTTCTGCAGTCAGCCGGAGTCTCTGCGAAGACGCTCTCAAAGCCGTCTCGCTCTCTTAGTGGCCGGAGGACGCCTGTCACGGCCACTTGACCTGCAGGCAGATGGTTACTGTCTGTCTAACACTCTGTCTTTTGGGGCTTGATAGGCACTTTTAAAATGCAGGTAGACAGTGAGCCCTCACGGGGAGAAGGAGGCAGCGCTCGGCAGCTGGATGCCGGTGCAAGGATGTGCAGTGCGAGTTGTTGGGGAGCACGGTGGGTGTCTTTTATCGGGGGGTGACTTGGTAGCCCCCATCCGCATTGTGCAAGCCCAAAGCTGGCAGGGCAGGGTCAGAAGGGTTTCAGGAGCCAGATGGAAGAGCGGGAGCATGTCACAGGGCTGATGTCATCTGCCTGTGATGTCACCGCTGTCCTCTTCGGCGGAGCACTTCCAGTGATAGCAGAGCTTCTGCAGTCTGTCTGCCAGCCTGGCACTCTGTACAGCATAATTAAGCAAATATATTAATAGAATGGGAGCCGGGGCCTGGGTAATGTTCTTCTGTGACAGACAAATGCGGAGACAAAGCAGACACTTACTTCAGAAGTACTGCAGGATGCTATTAGCGGGCACAAACTCGCATCCCATTAGTGCCATTGCTGTTAGGCAATGCCGAGTCATTTGCATTTTAAACAAACCTCCCAGACCAGCTCCAGTCCAGGATCTGCTCCAGGAAAGCTGCAAGGCTGTGTCTGCACAAGAGGAGCCTTGAGGGGGTCGAGGAATACCCTGCTAGCAAAGCCAGACATCGTGTGGGCTCAGCTTTTGTACCAATTGCAAGGCCACCCCCTGCAGCGGTGACGTGGGACGGGAACAAGAGCACGGGAGATGCTGGCAGGGCTCATCTCTGCCAGGGTCTCTCTCAGGGAGGTGGTGTTAGTCCCAGCTGATGCTCCTTCCTGGCCCACAGCCGTGCCAGCGCTCACGTAGCCCATCAGTCACTCAAACGTGGCCCATGAGGTGGCCCAACAGGGAAGGACCCCGCCAGCCCCATTTGCAGGGACAACTCCTGCACATCTGCGTCGCTTACAAGGAGAACATGCTGCCCATCTCTGCCGAAACAGCTCTGCAAGCCCCAAAACTGCCACTTTCCCATCCCTGGCCTTACGTGATGGTCTTAACAAATTATGGCATAAATATGCCAGGCGAGGGAAGGCGGCTTTCACAGAGCATTGGGAATGTGATAAAGCAGGGGATGTTTTTTTCAGCGAAAGGGAGATTTATTCATTGGAGTGGACAGTGCTGCAGAAACCAGCCGTTCGGAGGCGTCGGGAGGGGAGGAGAGGGGCACCGCAGACAAAAACCGAAAGGCTAATTATGTAAAGCTGGTGAGGAGATGCCTTGGTCTGAGCCACAAGTGTGCTAATGGGGAGGTTGCTTAGCTACGGTGGCGATGGTACCTCAGCCGCCCCAGGTAGGGGAGGGAAAGCTGAGCGTAAACAGCGAGGAGGAAGAAGGGTCATTAAAGTGTTCCCTAAAGATGCTTAACTAGCGGTGGTGGGAGGAAATAAATAAGGTGGAAAAGTTGGTCTGAGTGCCAGGGAGGGAGCCAAGCTGTTAGGAAGATGGCTTGTTTGCTGCTTGAAGCTGTCTCTTGTCACTAATTTTGACTGGAGACTTTTGCCTAGCGTGGTTCCTCCAGCTCTCAAGCATCCCTGGCTTTATCCTCTCTGCTGCTTTCTGATTTAATTCCTTCCCCTTGAAGGCGAAGGCTGGGCAGCTGTGGTGCGTGGGACTGCAAACAGGGCCGCGCGCAGCCCCGGCACAGCTGGAAGAGCCGCTCACTCGCCTGTGGATGGGAGCACACAGGTTGCCACCCCTCCACGTGCTCCTCAAGCTTCGCAGCAAGCGCAGCCGGGTGGCTTTGTGACCTTTCCTCTATCAATGAATGTCACCCAAACTGAGCTGAGCCTGAAGCCTATGGTTCATGTTAACACAGAATCGTTAACATAGCTTTGCCTGTGTCCCGGTCCCGTCCGGCGCTTGGCAGTGGGCAGGGAGAAAAATCACAGCAAGCGGCACTGACAGCACCAGCCCTAAACAACAGTTAGGAGGAGAATTATTTTAATGAATACATTTCCTTTCAATTGTATGCGAATAGTGAGATCCCATTAGAACGGGGAAGCAATTAGAGCTAATAAAGATGAACGCGCAGCGCTGGGTGCATGTGGAATAACAAACAGCGAACAAAGGATTCAGGAGAGAGCTGACTCTAATCCAAATAAATGAGCAGTGATGAAAGGGAAAGCGGCTGGGGTCTCCTGCCGTGAGACACGCTTCCTCCCTGCCGGCTCCCTGCCCGTGTCTTCAGCTCATCGCAGCAGGAAAAGTCACACTCGGGGCTGGACGCGGAGGCAGCCGGTCAATGGGACAGTCCCCACCGAGCCGTGCTGTGGTGCTGGCCCAGGCTGGGAAGTGTCAGAAGGGGTGGCCGTGGTCCCTGGGGAGCAGTCCCTGGGGAGCATCCTGCTGGATTTTGCACGGAGGTGGCGAAGAGGGCTTAGAGGCATTTGGCAAGGGTGGAGCGGAGAGAAGGGGCTGGACAGGGAGGGTGGAGGGAGCACATTGACTTGGGCTGTGTCCTGTCTTGTATTTGATTATTGGTGGTGATCGCCTGCCAAAATTAACAACCCTGGTCACAACGGGCATGTGACTAGCCCGAAACCGTCAGTGCTATGGCGAGATGGAGCGTGGAGGAAATAATAGCCTCTTCACAGTGGTGTATTTACACAGTAGGCTCACAGGAAAATTGGGTAAACCAATAATTACCCAAGGATATTATTGGCTTTGGCAGAGTTAATAATAATTAGTGCTCTTCTTTTTCCAGGCTCCTTACAGGAGAGACCTTTTATAATCCGCAGAATACAAAGGACCCAAACCACCACGAACTTCTTCCACGTGTGGCTTGGGAAAAAAAACCACCGAGTATTTCAGCTTGTAGGCTCCAAGGGTGAAAATCACCCAAAGACACTGGGGAGCCAGACTGAGAAATAATAATAGTGGTAGTAAGAATAATAACAACAACAACAACAATAATAACGATAAACAGTTCTCTATATTTGAAAGAAAACTTGCATTGGGACTGCATTTTCCCCAGTCTATCTAGTGCAGTTGAGCCAGAGATAAATCTAGCACTGACACTTGACAGACCTCCAGGTCAGCGTGGGATGCTGGAAACTGCCCTGCTGTTCCTCTCCCGCAGCTGGCAGCTCCTGGTTTGTTTTCCAGCGGCTGCTCTCAGAGGCAGCGCAGCACTTTCTCTTCCCAGAAAGCAGAAAGCGTCGTCTCTGGCTGCATTCCCCATCCTTGCGGGGTCTCCACATCTCTGTGAGCTCCCCGGTGCCTGTGCCCTGCACCGCAAAGCGCCCCGGTGCTGCAGTGCCATGGTCAAGGTTGCCACCGCCGTGTTCTACCTGCACTTGAGCTTGGGGCTGAGCACCCGCCTGCTCGCCAGCACCATGCGGGACACAGCCCTCCCTCCCTCCCTTTCTCCCGCCTGCCAGCCTGCTCTTCCCCCGGGAACAGCCTTTTCTGCGTCAATGCCACTTGACAGTTTGGGTTAAATGGGGTGAATTTGTTTTGAGACGTGCTATAAGAGGAGTGTCGCCCCCAGCCCACGGCCTCCTGGCTTGCTGCCGCCTGGGGCAGAAGGGGGCTGTGGGGTGAGAGGGATCAGCTGGGGGGTACGTACTCAAAATCACTGCGTGTGATCAGCCATGTGAGCCCACCGCCAGACCGGCTGCTGGAAGGGATGGCGAAGGAGGAGGGCGCCCGATTTCCACGCGGATATCCAGCCTCCCTCCAGCTCAGCCTACGAGAGCAACCACCTCCCCCTGGGTCCCCCACCTCCAAGCTGAGTCCAAATCTCAGCAGCTCTTCAGACATCCCTGAGATGCAGCTTTGCCCACCGCTCCCGCAGCCCCACCTCTCATCCCTGCTATGGAAATATCCTCCTCCCCACTCCTGCCTCGCCACGTTCAGCCCTGCCCTGCTCCCCTGCAGCTGCAGCACCCTCGCAGAGACCCTCCGTGCCGCCCCCGGGGCTGCCTGTGCTGCCCTCTCCCCCTGCCTGCGCGGGCCGCTTCCCCGGCACGTAGGATGTTGGCTGCCTCTCCCGCTATGGGCAACCTTCAAACGCTCAGAAATCACCAGTGAAATCCCCCCCCTGCCCCGAGCTGGCCCATAAATCACGGCATTATAAAAATAAAACAGTTTTGTGCGTGCATGCACATTTCAGGTTGCCTTTTAAACCTGAACTTGTTTCTCACACGTTGGCAGAAGAACAGAGGGGAGTTGGAGCCAAAAGGCAAGCTTGAAAAATAAACGCATACTTCTCTCTTGCTGCTCGTGAAGGGCTCCCAGAGGAAAACAGAGAAAAACAGGGCAGGAAGGGGCCCCGGAGGGGTCAATGTGCCCGTTCCCCAAAGCAAGAGCAAGCCCTTCCCCGCAGGCATCAGGCTAGCTTGTGCACAGGGGCTGGGGTGATGGGTACCCGCAGTCCTTTGCTTCCCTTGCTCTGCTGATTTTCCCCTTTCTCCCTTTGTTTTTTTTTCCCCCTGCTTCCTTGTGGCCCCGTGCTCATCCCCCCGTGCCTGTCCTGTGTCTCTGTGAGGGGCTGCATCACCGCCAAGGTGCCACAGGGATGTCCCTGCCCGTGCCGAGCCCTGCCCTGGCCGTGCCACGTGCGCTCTGCTCCTGCGTGAGCCACCCAAGGAAAAGCCTGAAAGTTGTGCTGTCTTAAGCCACAGTTTAACATAATTAGACATCCTGGCTTGAGGGCAGTAATTACTTTTATAATCCTTAAACATATTTTTAAAAGAAAATAATTGCCTCCCAATTCAATGCCTTTCAAAAATCCTTTTAAACGGCACTGCCTTCTTCAAACACAACTCAGCCAACAGTAATTACAATAAATTATTCTAAGTTCTAAAAAAACATATAGAAATTAATCTATGTGCGCAAACTGCTAACCATTCCTTGTTTATCCTTCCCCACTGCCAGCCGGGTGCTTCCCGGCTCCCTGGCTGCAGCCCTGCCCCTCACTCGGACACCAGCCCGCTGCCCGCGCTGCCCGACGAGGGCTCCCGTCCTCGGGAGCTGGCAAAGCCTCTGCCTGCCTTTTCCCGGCGCTGGGAGATGTGCATAAAGCTCATCACATCGGGGTTAGGCTGGAGGCAACAGCAACCAGCTGTAGCCAGGGCTTTGCAGCCTTGGCTGCCGCTCAGAGCACAGCCACGGGCAGGCATCGCCGAATTTACCAGCTTTTTAGGCAGAGCTTTGCTCTGACCTGCGAGACAAAGGTGGTACGGCGCTGGCCGGTGCATTTGATCTTCAGCTGGGATAAATAAGGCATAATTCCGCTCAAGTCAAAGGCGAAAGCGTGATTCACAGCAGCTGAGAATCTGGCCAACAGTGTCAGCAGCACGACAATAGCGTAATGTTTTCATTATGCATTGTTTTTTTCCAAATACTTAAAAAATTATCTAGGAATTACTCACACATCCACTAATAGTTACCAGTCTCGGGTGTTCAGGCAAAGGTTTCTTGAGATGGCGAGGGGATTGCAAAAGCTTTAGCCATCGCCTCTCCCGCTCCGTGCGCTTCTCCTATCACTTCTGCTCTCCTCCTTCTCCGTGTACACAGTCCAGTAACCTCTTCCTGACAATCTCCAGATCCACAAAATTGCTCGCTTGGAATTTTGCAGTAAATAGAAAATTGCTTTGCTCCTTTCTCTCAGGACAGCACAGAAAATGAATCCAAATGAAAAAGCAAGTAGTGTGTATCTGGTAGACATAAACAGCGCAAGAAAGGCAATTCTGCTTTTCAGCCCTGCTGCAGAGCAAATGACCTTGGAAATAATAAAAAGCCTGGGGCCTGAGCATGTTGCAGAGCGGCACGAGCCTTTATTTGGGGAACGGCTGGAAAGCAAAACCTGGAGGGATGGATATGTGGATGTGCAAGTCCCCACCAGCTGAAATAGCTGTGCTTGGGTCCTTGCCTCGCAGCTGGAGGGGGAAGGAGCTAATTAGTCTTTTCAACCTGCGCCCGGTGCTCGTGGGGGTCTTTGCCCAAACCATCTCCCTCCCCGGCGCTGGCTGCTCGTCATGTGCCACCCCCGGCTTGAAACCCCCAGGTTGGGGCGGTGGGATGATGCCACGTGTCCGGGGGCAAACAGCCCTCCCCACCCCAAATTCGGACACCCCTGTGAACATTTGCAAATGATGAAAATGCAGCAAGGAGATCGGAGCTAATTTGCAGCCAGTGGAGGGAGGATAGGCTAAATTTATAACTAATAATTCTAATTACACGTCAAACCACCACACCAAAAAGTGGCCAAATAGAAAGCATCTGCCGGGCCGCTGGCTCAGCTCCGTGCTGGCACATCACAGCCAGCGGCATCGCCTGCATCCACACGTGGCACCCAACAGCAACATTCCCATGGGAGCCCATCACTCCTCCGAANTATAAGCCCTGGCCACTCCCAGGTGGAGCGGGGGCCAGGTCCGCAGCTGGCGAAGCCGAATCGAGGCCTGGCTGCCAGGATGGCTGAGCGAAAGCAGCTTGCCTGGCTGCAAACAAACGACGGGCTTAGGTTTCACCGGCGTTGGAAGGGGCAAAGCAGTTAGCCACAGGGTCTAGACAGCTGAGAAATGCCCTGGTGACCTACTCGCGTATCTCCCGGAGTGGCGTCTCTCTAAATCTCAGAGCTTGTTAACTCGGTTGCATTTTTATTTTGTAGCACTCACTTTCATCTGAGCTGCGGAGGTACAGCTTGCCCCCGCAAAAAGCAGTGAAACGACGAGGGGGGAAAAAGGGAAAAGTAAACCCCACCTGTTTCCTGTTTTTATTTCCCCACCCCCACCTTTCTTTATTTTTTTTAGTGTTCCCTGGTTATTTGGGAGCTCCTGCAACTTGTCCAGAAATACCTCTGCTAGCTCAGTGGCGTTTTGGAGCCCAGGAATTTAAGGAGGGCTTAGAAATTCCTAACTCAGCTTTCAGCTGGTTAAATGTGGGTGAAGGTGGCTCCACTGCCTTTCCAGTCCACATTTCTGCTCTCCTGTGTGTCTCCCTTCCCTCTCCTGACCTTTCCCCTGTCCCCCACAAGCCCAGGGGACATGGTACCCAGCTTGTCCTCTCCTGCCCTGTGTCCATGGGGGTAGCACAGACATTTGGTGCACACGTGTGATGGCAACAGCAAGGTCCGAATGCTCCCTCAGACAAATCCTGCAAGCAGCTCCTGCAGAGTTCTCCATCTCTGCCGGAACTTCTGGGCCAAATTTACACGATGCTTTGCATTGTAGGAGAGAAACCCCTGGCTGCAGGAGTGGTTTGAAGACTTCAGCTGGGAGACACAGGCTCTAGCTGGGATGGTGCTTTACTGTGCTGGGAGCAGCACTCATTTTGGGAGAGGAATTTCCTAAGCTCCGCACGTCTCAGTAAGAAACAGCCAAACTTCCGCGCTAGAAAGATTCCTTGAGAAAACAGTCAGGATGGAAAACCACCCTGTGCAAGCACGTATCACCTTCCCTGCAACAGCCAGCTCTACCTCAGCTGCCTGTAGGAGCCGGGTCAGCAACGCAGCGAGAAAAATGTTTGTGAGATGCTGCCCCGCTACCTAGAAACCCGTATACATCTCCGATATGATCTGTACCGCTCGCCTTACAATAAACCAATATATTTTAACTATGACCTGAAATGTTGCAAAAGAACCTTTTGAGTAAGTCTCTTTGGTGCAATACAGATACGTCAAGGCTGATTGTTATTGTACATGTCAGGGCTGTTGAAGTGCGGGATAAAGAAGGCCATTGTGCTCCCACGGAGGGGACAGCTCGGATGATTAATGACTGCTCCCTCAATTCTCCGAAGAATAGATGGAAGTCGGATAAGGTCTCCGCTGGCGGTAGGGGCAGAGCACCAGAAGACATACCCGGAGCAGAAAAAAGGGGCAGGATCAATAGGCAGCAGCCTGCCGGAGCGCCGGCTCGGTGCGGGAGCAGGGAGGTGCTGCCTAACACTGGGGCTTGTGTTTGCTCCTCTCACCTCCTTTGCTAATCCAGGCTTTTTTCTCGCAGCTTTTCTGCCTCGGAAAGTGGCTCTCGGGAAGGCAGATGATTGTCCATTTAAGACGAATGGCAAAAAATGAGGGAAATAGCAAATTGATCTTTGCCGAACACACACAGTGACTTTGTTACCTATATTTTGAGCCTCCGCGCAAATACCTCCTGGTCAAATTCTAAGGCGTGCCAAAGTAAATTATATTTAGTTTGCCTTAAATAAACAATGACTCTTCCAGGAAAGGTTTGTCTCTTCTGGGCACTTGCATCATTTATCATTGCTCCACTGTTTTGAGTTGGCTGCCCTTTTAGGGTGAGATGTCTCTTGGTTTTAGTGTGTGCACAACCATAGAGAGGACAAGGTCTTACCCCAAGAAAAATGTACTGAGAAGATGTCATTAAAGCTAATGAGAGTCCAGGCAGCTGCAGCTCATTAGAGATTGCCTGGGGCCAATTGTAACTGAGACCTTTAAATATACATCATAGTCAAATAAACAACATCATATTCAATCTGCAAAGTCTCTATCAGTTCCTGCCCAGTCCTTATCGCTCAGCCTTACATTTTGCTGAGAAAATGTTCCCTGTTCAATAACAAACCCAGAAGCCAACGAGACCATCACACTTAGGAGCAATGTGCTGAGAACTGGGGGCGGAGGGAGGGAGGGATCCCTTCTTCTGAAAGCTCCATGTGAAATTAATTGATTGCAAGGGCAGGAGACACTCAGGGCTCAAGCTCTCTACCCCGTCCACAGGATGACACAGAAAACAGGTCAAAGAACCTGCAAAGATGCTGAAGATGGGCACGTTTTAAGCAGTGAGTGAGCAATTTTTTTTTTTTTTTTTTTGGTTCCTTTTTTTGGCTTCAGGACATGCCTTTACCATAGAAGAAAACGGAGGTTTCTGACAAAACTTTACATTTGTTGTTGTTACGAAGCATTTAGCAAGGAATTACAGATTTACAAGCGCTGGGGTTTCCTCCTCAATCAGCAGAGCTCCCGGCGGGGCTTCCCACCGCCCCCTCCCCTGCGCGGGCAGGAGCCCCCCGGGCTGCGGCTGTGGGCAGGCTGCGGGCTGCCTCCCGTCCTCACCCCACGTGTGATTATTAAGTTCTTATCGCAATAAGGAGTCACTGACACTGGGCTGCTTTCCAGGCAATGCTGCTCCCTTAATAGGCCATTATATCTCGGTAATAAGGGCTAAACTCTTCTGGGGGCATTTAGTCATAAATTAAGTAAAATAACACCACTGATCCCACCTTTCTCCCAGCCCTCACTAAGGAGGGATGATGCTGTCCATGGATCCCCTCCTCTGCTGACTTCTTGGGGCTGATGCAGGGGGTGCACAGCACTGCCTGGATGGTGCAATGTCCCGTCCTGCTGTCGGGACCATGCCCAGGAGCCCATAAATAACATAGATAACAATAAAATAAACTGGGGACAGGCAGTGGCTGGGTTCATTGACTTCCAGCCCAAGATCTGGCTCCCAGCTGAGGTCTCTGCACCCTCACTTGACAAAAGGCATCTCCCTCTTCATGCCGGGGCCTGGGAACAGGGTGCTCTTACTGTGGGTATACGTCTGCCTTGGGGCAGGGCATCGCAGGCAGGTCGACCCCCTGGGCCATGAAGGCAGCGCAAACACCCACCTTGGCTGGAAATGCTGCATTCGGGCAGCTGAATGCCATCCTCGCTGTGGCCGCCCCATCCCTGGAGGTGTTCAAGGCCAGGCTGGATGGCGCTTTGAGTAACCTGGTCTAGTGGAAGGTGTCCCTGCCCATGGCAGAGGGGTGAAAACTAGATTATCCTTAAGGTTCCCTCCAACCCAATCCATTCTATGATTCTCTGCAGCTACACCGTGGGGCAGGTACCAGCCTGGGCACATCAGACCCAGAGACCCAGGTATTTTTTGGCTCTTGGCCACAACTTGGCCAGAGAGGTTGCTGAAGCCGAGCAGCATGAACCATGCTACCCCCAGGGTCCCCCAAACCCTCACAGCATCCCAGAGAGGGCCAACCGTGTCCACCCTGCCAACCGGGAAGGGTCCCTGCCCTGCACCAACCCCAAGCCGTGTTTAACAGAGCTACCCAGCCCAGCCCAAAGCTGTGCTAACCATTTCCCACCCCCTGGCACTGTTTTATTCATTACTGTGCATGTGGCCTCATAGCATGGAGGCTTGTGAGGTGGCCTTCCACCACGGGAACTTGCAAGGTGGATGGTGAGGTGATCTCTCGCCTTCCTCCTCTTGACGATGCTGCAATGCAGAGGGGATTAGGACACCGAGGAAGAAGGAAGGAGCATCTCCTGCACCAGCAGCTCCCAGGGAATGAGCAGGGTGAGGGTGGATCTGGGGCAGAGCAGCTGTATCCTGCCCAGAAAAAGGAGCAGTTCCCTGCTTGCTGTCCCCACCAGGTCTGGTTTGCACTGGGATGGGATCCCGGGTGTTGCGACCCCGTAGGGATCTTGACCAGATGGAGACCCTGCTGCATCCACCCTCAGGCACTGCAATGGGCTTCGGTAGAGCTGGGGGAAAGGGAGGAGGTCCAGCCAGAGAGCTGGGGCAGGACTCCTGCCCCATGTCCTACCCAGGGCCAACGGAGCTGCCAGTGCAGCTGGAGCTGTGCAAAAGGAGACAGGCACGTCTCTGTCCCCTGGGAGCGAGGACACGGAGGGCGCTCCTGCTGGGCTGTGTCTCCAGCCCTCATTAGAGGGAGGTACAGCTGTGCTGGCCTGGGAGAGCCCTGCAGACACCCGGCTCGTTGGAAACGGAAGTTGCAGCGCTTCGACTTCATTCGGCTTTAAAGTCAATCTGGTGAAAGCCGTGCAAACCCTCCCGCAGAGACCCCCGCCCCCCTCCCCGCCGCCCCAGCACCAGGTATATTGATTTAATTTGCACCTGTGCATTTCTTGGCACAGCCCAACCCGTGGCAAGCCAGGAGTAAATTCCCTTAGGAGACTTCTGGCACAGAGCTGCCCCGGCTGAGCTAAGCCAGCGTGAGACAACAAGAGTTCAATAGGTTCGGCGTTGCCTGCAGCCCAAGCTTGGGCCACAGCTTCAACCCTGCCCCGACAGGGCAGAGGGGAGGTGTTTGGGGCGAAGGGTTTTGCCGCGGGTAATTTATGCCTCCTCCAAGCAGCTCTCAGCTGCTACCCACAGCGCAAGGGGGAGGCTCTGGAGCTGCCTGGCTCCCCCTGCCCTCACCCTGCAGGCAGGGGGGTGCTGTGTCCCATCGGGTTCCCCCTTCTCCCCTCCCCAAGCCCTAATGTGGTGGGGAGCGAGAGCAACACGGGAGCCGTCCCGCTGCCGACCTCCGCTGGGGCGACGGGGACCCACGAGCAGGATGCTGATGCTCGTACTTGAGGTTTCGTGATCAGTTCCCTCCTAATCCCGATTTTCAATTGCTCATAACTTATGTCATTTGGGCTGGAATTTTCCAGACGTGAGCTCGCTACAAAGGTGGCTCTTTCCTTTTCCTTTTTTTTTTTAACCAAATGAAAGCATTCAGCCAAATGGTCTGGCCGTGTCCATTTCCTTTCTTCTTCTTTTTTTTTTCTTTTTTTTTTTTTGTGAGCATACAGCGAACACAGACTTTTCCCATTATATATTAAAAATATAGTTATAGAGTCACCTTTCCTGCTGCGGTGTCAGTGGGGAGAGGGCCTCTGGCCGACCGCCGGGGAGCTGGCGTGCGGTGGGGGATGCTGCCGTCCAACTGAGCTCCATTTTCCCCAGCTCACCCAAACACTGACCCTCCCCAGGGCCCTTTGGGTGCCCAGGGAAGCCTGAATGATGACCCTTTGAGGAAGGCAATTTCCCAAACACAGAGCAATGCATGTTCCTACTTCAGTATTTGTTTTCCTAAAGCGAGCTGAGAGGCAGGGTGGGCGGGCGGGGGCTGCTTTCTAGCTTAAGCCTCATGTAGGTGCAAGTTCAATACCCCTTTTCCTCCCAGATTTCTCAAAGACACTGATTTCCAAGCAGAGCTGGTAAATACGCATTTGCAGGTATTTTTTTATGTATTTACAGTGTTACTCCTCGTTGTCTCCAGGCTGTGAGGGACTGGGGGAACAGTCCCCGCCAGTGAAGGCATCTCATGAGCATCCCTGCTTGGCTCAGGACGGCCCACAGTGGGGACAGGCAGCACAACGCATCCAACACCAGGGCAGACAATTTTGCACGCTCCTCCCTTCCTTCTGGTGGCAAAGGGGTTAAAGCCATTGGGGTTGAATCCCGGGGGGCCATTGGGGGGCCATGGCTGTGCAGAGCGGTGCGGAAGCGGCTCCCCCCTCCCTGCGGCTGCTCGCCATGATGTCACATCCCCGCTCTCCCTGCGGACACATTAAACGAGCCCATGTGCTAACGAGGGCGGCAAGGCCAGGCCATGCAGGTGGGCAGCACCTGGCTGGGGGTGCCCATGGTCGGGGCCAGCACCCCCAGCCCATGGTGCAGCCCCCACCAGGGCCATGTGCCACCTCCCGGCCACTAAAACGCCTCAGAGCAGCCGGTGGGTGAGGTGAATTGCTCTGCAAACCGGTGTTCGGGCTGCTCCCCATCTCCCGTCCAAAACCTGATGGGAATCTGGTGCAGGCAACAGCTGGAGAAACTCCCCTTTAAATTTTCCAGGCACGTACAGGTCGTTCAGTGGCGCAGGGGTCACCAAGGGCAAGACCCAGATGGAGGAAACATTATTTCTTGGTGGTTTTTTCGGGGGTGAGGATGACCACCAGGCATCCCTGCTGTGCCTCCTCCATCCCCATCCCATCCTGCCAGGAGACGTGGGTCCAGCCTGCACCCTCGCGCAAAAAAAAGTCCCTTCCTGCAGCTCCTCTCTGCAGGGAAGAAGCACACGCGAAGGAGGCTCCTATGTTTCTCCAATTAATGTAATTAAGAGAATTAAACTTTCGGAGAGAGTGAGTTTTTCATTTTCTTTTTATTTGATTAGGGAAATTCCCACTGCGCACTTTGTGCAAATGAAACCCAGGCTCCTTTCCGTTGTTCGGCAGCCCCGGGAGGACGCGTTACCTTTCAATCTCGCACGCTAATGTGTTTAGAGTTAAAATCCCCCCTGCCCCGGGCGGTCGAAGGAAGGATCCCAGAGCCTTGATTAAAGCACGGCTTCCCGAGCAAGGATGTGCACATGGAGCTGCCGGGCTCACAGCATGCCCTGCACAGCTAGCCCAGCCTCAGTGCGACGACCGGGAGTTGCCAGTGTATCCTGGGGCTCCCAGTTTTCTTGTGTTTAGTCCAGGATGGTGCAATAAAAGCCAGGGAAAAACAGGGAAGCCCGGGGGGGTGGCAGGTGGCCAGTCCCCACGCTCAGCTGGAGATCTGTCCCGGCCAGCTTGCCCATGTGAACCCCAGTGCCGTGGCCTCATCAGGTGGTTTACTGCATAATACTGAAAAGCAATTGTTTTTGTCAGCCTGAATATTAAAACCTCTTCTCCACAAGTCTGGGTTTAGCTATCAAGGTTACTGAAAAATAAAACACAAGAAAAAGTCTTTGTACAATCATGCTATGAGGCCTCGGGAAGTTATACTATCCCACAAGCGCTCCAAAATTACGAGCCAGGTCCCCAAAATGAGATAGGCTTAAAAATCAATAAGAATAAAAAAATACATTATGGCTTTTAATTTTTCTTCAGCTTTCTGAGCTTTTTGGGCACACAGGGGACGTGTTACACATTAATGAAAGCTGCTATTCTCATCTAAACACAATTTCAGGTGGTCGTAACTTTGAAAACCACGGGAGACATCACTGGGTCTGTGGCGGGTACAGACCTGGACAGAGAAGAGCAATCCAAAAATTGGGGCAAAATGGCTCATTTAGCCCCACTGGGGTTTCTCACAGTTTCTTGTAGTGGGAAGCGCGTCTAGAGAGAGCCAAACCAGCTCTTTTTTATTTTTTCCCCCAGCAAAAATCTGCTGACCCAGAGTCTGGCTTTCCGGTTCCTCCCAATTAGTGTAATGAATCGGAGATAGAGCTCCAGGAGCACCGTCTGGGATGAGAGGAAACCACAGGACGGCTCAGGAGGCGGTGTGGGGCCAGCGTGGCTGTGCCGGCACGAGTACAGGTGGCCCGAGAGGAGACTGGAGGTGAGGCTTGGATTTCTCAGCGTTTGTCGCCTCTCCAGTAAAAACTTTAAAGATCCGCCGCAGAAGATGAACGGGGTTATCTGGATTTAGCAGAAGGCGTTAGCTCTCTTTTCCCCTCCAACGGAGGGGCGGGAACGGCTCCCTGCGGTTGGGAAGCTGAATTTGAAGCTTTAAAGCCCATCAAGTTTCTGGGCTTGCAATGAGCACTTCTGATTATATCATTTTTTTGATTAGGTGAAATATTTTTCTCTGCTAATCCCTAATTCCTCCAGCTTTCCCAAGGGTTACCTAGACGAGAGATGCTGGGGGGGAAGAGGGAAGGGTCAGGCAATGCCACGTTGGGATAATGGCACAGGATAGAATTTATGGATGCTCTTCCAGGTCCCCTCTTGGCCCTCACTCTATAAATAACTCTAAGGGCAGTGACTTGCTGGTGGCAGTCCCACGGCTGCCCTGGGCACGCCATTTCACAGCAACGAAGCACCCGCAGCCAGCATGCGGGGACTGGCTGCCCATCACAACGGCGCTGGCAAACCTCCGCTTTTGGAGGATAACGAGCATTTTTGGCTGCAGCAGCAGGGATGCGATAAAACACCACGAACTGCTGGTCACAGGCTTCTGCCGTCGCTGCTCAGAGCATCTGTGGAAAGGAAAACTTCCCAGTGTAGCATCCACAGCCTCTTAAGTAAATAGTCTTTAATGTTTCACCGAAGGGTTGTAGTCTTAATGTGTAAAATCTGTTTAGCTTTTTCAATTCTTGGATCGTGCTGTGGAAAGTCCTCCAAAACTTGCCTGTTGGCCTTTCCCCCCCTGCCCCCAGCCTTTGGTCTCAGAGGAGCCACGGCAAGGAACGCCCTCCCGCAGAGCCAGCCCTAACCCCGGGCGAGCAGGAGTCCGTGGGAGATGCCCTGAAGATGGCAGCAAGGCCATGGGCACCACGCGGCCAGGGCTGGCCACGGCGCAGCGACAGCTGGTGACACAGTGCTCCACTCAATGCTGTCTGAAGCAAATAGCTTGCTTTTAAGAAAAAAGAAAGGGGCGGGTGAGTGGGGTGGGGGGGAAACAGAGAGCTGTTCTGTAACAAATTCCAGAGCGCTACCCATGGCTGGAACTTTCTGCGGAGCTGGGATGGAGCAAATCGCACCCGCTTGCTGCAAACCTGCTGGGATGCTAAAAGGCTGGTCAGCCCCTGGCAGCTGGGCTCCCTCCCCGCTGAGCCACAGCTGAGCCTTCTTAAAGCCCGATGAAGGGTGGGACGGGCTTCCCCCTGGCTCTGGCTACAGGCAGCTTGGTGCAGCGGGAGTTATTTCAGGGTCTCAGCCTTTCCTGGTGCTCGTAGCCCTCGGTGAGGCGGGCTCGGCGCTGGTCTGCAGCTCCTCAACCGATGGCGTGAAGGCAAGTGTGAGCTGGAGCTCCGCTCCCGAGGCGGGTGCGTGTGCTCAGGCGCCCTGACCGGGGCTGCTGGGTGCCGTGTAAATATGCAATTAAACGAAAGAGCGATCTTTCCCCGGAGATCTCCCGGCCCCAAATTAGGGAGGCTGAAACGCTGTCAGTAAATGACAGACTGTTGCCGGGAGAGGCTCAAACAAGCGTGCGGGGGGAGCAGCTGGAGGAGGAGGAGTAGGAGGAGGAGGGGGTCAGGGCGCTGCAGGCAGGGTTTTGTCTAGACTAGGGGTGTTGCAGCTGAAGTTGCCTTCTGCCTGGGGGAGGCTAGCCTGGCCAGGGGATGTGGATGTGCAAGGGGGGAGCAGAGGGATTTAACCCACTGCAGTGAAAAAGTGGGTGCAGAGAGGTGGCCGCAGCTTGCAACAAGGGCAAGGAACATGGTGGGTCTGAGCAAAGCAGCACCTTGGCAGCCAGGGTTGTGGAGAGCTGTGAAGAGAGGCAGGCAGGGACAGGAGGGAGCCATGAGGCCAGCCAAGGCTCTGGCGGCTTTGCCGTGGGAAAGGGCCAGGTCTGGGGCAAAGCCATGGTGCAGTCAGGGTGGGATGTCTAAGGGCCTGTGTGGGGCCAAAGCTCAGACCCTCCACAGGTGTTTTTGAGGAGATGTGGGAGTGGAGCTGGGTGGAGGTCTGCCAGGTGGGAGGCTCAGCGATGAGTGTTTTGGGGTGGAAATGGAAAGGCCCTGTAGATCCTTTATAACTCAGCTTGGAGAAGCACAATGGCTGTGGTGCTTTTAGACAGCAATAAGCCTGGAGGGGCAGGGCGGTGGGATGCGGGAGCACATGGCCGTGAGGGCACACGAAGCCCCAGCGCCTCCATACGCAGTGCGAGCGTGTCTGCACAGTTGCGCCTATGGATCTGCTCTGGACACCTCCTTGCCTTTGTAGAGTTACCGTGATCTCGGCCTAATCCTCCCACAGTTTGTCTGCGGGCTCTGTCCTGCCTCCCAGCACACAGAGCTCTCTTCGTACACCTATTGCCCTCCAACACATCGATGTCTAGTTCCCAGGACCCATCCCCTCCCCATCCTTTGTCCAACCACCACCTCAACGTGCAGCTCTGGGGCCATCAGCACCGCCCAGGGGCCTTACCTTGAGGTTTGGAAGCCCAAGTGTTCCTCATTTCCAGACCACCGCTTGCATGCAGAAGGGGACCCCATCTCCAGGGCCAGCCCATTGCTCGCTGCCTGGCCCAACTCTGCAGAAGACAACGCCACTCTGCCCGCAGGGTGCCCGGCTGCCGCTGGCCACAGGGGAGGTCCCTCAAGCTGCAAGGTGAACACGGACATCAGAGCATTGGAGGCTGCCAATTTCTTGGGTTTTGGCTGTCCTTCCAGCATCACCCGTCTGTCCTTCCAGCATCACCCGTCTGTCCTTCCAGCAGCTGGCAGAATCCAGGCAGCACCACGCTCTTGTTCAGACGAAATCTTCCTGTGCAAGGAGTTGTTGGGCTGAGGGTGGCCGGAGCGGGCATCCTTGGTGCCCGCCCGTGGTGTCAGCATCCCTGGGGCCCCTGTGAGTCAGCACTCAGTCCCCTCTGCCTGGAGCCCCGCCAACCCCTGAGCAATGATTTCCAGTGCATGTGGCCAGGCTGTGTGTCAGGAGGATTAATGATAGAGGCTTCTCGGGGCTTTAAGAGATCTGGGTCTAATTTAAAACCAAAACAAAATGTAGAAATGTAGGAGCAGGGGAGTTGCTGTCCTGGGGCAAGCCTGGGATGCAGCTCGTCGCCTATCCAATCTTGCAGTAACATGTGCCAGGACCTTCAGAGAAGGTACAAGCAAACACCTGGTACACAGGAAAAACCCAGCCTCCCAGGGGTGCTTTCTTCTTTGTCTTTTGCTATTAGTCATTAGCGTATGCTCCGAAGCACATGGCCTTATCTCCCCTCCAGGCATCTTCCTTTTATCTACCTTGACTCATGGAGCTACAGAAACTTTTATTAGCTGCATAAATGTCAGATCTTCTTTAAAATCTTACAAAACTCTCTGCCTCATTGTATCTTACGGCAATGAGTTCCACACATTAATCATGTGTTGGTGTAAAAATGAGTTTCTTATCAGTTTTCAGCTTTCTGTCTTTGGATTTAGCCATCTGTCCTGGTAGAGCCTTCTCTTGCATCCATGAGTGTCCATCCCTGAAGCAGAGTGAGCTGGATGCCAAGACAAGCTCCTGTTTTGTCTGACGTTTTCTGGTGATGGGCTTGAAGCTGGTGACTGAAGCTTGACAGCAAACCTCTTTTTGCAAGAAGTCTTCAGCAACTTTCTTGCTGAAAAGAGGGGCTGGCAGTGGAGCAGCTCTGCGTGCCAGAGGGATGGGAAGTTCAGACTGAAGATGTCTCCCAAGGCAAAGGCTTGGGGTTGTGCCAGGTTGTGAGAGGTGGAGGTTTGGGAAAGGGCTGCAGGGCTTAGCCAAGGACCAAAGGAAACGTGGAACAGGGGAACGTTTTTCTTGATTTAATTTGACACTTAAACTGGAAGGGGGTGATTTGTAGTTGTGCGCATTTAAAAAAACTCCTCGAGATAGGGAAGTGGAGGCAATAGCAGGTTTGGATGCCAGATCAGATAAGACCCTGTGGGTAATGCCTCTACCTTACTCATTTTTATTCAGCTTTATCTCCAGGCTCCTAGAAAAAACCCCAATGGCTTGAAATCCTCCCCTCCTGACTCTATTTCCAATACCTGCTTTGCAGTGAGGCACCCAAACCCACTGAAACGTGCGCTGCTGTATTGACTTAGCCTGGCACGAAGTCCCCTGGTGCCGCCATCGCATGCCCAGGGGCAGTTCAGTGCCCCAGCTGCTGCCAAACACCAAGCTGTGCACTGTGATGTCTTGGGCTGCCACTGGGAAGGAGGTGAGACTCAATGGGACAGTGCCCCAGAGCTGCTGGAAGGGGGTCCTGGAGACCCCAATGCGTGCGGAACCCTGGTTACTGTGTGTTAGGTGGTCCGTATGGATCTTGATATGGGGACTGCTCCTTGCAGAAGGCAGTAAGGGCCAGGGGGGAGCAGTGTTGGAGGGAGTGTTGAAGGTGTTCCTCACCAGAGCCCATTGCTTGTGCAGCAGAGGAAGAGAAGCAGCCGCCTCGGGGCTCGCTGACCTCCCGGGCAGCCAAGCACGGGAGCATTGCTGGGAAGGAGGGAGGCAAGTACAGCCCAGGCATGTGCAGGCATCGCGGAGGAATGTGCCCGCACCCTCCACGGGGCACGTTATGGGGTGCTGGCATGAGCTGAGCCCCATACGGAGCTGCTCCGGCAGCCAGCTCCAGAGACAGGCCCTCAGCAGGTACCGGAGCCGTTGGTGGAGCTCACGGAGGCTGAGGAAAGCACTGGACAGGATGAAAGCATTTTGGCACTGACCCTAATCCTTTCCTGCCAATACGCTGATTGGAATTGAATTTCCAATATGAACAGTCATGGGACTCTATCTGCAAGCTGGCAGGGAGAGCTATAGATTTTTATCATGTGTTTCACAGCTATTTCTTTCATTTAATAAAAAATAAAAATAGGAGTGACCACTGAAAACACTCCAGTAGCCAAGCTCTCCCGGCGGTGTCGGGCAGGGGGAGGTGGGCATGGATGGGACTGAGGGATGGCGAGGGAAGATGGACACTGTCCCCTCCAGCCCAGCACTGAGCCAGGACAAGCCCAACCCTGACTGCTTAGCTGGAGGTTTTTTGGCCCCTCCAGGATGGGACAGGACTGCCAATGGAGCTTTGCAGATGCAATCATTTCCTTGCATCCAAACTGAGTTTTTCCTCCCTGCGGCTTCAGCCTGTTGCTTTTTGCTTGGCGCAGACAAGTCCCTTCTTCCCTGCAACATGTCTCTGCCCAAGGGGTCGGGGTATCTGTCTCCGATCCCAGGGTCTAGCCGATCCCAGCTAGGCAGCCCCTCCAAAATACCACACATTTTGCAGACCTCTGGCACATCTTGCAGTCCTCGGCCATGCTCTTGCTCTTTACTTCCCACCTCTGTTACATGGCAGCTCCCAAAACGGGGCATAGTCACAGGCGAGATGGTGGCAGAGCTGGGGAGGGCGCTGGAGGTGAGATGCTCTCTTTGTATCTCCCAACAATGCTCCTTTTTTAATCTTTTTTTTTTTTCTTGCTGCAATACAACACTCCTGCCTCACGTTCAGTGTGCGATCCATTACATCCCCCAGCTCTTTTCTGCAGAGCAGCTTACCTTGCCAGCTTCTCCTTGTATTTATTTAGGCTTCTCCCCCCGCACCCCCGCCCTGTATTTGCTTGATTGAACCTTGCGCTTGTCTTGGTGAACACCCTCCTGTTTTTCCTGGCTCTATCTCCACTTTATCAAGATCGTTTTGAGCTCTAATCCTGCCTCGCTTGTTGCCTGAGCACTCCTGGCTCTGACACGAGGCACGAGCTCTCCAGCAGGTGACAAGAGGTGAATTTTTTTTTTTTGCCATTTAGAGCCATGTACAGGTTAATGACAGGGCTGATTCCTCTTCTTCTGATCCTTTCCACCCTCATCTGTTTAACGAGGCTGGTCCACGTGGGGCAAATACTCAGGGAATGCTGTTGCTTGAGGATTAAAAAAAGGGTATGCAGTGTGCCCAGGGAAAAGAAAGCATCCGAGAGACATTGGGAAAGGGGCACAGTGCGACTCCGCTCTGGAAGAGCCTCTCCTCCGCCCCTGTTGTTATTGCTGCTCCCTCTTTTGACCTGAGCAGTTTGCAAATATTTTCAGTCCTGCAGGTTGTTTCCATTAGGAGGAAAAATCAATGAGGCAGCCAAGAGTCTGTGGCAGAGCCTGCTCTCTGCTAAAAATGGACCAAGTGCCGCTTTTCTGAGCGCAGCGGGGCGGGTTTGCCTTTTCCCGGCTCTGACCCCATTGCTTCCCAAAAGCCGCCTCTCCAGGCCAGCACTCCAGGTCTCCCCCCCTGCCTTAGAGCTGCTCTGGCTTCTCTTCCTCCATCCCATGCAGATCCGTGCCCAGCCCTGATGCTCGCCTTAGGCTGGGGCTCGGCAATTCCCACTAATGGGAAAACGTTCCTATCATTTCATCAAGTCGCTTAATAATTTGCCAGAAATGCCTATTGATTTCTTGCACGCTTCTGTGCAGACAGAGGTAAATAAGAGTCATTCGTCATTGCATTATGTATTGGTAATTAAAAATTACTAGGTAACTTCAACCAAAAATTGAATAATTTGAAGTAAAATTAAATAATTCTAGGTAATTAGTACTAAATGAGACCATTATTTTAATTATCAGTGACTAAAAATTACCAGGCATTTTTCCTCGTTTGGATGCTCTTCCTCCCCCTCCATGTCAGTAGAGCCTTTCTAATTTGTTTTAATTGTTAATTTTAATGAGCAGTGTTTTTCTGATAACATTTTAGTGCACTTTTTGTTGTGTTTTTTTTAGATATGGCTTTTATTGCGTTGCGCAAAGCCTGAAGCACCTCAATGTGGGAGCAATTTGGAAGCTAAATTATTATTATTTATTTAAATCAAACCCTCCAGCCTCTTTAACCGTTTGGCTGATTCTGTAATTGCCGTAGCAGCGTGATGGAAATGCTCAGCACTCGCCTCCCCGTGCTTCGGGGCTGACAAGGAAGCGCCTGGGTGTTCTTCTCAGCTCCGTGACCTCCTGCACGGCATGTCCCCTGCTACCGCTCCCAGTTCCTGGAAAGTTTTTTTTTGGATCCAGAGCTTTTCTTTTACCCTGGGTTTGCACAGCACCTGCTGTTGGTGTCCCCTGGCTGTGGGATGGTCCTGGCTCAGAGGGATCTGGAGGTGGCTGCAGGTAGGAACCTCCTCTTTGAAGCTCTCCTGTTGCCCAATTCCTTGCCTTGGCTGGTGGGAATGTGTTGGTGCACCGTCCACCTGGAGCCCCCAAGATATTCCATGGCCCTGAGAGGCAGCCAGGACCTGTGTCTGGTCAAAAAGCCCCAAATGGCTGAGGGTGAGCTGCCGCTCCAGTGTCCTCTGATCCTTAGACACATCCATCCTCTTCCAGCTGCTTCTCCAGGTGTTCCCTGTGCCTGTGCTTGCAACTGGCAGGGGAGAGCAGGGTGGGACCGGGCCAGCGCTGCTGCATTCTGCTTGCCCTCAGATCTTGTGAAGTTAGGACTGATTTGACTGGTCCCCTCTTGACCCTCCCTCCCCAGCAGAGGCATGACTGGACCTCTGTGTCACCTCCAGTCTGCTCTGGCGAGGGTTTGTCACCTCCCTGCTCCGTGGCACAACGTGCTTGTGCATTCAGCCAAGAACGATGCTGGCTTTCTTTGCTGCTGCTGGGTTGTGTTACAGTCTCCTGTCTACCGCAATTTGCTATGTGCCATCGCCCCAGGGGCACGGCAGGATGTTCGCCAGGTTGCTCCACAGAAGCCTTTCACCCCAGGGCCAAAGCTCAGGCAATCCCTGTGTCTTATTTAGGTGTCTTATTTAACATGTTCCTGTCCTGGAGGTGCTGATGGGGCTGGGGTCTGGCTGGGAATGGTGCAGGGGCAAGCTGGAGAGCCGCCAGGGTGCCCAGGGCTTCCCAGTCAGGGTTGTTCGAGCATCCTGCCCAAGGCTGATCTGTGCCATAATGGCTATTAAAGGAAAAAAAACTGCTGAGTCCTCTATGGAGGATGGAGTTTGTACGATGTCCTTATAATGTCCATTTACTGACCACCAGCCCGCAACCTGCAATAGATACTGCTTTGAGCTGACCAAAAAAGACAGCAGATGAAACGAGTAAATCATTTAGGGAATTTTTTTGTTTTTTCTCTTCTTTAGTAAAAACATCTTCTCTTCCCTTCCCTGAAGTCCTAGAAAATAACTGGGTGGAAAGCTTTATCCATTGCTGGTGCCAAGCCTGCCTCTGCTCTCGGTGCTGTGGTGCTTCCTTGGGCGATCCTCGGGCTCAGAGCAGGAATGGGCTGGGAGACAGCACTGAGGATGGACCAAGGATGGGAGCCTAGGGATGGCTGCTGCAGCTGGGAAGCAGGAAAACTGTTGGGATTTGTTTAGGCAGCCAGAAGAGGAATAAGGGTGGACTGATTCCTGCAAGCCCTGCTCTTCTCCCATGTGCACAAGATCCCTCATCTTCCAAAATCCAAGCAATCCAGCGCCATCTCCACCCTGGGCTGAGACTAGTGGGGAGATAACCAGGCTGCCGAGGGGTACCCAGTGGTCCCCAAAGTCTCCTTGCCCACTTGCCCAGCCTGGTGGCCCCGTCTTCGGCTCTGTGGCCAGCCCCTGCCCTCTGCTGATGAGACCTGGAAGTGCCAAAAGCCGATCAAGCAGCCCCAAAACTGAGGGGTGTCCGGCGGTGCTGGGTACCGGGGGCCTGGACGCGGCTTTTTGCTGAGGTCTGCCCAGAGAGGCTGCTCCCCGCCTTGTACCTCTCACACCCAGGAATATTTTTGTGGTACTTGGCATTCATTCCCCTACGCTTAATTTCATCCCATTTAGAGCTAGTAAAAACTATTCCCTGCAAGCAATTTATTCAACAAATGTAGCTGGCACTTTCTGTTACTGAGTTGTCCAGGAAGAGACCACAATTTTTAATGTTTTTTTTCCATTCAGTGAATGCTCTTTATGACTGTATTTGAGCTCAGGGTTGCTCATGAATGGCAGTATAGTAAAAAATATATCCGGTGGCCTATCTGAGCTGCAGGGTTTGCTATTCACACTGCGAAGCTGGGCACCTTATCGCACCACGTATTGTTTCTTTCCCCTGAATAGAAGTCCTCGTCTCCCTCAACTACCTCCACTTCTACCCAGAGCAAAATTAATTTCATCCTGCAACAAATCTGGCTGCTTGATTAAATGAATCTGTTGCCGGCCCTGAACGATCTCTCAGTGAGCAAAATTTCATTTCTGGTTGAACACCCACTGAGCCAGCCACGGATACAAGCGGGTGGTACCCGAAGGAGCTCAGAGCTGTATTTACACTGCTAACCTGCCTCCCATCCTGTCGCTCCTGCTTATGACGCCCTGGAAGGCAGCTCCTGGAGGTGTGCAAATACCCTGGGCGCCCCATTGAGCTCCCCCCACCCGATCCCTGCTCCCGGCTGATGCCTAGTCAAGCTTGACAGATTGAGCTCTTTTAATTCTTCCTTAGAAAGCAATCCCTCGAGCTCTTTAATCTCTTGTAGGGAATTCTTCCCCCCCNCCCCCCCCCCCCGTTAATTTCTCTGCAATTTGATGTGCTCTGAAGACCTGGGTGTGTTACTGAATCTGGGGTTGGAGATATGATCCTGCTGGTATTGCATCCCCATCCCTACCCAGCTACAACCCTCTTTGACACGACACGCAGCCGGGAATGATGCCGCCTGCTCCTGCCGCCATCCCACGCACTCGCTTTGCCTTGTTTCCAGGGCTTGTGAACGGCACCGAAGCCCTTTTTATTCTCTCTGATCATGACAAACACAGAGGAATACTCACAGTCGCGCGCCTGGGGAGGGGTTTGCCAAAACCGTCCTGTTCTGGAGTGTTTTTATAGTAACTGTGTGATGAGGAAAAGATGGCGAGGGCTCACCGTTCTAATTAGGATCGTTTCTGTCTTGCAAGAGGGATTGGCGGGTAGTATTTATGGATACGAGTAGGTTCAGAAAAATTCCTAGCACCATCTGTTTGAGAAAGAACAGGAAGAATTTCAATATGCTTTAGACCTTGAAGAGTAATGTTTGTATAACAGGCTCATAAAATCAATTTCTAATAGTTACAGGTACCCCCTCAGGAATTTAAATAGTCTGTTAACAAAGTTATTCCATCTGCCAAGCAAATACATTAAATATGCACACACCATACTGTATATATGGTTGCACGTGCCTTTCCACTGCGCGGTATGCCCCCAGGTCCTGCGTGCCGCTTTTGCTCCTGGGTTACACTCTGTTTTCACTGGTGGCACCACGCTGTGTATTCCTGATTCAGTGGGAGCTCACTCGCCTACCTTTGGCCTGGTGGATAAATCGCCTTTATGGACCCCTTATTCCCTGAGAGCCGAGTGTGGGGGTTGCTCTGTCCTGGTCCCCTTCCCCTCTCCAGCTCGGTGGCAGGCGAGAGGACTGGCTGTGGGGATCAAAAGAGCTGCAGGTGGCAGGAGGGTCTGAAAGCAAAAATGGGGAGCGCACAAGGGGCAGGATCAGTCCCTCCACACCCGTTTGCAGACTTTTTAAGCTGGTGTTGCAGCCTGATCGATGGGCCAGCTGGGCTTTGCTCTGCTTCCCGTCTCCTTGCTCCTCTGTGTTGTCTCGCTTTTCCATCCTGGCTTTGCATCCATCAGCTCCCTGCTTGGTGCTGGGGCTCAGCCGCGTCCTGCCTCGGATGTCTGAGAACAGGCTGACAACGCGGAGCATATGCAGATGAACTGCAAACATGTAATCCCGCTAATTAAACAGTTTGCATTTAACACTGCCCGTGGAGCTGCGCGACACCTCGCCAGTTCTCCAAAGGTTGTATTCTCCGTGTTATTGGGGGTGATTTATGGTGAGAGTTAGGTCATGTGTCCAGAATATCGATGGAGGAGTTTGCTGCCTCTTGTGTTTAATAGCTGTCGGGGTCCCTCTTTGTACCATCGTGTCTTTTGCTGCCTGCCAGCCTGGGCAGGGCTGGGACCCTGTCTCAGTCCGGGCAGAGTTATCCATTACAGCATCTTTGGGGTAGCCACTGGCCTGGCGCTGGCCGTGGGTGCCTCCTCCAGATGGCCAGCACGTGCCAAGCTGCGGCAGGTGCCACGCTTGCTGGCCACCGTCCCCAAATCCCCCTGCCCACCCCAGCACAGCGTCGCCCTGGGGAAGGTGCCCCTGGGGAAACCGGCCGGCTGGGAAGCGATTTGCCCTCCCTGCCTCATTTCACCTGGAACCGAAGTGAAATGCGAGCAGCTCTGCGTGCCTCTAGATTTGTTTCCTTCTTTCCCCCCTTCTTTTAATATGGTGGGTGAAAGCTCTTTGCTGGGGAGCGGGGCTGGAAGGCTCAAACCTCAGGGGAATTGCAGCGTGCGCCGCTCTGTGTTGTGGCGGGGCAACCCCCTGCGCAGCCCAACCTACACAGTTTTAATGGATTTATCGTCTCCACCCCGCGGGCAGATGAGGCACAGAAATCCCGCAGGAGTCACCAGCGGTCAGGCAGGAGGGGTCCCGGGGGGAAGAGGCGAACCCCCTGCACGCCTGGGGCACGCCGGGAGGCTGGGATTTCCTACACGCTCTTCTGGTGATGATCCCTTTGTGCTAGGTGGTTTCTTCTTCTTTTTTAATTTAAAAACCCACATTCCCACTTCCACATAGCTCGTTATCTCAGGGCGTGTGATGAGGTGTCCAGGGGTCTGTCCCGGCAGAGATGATGCAGAACACATTTGCGCAGGCTGTTGGATCTGACCCCCCTCTCCCTCGGGGAGCGGGTGGTTTTCATTTCAGCCTCTTCCATTAGAAGCACTAAGGGGAGCTCCATCTATTAACTGAGAACTGCAGGCCTGTAAATTTTGGCAAGAAAAAGCCCTTGGAAGCAAATCATCTGTATTTTCTCAGGGCTGTTTGTCCTCCCTCTTTACATGTGCAGCCTTCGCTGGTCGGGAGGCAGGTACGGCTGCCGACTCCTTCTCCACATGTGCAGATTGATGGTGTCTGCTCCAGAGCCCGCTCCCTCTTCCCTCCCTCTCCCTCTCGGTTTTGTTCCTTCCCTTTTGAGCTGTTTCTGCTTTGTTTGGGAGACTCCTTTAGCTGCCAAGTCCTGATTTGTATCTGTTCATTTCCTAGGGCAAACGCATTGATCTGTGATTTCTGTTATGATACTGCAGATTTCTGCTCCCTTTTTTCTTTTCTTTTTTTTTTTTTTTTTAAACTTTATCCTGCTGTCCAGGAGGTGGTTTCTGTGCTAAGGAGAAGCACAATGTTTCTAGAAAAATGCGCGTTTCCCTGACTCATAGCTGTGCCTAATTGCGTACAGAGCGAGTGTCCATCCCTCTTAGTTCCACTGTAATTGTTTGTGGTGTGTTCCTTTGTGATTGTGTTATTCCAGCAATAACAGCCACTCTCCTTCCAGATATTTATTCTTTTCATGAACATCAGCATACTGGCAAAGGGTTTGGATTTTTTTTTTTTTTTCCTTTCCATCTTAATGCTCTACTTCATAGCTCAAATCTGGGATTTATGCTTCAGGGATCTCAGAGAAGACTTTCCTCTTTTCTGCTACCTCTTTCCAGAAGCGCCGTCTTTCTGCGCCGGGATTTGGAGTTCTTGGACATGTGTTACTGCTGCCGGGGATGCTGCTCGCCGCTTTTATATTTGTATTTACGGCAGTGCTTTGCTCTTTAATTTTGTTGTTCTCTTTCTGGCGCAAAGGCGAAGCGATGCAAATGAAGGCTGGATCGTTTGGGTTGCAGACAAACAAACCCCGGCCACCCTGAGAGAGGAGGATGGGGGGGGCATGGGAGGGCGATGGGCAGCATCTCTCCATGCAGCCTCTGCAGCTCCGGCCATCCCGCACGGACTGCGATGGAGACACAACAGCCCAGGCAGAGGCGGGCAAGCACCCAAGGTGTCCCCAGCACCCTACACAGTAAGGGCAGGAGGAGAAACTGGGGGTCAGGCAGGGATGCCTCCCAAATATCCTGCTTACCTGCATCACACCTCTCCCTCTGCTGAGGATAACGTGTTAGTCTTTCCTCCTGGCAGACCTTATTTTTCGTTATGAGTTAGTTTTACAGCACCCTGACGTGTGCTCAGCACTTGGCGGTGTGGGGAGAAAGATGAGGTCCATGCGACAGATTTACCCGGCGTTAAATCCTGACCGAGTTACAGGCGAAAGCAGCAGCGTGGCTGTGTCCTGGCCTTCCTCCTGCCTTGCCGCCACAGGGGCTTTCAGCCACTTCTACCTTTTTTAGTGACGTGGAGGGGTTTTCCTGCCCCATGGCAGCCTCTCCTCCTCCTGTTTCCCCCCCCTCAGCAATTTGGATGCCAACGGGCACAAGCAGCAGGGAAGAGCAGGCCGTTTTGCTTCTAAAATAACTATTTTTCAGCTCGCTGGCTGGGTTGGCCCTTTGCACAGCTCGGCCCCAGCTGCCGGCTGCGCGCCTGGCTCCAGCTGCCCCAGTCTGGCCCCCCCTCCCAGACCCATTCCCAAAGCGCAGAGTGTCATTTGCGCTGCAGCAATTCCTAGGGATGAAGCGGCGAGTGGCTCTGGGAGCGAAGGCAGGGATGGTGCTAGAGTGGGCTCAGCAGAGCTGAGAGGCCACCCCTGCCCACGGGAAACGGGCACCACCTCCCTCCCTGCATCCATCCCTTCTGCGTGGGATGCTGGCCGCTGCGGGATGGCACCGGCAGCGAGCGCCAGTCGGCTCCTCGCCCAAGCCATGGGTTTTGGCAGGCGGGTGTCCCATGAAAGCGGTGGTGAGGAGGGCATATGGTGCACAGCTCTCAAACGGGAACCAGCCAACGGTGTGGTGCCAGAGCCGTTTGACAGCCTGGCTCAGCATTCCCGGGCCACCTGTGAGCAGAGGGGAAAACACTGGCATCTGAGGAGGGGTCGTTTGCCCAGCCTGGGGTCTCAGCTGCAGCCTGTGCTGGAGCCGGCGGGACCTGGCAGCCGGCAGTGTCCACATCGGCACCGGTTTGCAGCCCCGAGCTGTGCTGGAGGAGGGCAGGCTGCACCGGAGCCATGCCCCGTCTTGGGAGAGCTCTTGGTGCCCTGCCGGAGGGTGCCCGGGTGCTCACAGCACCCCAAGCCCATTTTCCAGGCAGGAGAGGTGCAGCCCGCCTCCCATAGCTCCAGGTGCTGCTCATCCTCCACCATGGCTGAAACAAGGAGGCGATGGGCCCTCTGCCACATCCCCATCCCTGGGCGCTGCTGTTGCCCTCCCTGGCTGCGTGGGAACGGCTCCCGGGGCTGGAGCATGCCGAATTTCACTTTTCAAATGGGGCTCCTGGCGCCCGGCCAAGCAGCGCTTTCGTGTTGTCAAATATTTTGGCAAACTGCGTCTCGGCTTTAGTCTGAAGCGTCTTTCGCTAGGGAAACGGCGTCGAGCCGAGCGGTGAATGCAATCCCGGCGCAGAGGGGAACGCCGCGCTGCCGGCTGCATCCTGCGCCGGGAGGTGCTGGGGCTGCGATGCCGTCACATCCCGGCTGGGGTGCATTGGGGACCGCAGCTGGGCAGGGTGACTGCAGCGAGCAGGGAAAGGGCCAAAAAAAAAAAAGGTGTTTCAAGGTGACTGAAATGATTTGTGAAGTCAGGCTGAGCGGGGCAAATTGTATTGACAAGAATAAGAAAACCCTAAAAAGTGATTTTTCAAGTCGCTATTTTGGCTTTTTGTTCTGAAATTGCCCTGCACTTAAAAAGGAATAAAAGAAAAAAACACAAGCTCTAAGTAAACTAGAAATAAGGGGACTGTATTTTTTTACCAGCTCATTGGAAAAATGAAACATATTTGTTCTGGGTCAGACCGAAATGAGCAAAGCAATCAGTTATCCGCAGAGCCACGGTGCAGGCTGGCTTTCCTTCTGCTCGCTCTCCTGGGCATCTTTGAGAGAATATCCAATACCTTTTTATGATGTTTGAAAGAAAATATCTCCAGGGAGGGGAAAAAAAGCGAGGTGTGATCCCAAAAAGTCTGCTTTCGCAGCTTGGACAGACCCATCTTTCCCTCCTGCGGCCATCGCCTCTTCCCCCTGCCCGTCACGTTGTGCGGTTAGAGCACACGTACTCACAGCCCCGGCACCACGATGGGTTTTGAAAGCCTGAGAAATCCTCCCGAAAGCCTGGTTTCCGGCCAAAAACCCCCGAGGTTACGCAAACATAGGCATAGCTTGCAAACAGGCTGTGTGTGTTGGATGGAGCGCAGCTTTGCGAAGCAGGTGTGAGCTGATGCGGGAAGAGCTGCGCTGCCTGATGTCTGCGCTGAAAACCAGTGTCAGCCCGCGGACTAAAACCAGGTCCCTGGAATTAAAAAAAACCCAAAACCAAAACAAAACAAAAAAACCCAAAAAAACCCCAGAACAGGGAATAACATTCCAACCCTGCAGCAGCATCCCAAGCACAATCCCACCAGATCCCCGGGCTGGTGGATGGTGCCACCCATTTGGGTTAGGGCTGCAGGACTCCTTTCTGCAAGGCTACTGGTCCACCCAGGGGGCTGTGGGGTGACCCCCCCCAACAACCCAGCTCACCCATTCACACCCCTCGCCGTGCTGCCACCATCCTGGTCATAGCCTTCAAGCCCTGCAGGACTTGCTCGTGTCTTGTAGAGGTTTGTAGATGGATGGCTCCGTGGCGAAGGCACCTCTGAAGTCCTGCGAGCCAGCAAAACCTCCCAAAATCCCGGTTTCTGGCAGCTGCCAGGAAAAAGCTTGTTTGGGTTTAAAATCTGTTCAGAAGAGTCATTCTCTTCTGAAAAACTGCGGCTGTCAAAGTGCCATGGTGGCGTTGCATTTATTACATATTAATGACTCCACATCAGATGTGCTTGCTTTACAGTACCGAAATATCGGAAATCTCAAGATTCCCGAATGTGAAGTGTCAGCAGTGCCAATGTGGGGGTCTGGTAGCCCAGCAGAGCCATCACATTACCCACAGTAAATGCTCCCTGGGCCAGTGAAAGCCATTGTGGCAGGGGTGCGGCTCCGCCGTCCCGGGGCTGCACGGCCACAACCCTGTAGGAGCTGGGAAAGCAGCGGCGTGAAAGATGTGAGTCCGTCTCGCTCCATCCCGGAGCTGTCAGCTGCCCTGGCCTCTCCTCTGGATGCTTTTAGCGAGCACGGGGGTGAAGCAGCTCGTGCCAGCGCGATAATGTGGAAGGAGCCCCGTGGTGTGAAAAGCCTCGAAGGGGAAAGGGAACGGCGGTGTTTGCACTGTGGGATTTCTGACACCCAGTGCCTGAGGCTGAGCTGAGCGGAGGGATGCGCTCTGGCACGGACAGGGTTCAGACCGTCCAAGCCTTTCTCCAGTCGCTCCCTGGAGAGGCTTATTTGGGGATTGAACCTTATCAGTGGAGCAAACGCCTGCGAGAGGGCTGAGCCCTTTGGGGGTGACCTTGGCTGAGTGTCTTCTTCCCCCTGCGCCTCCCTCCTCCGGTCCTCCAGGGCAAGTCCTTTCCCTGCCTGTGCTGGGAAAGCGCTGGGCAGAGCCGATCCTCCTGAGGCTGCTGCGGGAGGAACGGCAGCCATGAGGCTGGGGAAGCCGGGAAGGGGACCCTGCTGCTCGTGTGATTTCCCCAAGCTCATAAAGGAGACTGAAACAACAGCTCTCGCTGGATCCCTGGTCAGGCTTGGGCACTAGGAGTTGTCCCGTGGGGTGGCTTTCTGCAGCCTCTGCTGCCCACCCGCTGGGGCACCAGACCCTGACGGAGCACGGGAGCTGTGCAGAGCAGGGCTGGCTCTCTCCTTGGCACCTTGCTGCCAGCGAGGCTTTTGCTTGGGCTTGCAGACACCACTGGTTAGTTCATCAATAATACGCTCTTCCCTCGCACGTGTCTCCACCAGATTTTGGTGGCTTTGGACACATTTCCTGGCCTCTCTTCTCCTCCTGTGTTGGTTGGGGAAACTGAGGCACGGGGCAGTGGGGATGTGAGCACAGACATCTCCAGCGCAGGTGAGTCTGCGGCAGAACTGGGACCAAAACCCAGGGGTTTGGCGCTTCACCTCGTGCCTCTCCTGTAAATCCCCCTTCCTCCACCACTCGCTGCTGCTTGGTGTCAGCATGATACTAGTTTGAGGGAAACATTGACGCTCTGTTGTTTGTAGGTTGGTTTTTGTTGTGTGCTTTTTTTTTAAACGTGTCATGTGGGAGTTATTAAGAGAATTGCCTACATTTTACAAATATTTCCAGGAACAAACTTGCTGGTGTCTGGGGCTGTGGAAGAGGGAGCGTGATGCTGACTGGTGCAGGGCTGGCTGCCAGACCACGCTTTCCGACCATCAGTCCACCCCCAAAACCTCCCTTCACCCGTGACATGGGGTGACAGCGATGGGCCGGGGTGCCAAAGCATCCGCTTACCCTGCTTCACCTCAGCCAAGGTGACTGGAGGCTCTTTCCTCCTCTAGCCTGGTGCGGGGGGCCGGTGGCCAAACCCCCCCAGGCGCACATTCGGTTTGGGGCATTTGCAGCATCTCCCCTGCCCAGGGGATGGTGTTGCCTGAACGAGAACTGCGAAGCTGCCAGCCTTCAAGCCCCCTGTTCCTTGCGTGGCACAGGCAGCTGATCCTTCCCAGGGGATGAGCCGCGATTAGCACCATGCTGGTGGCTGCTGAAGCTGGGGAATGGCTGCGATGGGAGGGCTCCTTCCAGGTGTCGCTGGTGAGAAGTGGGGGGAGAAGCTGTGCCTAGCGGAAGGGCTTGTTAAAAGGCTTGAGGGGGGAGCACAAGGAAACTGGGGGATTTAGCTGCAGGAGATCTCCAGGTAGCGCCCAAGTGAAGAGTAACGGCAGTTCTCAATGCCACCAAGCACCTTGATCCCCCTGGCCATAATTTACATGGCCATGACACAGTGTAAAATGCCTCCTGCACCTGCCTGCCTCCATAAAGGGTAAATAATAATAGTTTGTGGTTAAAATATTACCCTCACATGATAATCTGTGGGACATGGTTTATTTAGAGCAGCTGTACTGGGAGGGGGTAACCTCTCCATCCTCGGTGAGAAGCTAATGTGGACTTGTGGTGCTGGCTCCGTAGGGAGAGGGATACCGTCAGACGCGGGGTTTTGCAGGTGCTGTGGTGGCTCTGCACTCCCTGAAGCAGGCAAGGTGCAGGGGAGGGTGTTCTACTGTTTGCAATAAGAGCAGTTACAGCACTTGCAGACAGAAGTGATGTTGGTGAAACCTCGGCAGACATCTCACCCAGATGAGCAGGTTGTGCTATAATAAATCCACGCAACACCCTTTTCCCAGGGCTGTTACCTTCCTCTGAGGATGGTGTTTTCTTGGGGCTGGGTGGCCAGGATAACACTGGGACAAGGATCTCAGTCTGACTCTTGAGGCTTAGAAGAGGTTTGGGGACAGACAAGAAAAGTCTCCTGCAAGTGGGTGGTGGTGACGCAGGGCAGAGCGATGGTATTGCTGGTATGTCAAGCACCTTGTTTGTTATACCTCAGACGTGTCTCAACAGCGCTGGGTTGTGTAATGGTTTCCAGCAGATTTTCCTGCTTTCAGCTTTTGGGGCTCTCATTCCCAGGGCTTGGTTTCTGCCAGAGGTGGGATGCGGTAGAGAGAATGAGTTAAAATCAAACCCTGCTCAGGTGGGGTTTTGCGTGCAGATGCCAAGCGTGTGATGGAGAGAGGGAGGAGAAGACTTCGGCCTTTCCAAAATCTTCCTGTTGTGAGCACCTTCCTTCCTGAGAGCTTTAGAGGCGCGGGGCGAAAGCTGGGTGCAGTTTCCTATCTTGGTAGTCCGATGCTACTCCATTTGGTGCAAGTCGTATGCGCTGACACCAGGCATTTTGCCCACAGGGAGTCAAATATTTCTTTCCAGCACCAATAAGAGGTGGTATTTGACAAATGGCTTTGCCTTCTTGCCGCAGGAGGCTGAGGATCCCGTGATCCAGCCCAAGCACTTCTGCAGCTCCCCTCCTGCCCCCACCTGCCTTCCCCCTGCTGAGCCCTCGCCCTCCCCAGGCCTGATTTTGGCACATTCTTCCCCTTCCTTTGCTCCTGTGCAGTTTTCCTCTCTCTTCACTCCCTGCCTGGGATGGGAGAGTTTGCATCAGGCAGCGCGAGTCTTCTCGGCTGCTGCAAGGTGCAGGCGCAGAGAGAGCTCAGCTCCCCCCCCCCATCCCAAGTTTGGGGCTCGGATAAATCCGCAGAGTTGCCAGTCAGCAAATGTGAGCTCCTCGCTCGGCACGGGTGACCCGGGAGTTTCAGAAGCTTAAAATATTGCACAACTTGGAAGAATTATCACTGGGAAAATTGCTGCGGCACCTCGGGGAAATTCAGCTCCCTGCCACAAACACGGAGGCATTCGAGCTTCTCCTTGAAGCGGCTGCAAGAATTTCTCAATTTGGCCATCTTCATTTTCCAGGACCTCATTCGGCACATTGGCTGAAATATTCCCGGCCTGAGTTGTGCCCCCAGCTCTGGGGGATTTTCTTATTTTTGAAAACTCCAGCTAAATGCTGGCACGGTTTTAAGGAATTGAGGGCAGACCTTAAAATGGAAAATGTTGGGCAAGCCTGGATAGCGCTGGAGCGCGTGGCATGATGAGGAGAGCTTCCTCGGTGGGGACCGGGCTCCCTCATGCTGCCGGCTGCCATGCTTAGCTGGGCACGGTGCGGACAGGGTCTGGGCATGGGAGGATGCTCCCATCCTTGCTCCCACACAACGCAGCACATAGCAGGGTACAGCAACCCCAAACCTGCTTCCCGGTGAGTTTTTCATCCGGGAGCAGCAAAGGAGGGGACCTTTTCGGCTCACTGCCGTGTCCAGGCTCCTTGCACACCCAGGCTTCAGCCCTTGGAGGTTGAGTTGCACCATGTTGCTGAGCCCACAGCGAGGTCCCCCTCTGTGCTTCCCTTGCAAAGAACGAAATAACCTGGAAGCTGTTGGTCTCTGGAAGCAATTTAGCATGGGACGTAGCTATTAATTTAAATAGATTACAGAAATTTGAACTAAGCTGCATATAAATCTTCTGACCAGCTCTTTGGGCTTTGGTCTCTGTTGTTTACACATTTTTTTTTTTTTTTAAATTGTGTTTTATTGATTCCTGAAGCTGTGATATTTTGGTCGGAGCTCGCTGCTCCCTTTCTGGGCGCGAATGGCAGGCAGCTTCGCTCCTCCACACGTATCACCTTTCAGAGCTACTGTGAGTAGGACGCAGATGTTGTTAGGTCTCAGGTAAAGCCATCAAAGGTGGACGTTCAATCAAGTTTGACATCATCTTCAACCTGAAGGCAAACGGGTTGGTTTTGATTAGCAGCCCGCGGGGCTGAGCCTAAGCCATATCAGAGCTGCTGCTGCTACTTTACCTGAATGGCAAAACCACAGATGGTAATTATAACGATAAGTGCTTACAGATTTCCTAACAACAAAGATAATTTGTTTGCTCCATGCCTTGTTAGAAGGGGAATTTTGTTCTGGTGACTGGGTGGTTTGTGAATCAGTCGTTGCCCTTTCACCCCTCCGTCCCCGGCTCAGCTGTTCCCCCCAGCGCGGCCATTAGACGTTGATCTGACAAGAAGGGTCCCGCCGAGTCTGGTCTCCTCTGCAGCGGCCACGGAGACGCCAGCCCAGTGCAAGGAGCCATCCTGGTCTGGCAGGGAGGGGGATGCTGCGCTGGTGCCCTTGGGATGCTTGGCAGGGGGAGGGGTGTCCTCCCTGCTAAATCCCCCCTCTCCTCACCCCGTTCTCGTGCATGCAACTTCTGGGGCAATTGGGGTGAAAACCTGCTGCCAGGCTGCCCTTGAGCCGCTGGACTGGTGCCGCCGACCCACGGCAGGGTAAAGCTCAGCCACATCCCCCGTGCTCACCCCATGCTGGGGAGGGAGGGGACGAGGCAGCGTACGAGCAGCCAGGCTCGTGCCTCTTTTTCTGGGAACCGCTGCCAAAATCCGTGGCTTTCCTCCCGGCTGAAGGTGACCCGGCATCCAAAGTCTTGGGAGGAAAAAGGGGAGAGCTTGTCACTATTGATCTCTGACAGCCGGAGGTCTCTCTCCACGCTGCCGCCTCTCTCCGGCGCTGGAGATGGGTTACCTGTAAATTAAACCAGCTGGTGCCGGGGGCCAGGGGCTCGCTGGCAGCCCTGGCCCACGTCCACAGCCGTTCCCAGGGCAGAAAGCCCACGGGTCGGCTCGGACCCCGGCTTGGCGGCAGCCAAGGGCAGCATCTCTCCCGTCGTGTGGGCAGGCAGATAACAGCTTTGATTTCTGGGTCTCGCTTTAATTATAATGGAAGGATGCGGCTTGTTAAGTGCCCGCTTTGCTTTCCAGTGATCCCTCCCGGCTGCCAAGTGCGCTGGGCTAACAAAAGCATTCCTCTCCCCGCCAGGGCCGGCCGCGGCAGCCCGTATGGCGAGCAGACAGAGGCGATTAATGCACGCAAGACCAGCCTGCCCAGCTCCCGGTCCCTGCGCACAGCCTGGTGCCCCTGAGCAGCCTATCTGCAAGGAGAAACTACCCTTGAAATGGAGACCTCCTCCAAAAAACACCCTTACGCCTTTATACCAGCTCATCTTTGCTGCTCTGCCCAGTACCGGCAGAATATCTGCAGGGTCTTGCCCCAGAGCGTGTTTCTCCTCTCCCGCAGCTCAGATCAGATGATTTTTTCCAGGCCAATAGCACTTGGAGTTGTTCAAGACGGTGATACTGATCTTGTTCATATTTGTTGCCTTAATGAGTCACAAATTCTGTCTGCGAGCAGAGGTGGTTTGGAGGTGCCTGCTGGCTGCCGCTAACCTGCCTTTCTGGAAGGGTAGGAATTTCAGCAGTTTTGGAGAACCGGTGTTTTCTTAGATTCCTAAAGGAAATTACACTCATTGCAACAACTCCTGTGTCCTCGCGGAGAACAGATGTGATAGGATCTCCCCAAATGCCTGCTCCTGACAACAGTCACCCTCCTACAGCTCTTCTCCTGCCCCACAGCACCGGAGGACCTGCAGCGGGTGATCGGCCAGGCCAAAACATTTATGGCCACTTCGAGATCAATTTCCCTCTGTGCCAGGTCACCCTTTGGCTGTGGATGGTGAACTGGGCTGAGCAAAGACATCAGCTCACCGCATGGGCAGGGGACTTGGTCCGTCAGCTGCCGCTGCTCTGATCTTAGCTGTGGCCAAGTTTTCATTATTTTGAAATGGTTTTAATATTCAGGCTGCGCTAATATCCGCATGCGGGCATGGTGTGCGGGGTCACAGCGCGGCGCTAGTGTGGAATTAATATAAATACTCCATGGGGTATCTCTAAACAATGGTCCCGTATTAATCAGCTTAATATTAATCAGCTTTTTCCTCCCCTCAGATCTAGCAAAGGCCCCACTCCTGAGTAGGACATGGTGCCGGTTTGGGGATGCAGGCTGTTTCCGGAGCAGTGCAGGAGCAGGACAATGCTCTTCTCCAGTCTCTCAGAGGCTCCTCAATAGGCTTAATTTAAACATTAACTCCCAATTTGCCTCTGGGCTCAGAGCATGGAAAAAATTAGAGTAAAAGAAGAATTTTTCAGGAAGCTCTAAGTAAAGCAGGGTTATAATAGAAATAGTTTTTGACCTTAATTATGGCTTCTAATGGAAATAGTTGTGCAACCTCAGCAGTGGGATTTGGTAGGTGCAGGCAGTTCTGAGCCGAGGATGGTGACGGGCGGGCAGTGAGGGCTCGGTGGCCTGGGCTCCTCGCTCGCAGGAGGCTCTCGGAGAGCAGCACTGAGCCCAGCGTGGGTCACGTCCCTCATTTCCACCAGCTGCAGCTCTGGCTCGCTCCCTCTGGAGCTAAGGCTTCGCCTCATTTCTGCTTCAGACAACAATGTAAGTGGCCTCAAGTCCATCATCGCCACCGGCGGGATCTGCAGCCGGGCACCCGGCACCTCCAGACTATAGCTTCCTGCTGGGATCAGCACAGCAAGTCCCAGCAGGAAGGCACGGCTTGTCCTGCTCGGCTCCCACCCCAGGCAGAGGCAGGGGGGAGCGGGCTGGCAGCCTGCCGCTCTCCTCCCCTCGGGGAAGTGGTTCTCAGCTGTGAACAGCAACATGATAAACTCCAGCGCTGCTCTCCAGGGATAACCAACGCCAATGGGAACTGCCGACCTGCAGAGACACTTGTTTGAAGGATCCGGATTGCAAAATAATGACACACTGTTAGCCAGGGGTGGGAGCGGGATGGATTAATTACTGAAGAGGAAGCACATCACCTTTGGTGTCAGGTCAAACCTCCTCGCTCTGGAAATTTGCTGTTACTATTCTTGCTATAACGGGCCACTTGGCACCGCCTGGGATTAATGATGTGTGGAGCTAACGTGATTTAGAAACCTCCATTTGGGTCAATAAATGGATGCTGGACCTTTGAGGGGCCAGGGATTGCCTGGCTCATCTCCTTTCCTGCCACCAAGACATCTGAGCTTCTCGGGTCACGGGTCCGGCAAAGGTTTGCTTGTGGCTATGGAAGTTCAGGTGGTATGAGTGATTGAGTAACTGAGCTGCGGGCTGGAGGACACCAGCCAAGACCACTGCTGCCAGCGGGGCGGACTGGGATGACAGGAGACTTGGAGGGACTTGGAGAAGGTGTGACCTCCTCCTGTGCTTGCACGCTGCCTTTCTGCTGCCAGGAACGGTCATGGAAAATGACGGTGACATCTTGCAAGGTATCGCTCTCTTTCACATCTGCAGCGGCACTGGGGTGGGTGGGAAGGGACAGCCTCTCTCCCCCAGCACACTGGCAAAGACGGTGTCACACCATCCCCTTGCCAGCTTTAGGCTGTCCCCAAAGCAAGCAGAGCCATCTCCCAGCGACACCTATCTGTCTTTTCTGGAATTAAATTCAAGGAATGTGGGTCGCTTCCCAGTTGAGAAGGGACGTGGGTTGCAGCAAGCCCCTTCCTGGCCTCCACAGGGTCTTTGGGAATGGGCTTGTGGCTTGTATCCTGATTTCCCGCTGCCAGAAGCGGTGTCACAAGTGTGACCGCCCGTTCCATAACTCCACTTCTCAGCCTGGGAGTCAGTGGCCTGCAGTATCCCAAAGGCAGCTTCTGCCTCAGTGAGTGTGGGGGGGGACGAGGCTCCGCTCTTGGGCAAGGACCAGGAGTGAGGTCTCCCCAGGTGCTTGGAGCCCGACAGCTACTGGAAAGGCATGTGCCCTTGTGTTTTCAGCTCGCAGTTCTTGAAAATGCCAGGTAACCTGACCATTAATTTTGGTCCTCAAAAGGGTGTTGGAAAACCCCAGCACTGATGTGAGGTTTGAGCTATTTGGAAAATTCAGGCTTTCTCGGGGAAGATGCAAACATGTTAGTTCCCCTCCGTTGCTCGTGTCTCTGTGTAGGCTGCAGAAATAAAGCAAGTGTTTAACATGCAGGCATTTAACCCTTTCCAGGTTCCAGTTTATACATAGCATTAACTAATACAAAGAATCATTCAGTGCATTTTGACAGTTACTGTTTTAAAAGTTCTTATCATATTTATTTCTTCTTTTATCACGGGTTTTGTATTGTGTGGTGAAGATTCGTCTCTTTCCTTGCCTAGTTTATCTATAATTCAGGACGTTTTTACACTTAGGTTATAATTGACTTTTCCACGCTGCAGCGACTCAAACAATAACTATTAATATTCAGCAGTCTATAGTGATAAAGATTTCCATTTACTCTCTTTTACTTAACCGTGTGAATATACGGCATCCTATCTCACACAGTTAATACTGAATTCATTCATATTTACTCTCCATTTTCCCGTATAACAATATTGAAAGAGTGAGCACTGTGGTTTTGGGGACATCTGACTCCCATGCGTGTTCTCAGCCAGCCAGCCCTGCTCACGCAGCGGGGGGGCTGGCCCCTGTGGGTCCCAGTGATGCCCTGCTGCTGGGTGGCCGTCACCTTTTGGGTCTTCCTGAAGCTGGGGAAGAAGGTGGAGCAGAGCAGGAAGCACGGCATCTCTGCCTTCCTCGCCTCCAGGAGCAAGGCCTGGGTCCTGCCACCGACGAGGTCACTGCAGCCACTGCCTCTGCTGTTTGCGGCAAAAAAGCTGTTGGCTCAATAAACCCAAACCAGTTTCAGCCAGAGGGCTGCAAGCTGAACCAAAGAGGCTGAAAATGGGCAAAAATGCCTTGATACGTGACCCTGGGCTTTCTGGTACCCAGCGTGGCATGGGGTAGTGCCACGGATGGATGGGTGCGCAGGGTGGATTGGTGGTGGAAGGAGTGAGGAGCCGTGCTTGGGGCTGGGAAGGCAGAGAGCGTGTTGTTTAAGGGGACTGTGCTGCGACGCAGAGCCAGGAGCCTGGTCCCCAGCCCCGGGGACTTACAGTGTGACCCTGACTGGTGAGGGAGCCTAGGGATACACCAGCCAGATCCCCCATCCCTTTTGCTGCTGTAAAATGCACGACAGCAGCGGGATCCGCTGGGAGGGTCCAAATGTCCCTGCTGCAGCCCAGGCTGTGACCCGCAATTGCACAGGCATCTTGGCTCTGCCTCAGGGGCTTTATTCCACTGCAAATCCTCCTCCGGCGGTGCAAAGGCACCCTACGGCTGGGTGCTGCTGGGAGCGAAACCAGTGAGAAACCTCCAACCCACTCACTCTGATGCCGGGCAGCAGCAGATGAGCAGCCATCAGCAGAGAAAACAGGGTGGTGGGAGGGTGAGCTGCCCCTCACTGCTGGGGCATGGGGACGAAGCTGTGCGCGTTTCTTCCCCATTTCCCCCATGAAAGCTGGATGCCTTCACCCCAGCTGCGTGGGATCCTGTGTGGGACCCCCCGGATGGGCTGGTGCCACCCATCTGCCCAGACTCCTGGCACATAGTTGGTGCTGGCAGCATGGGGGACACCATCCCGGGAAGATGCCCTGTCAGTCTGTCCGTCTCCCTAATGGCAGGTGGAGCGCGTCGTGCGGCAAAGCAGGGACTGGCTGCAAAAGCCAGCAGCGGGCTAGCTATTAATTGCAGCTGTGCTGAGCCCTTGTGACTGAACTTTTCCTGGTGATTATGAAAAATGTCCTGCACAGGAGAGAAGTGGCAGGGCTGCTCCCCCCTGCTTGGAGAGAATGACTTTCCCAGGCAGCTTTCCTCCAGAAAAGAGGGGCTCTTCATGCTCTCCGCCCCAGCCACCCACCGAGCAGGGCTGTTCCCACCGGTGCCGTTGGTGAGCTCTTCCTGCGCTTCACGGCTAGTTAAGGGCTAGTGGGGTTAAACGGATAGTCTATTAATCTCGGCCCTGCCGAGGTCAGAGCCAGGGGACACACACGCGGCGGGTGATTTATGGCCAGCCTGGGCCCGTGCCCCTTCCCGGGGCTGCTGCCAGAGCTCCCCAGCGCGGCAGGCGCTTGCCAAGCGCTGGCAAGAGGGACGGTGTGCCAGCAAGCTGCTCCCTAGAGGTGACACCATTGACGTTTCTGCTGCCTTCCCCTTAAAAAGGCCATTCTGGCTGTGGCTGGCGTCGCTGCCGCCCTGGCTCAGCCCCAGGAAATAACTTGCCGCAGGAGCAGGACTCCCCATGCCGAAGCTCTTGCCCTACCGCGGCTGCGGATCTGCAGTGCCACCTCCGCTGCCCTCCTTGCCTCAGTGTCCCCACTGCTAGACAAGGCTCAGTCTTCCACGGCCTCGCGGGACCCAGCCGAGTATGAGGGAGCCGTCCCCAGCCAGCCACCAACGCAGCTGTCCCCGGTGGATGGGGATGTGGGAGGAGCAGATGGGATGGAGCCGGCGAGCACTCCAGGGTCACCACCGCCACCGGGAACCGGGGGCTGCCCCTGCGGCACGCGTGGCGATGGGTTTCCCTCTTTTTTTAATGTTCCTCTTGGCCTCTGCTCAGAAGTGCGTGCTATCTGCCTGTTATTAGCCTGCCTGCTGCTATCTGCCCCGGGAGCAATCGCAAGGTGAGTGAATAAACACAACAGCGTTTAGCGAGATCTGAAAGGAGATGTGATGATAATTTCTTCCCTGCAAATTGTACGCGTTCATGTTTTCAGCGTGCTGAAGGCAGTTAGAGCAGAGCGGAGCTGGCAAGACAAGGGGCGACGCTGAAGAAGCCGCGACTATGGAGCCTTAATAACAATTTAGATTCTATTTAGATACAAGTGGCTACAAGTCGCGTCTCAATATTGAATCAATCGACACAGACAAATGATTTAATATGGAGGCATTTGCAGGAGTGGAAGGAGAGAAGGAGAGGGACCAGCCTTTTAGAGACAGCCAGGTTGGGACAAGCGGGTGGGCAGCCAGGACGGATCCGGAGCTCCCGGCGGCACGGAGGGGAGATGGGAAGGGACGATCCTGTGGGGAACAAATGGCTTTTCTCGCAGCTTTTGGCACTCTGGGCTGGCTTACGCTCGGCATCGATTGGGGAGGTATTTTTAGAGGCAGTCTGGTATTTGTTAACCTTCTCATGCAGAGTGGAGCTTGCTTCTAGAAAGCATGTGTGCGCGCACGCGTGCGAAAGGCAGGAGAGATCCTGCCAGAGATAAAAAGTAAGTAGCCAGCCCCAGCCAAAGGCCAGGCGCAGCTGTATAAATACGCGGCGGCCCCCCTCGCCCCCACCTCCTCGCGGCGAGTGGGGCTGGTGACACTGGAGAATGCTTTGCTGTCATTAGTTAATCGAGCTGCTGATGTTAAGAAAAGGTTATGTATTTCTCCTGGTAGTTTTTCTTTGTAAAACTCTGACAGGGATCTCTCGCAATAGCGGTGGTAATGCCCCAGCTGGGGAGTCGCAGCAAATCTTCCCTATGGTGGGGATTTTTATTTTTTCCTTTTCTTTCACCTCTTTTCTTTTTTTTTCCCATCCGTGCAGCGGTGGCTCTGCGGAGGAGCAGCGAACCCCGAGCCACCCTGTGTGCCTGCCTCCTGTAAGCAATACCCGTCGCTGCCCCCCCCGTGCAGGGTCTGCCCACCAGCCTGGGGTCCACCAGCAGCACCATCAGCCCTCTGCCCCTCTACCTGCTCTGGGAAACGGCCTGGGGACTGATACACGGTGGCTGGTGTCCCCTCGCAGCCGGGCACAGGGCACCCAGGGAGCGGAATGGGGACTGGACCCTGCCTCCGGGGCTGGAAGCACTTGCAGTCTGCTGGGGCTGCTCCCGTGGGTGCTGAGGGGCTCCACTGAATCCTACCCACGTGCATGGTGCTGCCAGCGTGGTCCCCGAGCATCCACGGCTTGGCTGGTGTCGTGAAGCTCATCTCCATGCAAGCGCTTTTAACGTGCATCCCTCGAGACCGAGTGCCAGGGGCCTGGGAGACAATCTCCCCACTCTGCTTTCGCTCCGAGTTGTTTTGCTCAGAGTTTTTCCCAGGGGGAGCAGGGTCTCGCCTGGGATCGCTGTGAGCGGTGGGGCAGGCTGCTCTGCAGGGAGGTTCCAGGAGGGAAACGGGGGTGCAGGGGGTCCTGGGGGGACTGTGGTGGGTCGGGCTGTAGCAGCCTGGGTTTGCTGCTACGTCCTCCAGCCTTTTGCTCCGGGGAGAGCAGGAGCTCCCTGTGCTTCCCGGCCCCGGCGGAGGGGGGGTGGTTAGCTGGCCGTAGGTGTGAGGACACCTTTGCTGGGCGCGCAGGGGAGGTGCATCTCGCATGGATGCTTCATGGTGCCTTGAACTCCCCCCCAGTGCCTGTGAAATGCCACCCAGGTGTTCAGCTCCTCCTGGGGACGGCAGGACCAGCTTTCGCGATGATTCATCTTCCAGCTGCCTCCCCAGCGCAGCTCTCAGGTGTTCGCGTCCACATGAAACAGAGGGCTGTCATTATCCGCCCCCTCGCAGCCGGGGCACTGAGGCGGAGGAGCAGGCTGGGCCAGCTCCCGGCTGGGACGGCTGCACCCATGGTGAGGGCGGCTTCGGCCGTGTCACGCGGTGTGGCCCCAGGGATGGCGGCCATGGCCATCCTCACCCGTCACTGCAGGAGCAGCCACCCCCTGTCCCACCAGGATCCACCTGGGAGATGCCTCCTCCCGCAGGGGCCAGGAGGGGAATGGCTGGACACATCCAGCTGCTATGTAAGCACTGAGTGCGTGAGATTTCACCTGCGCTTCCATGGGGACCCTTATGCCGGTATAGCACATCCTGCTACAGGTTTTGCTCAACCAGTTGCTTCCCACCTCCTCTATCTTCAGGGTTCCACCAAGTCTACCTAAACCTCAGTGCTTTAATTCCCCAAAATACTGCTGTTCATCACTTTCAGCTCCTGAACCAGGCGATCACTTGGCAACCAATCTGCCAACGAGGCAGCACTGCGCCGCCTAACAGCTGGCCGGGATGACTAGAGGTGAGCTCGGCTTAAGCGGCATGACCCATCTGCATCCCCACAGCTGTCCTGGCCGAGGAGCAGAGCCTTGTGAGATACCCACCATAAAAACAGTACCCCGGGGGGGAAAAAGCCAGTAAGAAGTGGCTGGGTGTAGCATGGCGGGGGATGCACCGCTGCAGTGCCACACACCAGTCCTGGCACCGTATCACCGCAGGATGAAGCATGACCTCGGGCGGTTGCCGGGCAATCACCATGACACCCCCCTGGGGTCAGAGCCCGGCCCGACGGTGGCTGTGTCCATGGAGGAGGTCACTGACCCTGGCTTCCCACCGCTGCCTGCCCTGGGGAGGTCACCACGGCCCCCTCCGCCGGCACAGCAGTTGCTGGCTGCTCCTTAATTAATCCCAGGCAAAATTAATCAGTCGACATCCGACAGCTGAAGAGCGGATGGCAATCGCTCTGGGGCTGTGCCTCCTCTGACCGGCAGTGCTGGACCCAGCCGCGTGCCTCTGCCTCCAGTTTTGGAGCCAGGGGCCATGCCGGGTCTGCCCAGCACTGCCGGCACATAGCTGGGACATGGGTCTGCTGCATTCTCCTCCGTGTGCTGCCAGCCCTCGAGAGGTGGGAGTGACCCCCCCAGAGGTGTCCCGTGGGCTGCCCCATGACACAGAGGGATGCCTGGGCAGGAGGTGCTGTGTAGCAATGAGCACTATGGCCTTGGGTTGAGCTCCTGAGAAAGGTGACAGAAAAATGGCTCCAGTGCACCCGGAGAGCATTAATTTACACCACGCAGCCTGGTTTGCTCACAGACAAGATAGCATAGGGCTGAGTCTGCGCTTGCTGAGACCCTTCATACCCTCCTCACCTGGCAGATGGAAAAAGCATGGTCCTGGCAGCATTTTGGTCAGGTAGAACTTGACGCTTACTAGGTGTCTCCTCAGGGACTCCAGGATGTCTGCTGGTAGCAACAGGTGATGTTTCCAGCTAGTCCCATCACCGGGGTCTTTCTCGCAGTGTGGTCACCCTGGGCATGGCTGGGACACAGTCAAAATTTCCTGGGGTTGTGTTTGCCAGTCTTCATTCCCAATGGGAAGATGCTTTCCCACCGCTGTAGAACAGATCAGTCCTGGGACCACGCTGCATTTCCCTCATCACAGAGACAATGGCTTCTCTGACCATTCCTTCCCATTTCACACTGCCTCACTCCCTCCTCCTGACCTCAGCCTTTAATCCTTCCCCCGCAGGCTCTGCCACTTTGGATTGCCAATCACGGCCAGTGGATGCTGGAATTAACGATCTGATCCAATCGACACGCGTGAATCCATAACGAGACTCCACTTTAGATTAATCAGTCATTAGGTCAAAATGCCAACACAGTGCCTGAAAACTATTTGTCTTTACTGCCGCGCTTTCTTTTTATTTGTTTCATTTTAAGTGACTCCAAAGGGCTCGGCTCTTCCCCTTTTCCTCCTCGGGAGAGGGAGCAATTTCACTGCCAAGAGCACCAGCCCCACGTGTTGACCCTCTCCTGTCCCTTACAAGAGCCTCAGATGCTGCTGCATCTGCTTCTCTGCAAGTACACTAATTTGGCAAGTAAAGAGAGGAAAGTCAAACCTGTCCATAAATGCAGCAACCAGGGCCTGTCACAGGAGCAGGCACATGCCCTTCCTGGTGCAAGCACTGCTGAAGGGTGCCAAGGCTTCTGCTCCAGCCCTGCCTTGTGTTTTACCGGGCTCCGAGCGTGGGGAATGCTGCCCAGCCACGGGGTCCGTGGGGCCCTGCCCACAGAGATGGTGGCAGTGCCAGCCACCGTGCCACGCGTGCTGCCTGGGCTGGGGTACGGCACGGATGCCCTGGGTGCTGCTGCGGAGGTAAGGGTGACAGCAGCCAGGGTCCAGTTTTGGTGACCTCCTTCCTGCAAAGGATATTGAAAAACAGTAACAAGATCAGAAACAGGCCAAGATATGTGGCGGGGCTGAGCTGTGAGACCTGCTTACCGTGAGAAATTTAAGGATCTCAATCAGTTGATCAAAGGAGAGGAGACCTGAGCTGCACCAGGGGAAGATATCTGATAGCAGAGGCTTCTCCAGCTTAGCAGGTAAAGCAGGGTGCCACAGCTGGAGGTTTCAAAGGAGGAAAAAAAAATTAATTCAGGCACAAACATTTATTTGGGAGAGGAATTAACTGCTGCAGCAAGGGGATGCTGTGGTTCAGGTATGGGGTCCTTAAATCTGTGGGTGTCACTCAGATGCTGAGGTTTAATTTCCTACACTTGCTGGAGGAACTGACGGGGAGTTTTCTCTGCCACATGCAATGCAGTGCTAATGCCTGTGGCCTCCTTTGGCTCTGAGACATGAATAAAACAAAACCAGTTCCCAGCTCTTCCACGCACACCTCTTTGGAGATGGAGGGAGTAGGAGCAGGGTTTGCAGCGTGTCTCCATGGCTCAGCCCGCTCGTACCTTGGTCCCAGTACCCGCCTGCCAGAGACCTGGGTAAATCTGATAAGGCACCTGGGATTAGACTTTATCCCGCACGAGCCACTTTTGAAGCATGCCTTGTTTTTAGCCAGACCGGCTCCTTTTCCTGGGGAGCTGCAAATGAACCTCACTTGGCTCACAGGGAATAGGAGCCGATCAGTAAAACACGCTACCAGCAGCGCCATGGAAGGCTGGGAGGGTGCAGGGATCACATCCACATGGGGAGAAATCCTGGCTGTGCCCACCACCCTTTCAGAGCAGCAGGAAAGCAGAGGGGAATGTGTAGCCTTCTCCGGACCCTTGTCACCAGCTTTGCTGCCTGATGCTCTCTTGCTGTTTCTTCTCCTTGTCTGCTTTAAAAAAGGGGGGTTCCATCCCTACAGGACCTAAGCATCCTTCAGGAGCAGGATGCAGGCAGGGGTGCATGTGGGTGCTCTTTCCCCTCGCCACCCCGGTGCTCCCCAGACTGCTCGGTGCTCAGCACTGCCGCCAGGCATCGCCAGGGCAGAGCCTTTGTGCCCGGGGCGCTGGTGGATGGAGGTTCCGGGGCTGCACTGTGCAGCACTGCGGTGGGGCTGGACCCCCTCCGCAGCCGACAGCAGACCTCCCATGGTCATCCCTAACCCTGTGGGGAAGGGGAGATGGGGATGTAACGGACACAAGCCTGGCTCCAGAGAGCCCCCACAGCTGTCCCTCACCCCTCAGTTAGGAAAACGTCCCCCTTGCAGTGGCAGAGCTGGCTTGCTGCCCACGTTCCCAGCCCCAGCAGTGGAGTTTGGGAGCAGGAGATGCCCCATTGTGGGGGCCGCAGGGCTGGTTGCCCCTGGGGTCTGCTCCTTCCCTCCAGCCGCTCCGAGGGGGACGAGGGACTGAAAGGTGCCGGGAGCGTATTCAGGCTTCTCGCTGGAGGAGGGGAGTTTATTGGAAAACACCTGGAATCTATTAGGCCTGGAATATGGAGTCAAGGTTTTGCCGCCTGCAGGCAGCTCAAGTATAAATAGCGGCAAAGGGTTTGTTTTGACTACTTTAAATTGTGCAGGTTTCGTGCCCTGAGAATTGGGAGTTTGAAGCTGCTCCTAACGTAATAATCCTCCCACTTCCCCCTCCTGCCCCAGCGGCCAGGAATCTGCACCTTGTTCTCTTCTCCTTCTCATTCCTCTCTTTGTTTGACTATTTTCCCTATTTCCCATCTGTTTATCGCAAACCTCCCTCTTCCTGGAGCCTTCTGGAGTCTCCGAGGAGGGGAGGGTTGGAAATGTTGTTGCACGCAGGGAAGTGGAGGGGAAAGTTTGGAGCTTTACAATAAAAACCAGAGAGCTGGGGGTAAAAACAAAAGGAAACAAAACCAAATGCCGAATCGTTGGGAGAGACCTCTCTGTACGATGGGGTGACCCATCGGTGACCGGGGACAGGCCACCCCGCCCTCAGGTGATGCCGTGAGCATCGCCACTGCATCCTGGCTGGGAAGAGAGCAGGGAGGTTTGGTAAGGAGCCGCTGCCCCATCACAGCCGTGTCCTCTCCCACTCCCACGGCAGTGGCGGTGGCGCTCCTGCTAATGCCATCGTAATAGAGCAGCGTGAGGCTCCTAATGGAAATGCTACATCACTGCCAGCATGGAGTCCCCTTGGTCCCGGCACTAATCATTATTGCTACTCTCTCGTGCCGATGCCACTGCACCGCCACGGCTGGTGGTTCCAGGCAGAGACTGATGCAGCCTCTGCTCCAAGGACCTGCTGCTTGAAATTAGACCATCATCTGTGAGGAGAAGGAGGAAGGGACCTCTGAGGGCTGCGGGCTCCTGGAGGAGAGCAGGCTGTCAGCACCATGGCTCCATGGGAGTGAGGGGTGAGCATGGCCGCCGAGCTGCCCCAGCCTGCCGTGGTGTCCCCCCAGCACCGGCGTGGTGCCTGGCGAAGTTGCTTTTCAAAGTGTTTCAGCATCACCCAGTGCAAACAGAGCTGCATGAGAGCATTGGCATGGTGACACCCATGCAGTGCAACAGCCACAGTGGGACACGTGAGATCCCGGGGCTGCCGTGGGGCTCAACCACAGCCCCGACCTCCGAGGAGAAGCACCATGAGGGCCAGTGTGTGCCGGGGGCTGCCATGCATGGTGGGTAACAGCTCTTCCCCGGCTTCAGAGGTAGCCATCTGTGCTGTAGACCTGAAAGTCAAACCCTGCTGACAAGCCATCTGGGGTGTCCAAACGACTGCACATGGTGCAATTTATTTTCCTACTTTTCCTTTTAATCATTGGTTTATTTCATTCATCTGGTGAGAAAACAGCCTTGAAAACCAAGGGTTTACATCCTGGAAAGAGCCTGTGGTGGCCGGGATGGCTGGATGCACGGTGAGCGCAGGTGTGGGCTTCTCGGCCGCTCGTCGCACGTGGCCGATGGCTGAAGTCATGCCTGAGGGCTCGGGGGGCCGGGAGCCGCGATGTGGGGAGCGGGGTCAAGCTGCCTGGAGACAATAACAAAACACTAATCCACAGGAATAACAGTGGCCGCGAACCACCCAGGAGCATCGCGGCACTGCACACACCTGCGTGGGGGGACGGGGCATGCTGCTGGATAAACCCACGTTGCCGTGGTGATGGAAACTGGGGACCATCAGTCCAAAATGTCCCACCATGAGATTCAGGTTTGCGGGGTGAATTTCCCAGGCTCGGTTTACCCCTTATACGCATTTTTGCTCTTCATGCTCTTTGTCCTCATAATCCAATTTAAGAAATGAAAGTGGATGAAACCAGGTTGGATGTGAGCTGCTTCGGCAGAGTTGAACAAGGTGGGAGCTGGGAGATGCTCGTGGCCCCGCTCAGCCTGTGAGCAGCCGTGCCCATCTCCAGGGACGTGACTGAGCCTCGGGCACGGCGTGTCCTGCTGCCAGGACTGCCCAGCTCCCTGGATGGTGTTTGCCTGCAGCCACGCCATGGGTTGCTCTGAGGTATCAGCATGGAGCTTCAGCAGCAGGTGAGCCTGGGTGGCATTCCTTCCTGAGCTGTATGTTTGCACCGGGAATGCCCACGGAGCCAGGACAAACTCAGGCTGGCCCCTTCACGCTGCTGGAGCCCTGGCTTTGCTCCGCAGCCTCCCAGGCTGGCAGCTCTCCCAGCATCCCAGCCTCATGCACGGACCCTCGTGGCACGAGCTGAGGGTCCCAGCGTGGGGTAGCAACTTCCCTCGCCCCCCCCCCCACGCTGCCCAGTGCCTGGCTTCTCTCTGCCACCCACCCATGTGCACCCCAGGGTGCCCTGGAGCCGGGCTGTCTGCACAGGATGTCTCCGCCAGTCACCCCGTTATCTCCAGAGTGGTCTCTGCCGCTCACTGCCAGGCGGAACATCACGCAGCATCACCGCTGTGACCAGGCCACTGCGGGGCGGGAAACACGCCGCGAGCTGGGGTCCTGCACCCGCCGTGACTGCGCACGTGCTCAATCTTGTCTCCTTTCACGTGGAATTAGCATGACACAATTAAAAGCATCTCGTTATAGACGGCATTATTTACTCCAAAGGAAACGTGGGGCCGGCCGCGGGGAGCTGGCAGCTCGGCGTTTCGCACATCATTATGTTCCCCTCGCAGCTTTGAAGTCGGAGAGCAGAGGCAGCTCTCGCTCCCTCGGCGGGCTCCCGCGCGCCCGGGCGGAGGCGGTGGCAGGAGGGCCCCAAGGAGGGCATGTGGCACCGGCCAACCTCCTCTTCCCCCGGCTCCTCACCCTGCGGGGCATCTCCCGAAGCCATCACCACCTGGCTCAGCGCACCGACAGGGTGGTTCGTGACCATCGCTCCCCCCAGAGCCGTGGGCTGGGATGGATGCACGGGACCGGAGACGAAGGTTCCTTTGATGCCTCGGGTTTATTTACAAACGATGTGCGACATCCTGTTCCTCTCGGCGCAGCGGGAATCGAGCAGCAGAGGGTGTGCGTTTGCTCAGTGTGCCAGGCCTCCCCGGGCAATGCCAGAACCAAATGCTCCTTCACCTTTCCCTTTTCCCAGGGCTTATTCCACCCCTTATTTCATCTTCCTCTGCCCTTGCTGCGCCTCCTTTTCTTTTTCCAGTGTGACTTACTGCTCTGTGCCAGCAGCGTGAATCCTTTTATCCCTCCGTGCCCACGCAGCGGGGCCGGAGGAAGCTGCCTGGGCAGATGGGTCATCTCCAAGGTTAAGCAGCAACTCAGCTTTGCTCCCAGCTGCCGCTTGTCTCCGTCCTTGCGTTAAGGTTGGAGGCGTCTGCCAGCGTGGCTGGCTCTGCCTTGGCTGCGGGGATTTCACCAGTCATTTCTTTTAATAGGACTGGGGGGAAAAAAAGGAAAAAAAAAAAAAAAAAAAAAACCAAACAAAATGTTATTTTCACACCTCTTTAACCAGCCAGCTCATCCTTTCTATTGGGCGCTGGCTGCCGGTTGCCTTCCCCGCGGCATCTCTGCCCCAGCTCTGGCACAGGTCCCAGCCGGGGCCGTGTGCCCACGGTGACTGGCGGAGCCGCCGGCGACAGGCGAGAGGGACGGGGCGAGGAGGCACCGCACCACAGGCGCAGAGCATGGCGAGACGGGCGCCTCCTGCTCTGGGGTGCCCCGAGGGTCCCCGTCCCACCGCAGGGACCCTCAGCAGGTTCCTTGAAGCGGCTCCAGCCCCGGCGGACCCTTGCGGGTTTCCACCAGCCGCCGCGTCTCAGCCACCCCTGCCAAATGTTTGGGGGAGAGGAGCCAAGTCAGGCAGTTGGGAGATAAATCTGAGCTCTCTCTGGCTGTGCTGGGACTTTGCTGGGGATTAATTGGAGGCAGCGGTTCTCCTCCTGCTCCTCTCCCCCCATCCCAGGGCTGGGACGGCTGGGGCGGCCGCCCGGACTGGCCTGGCTCCTCACGGGAAGCTGCCGACATGTTTTCAGCATGAGGAAGGTGCGTGTGTGCTTGAGCTCCGGCGCAATCGCTTGTGAAGGTGGGAGGAGGCGGAGGATGTGCTAAACTATGAATGAGCGCAGACCGGAGCCTCTCCCCTGCAACCCTGACAGCCTCTCTCCATGAAATATTTAGAGGTGCTTGCAAGATGTTGTTAGATCTGGCTGCTTGTGGGATTGCTTTTTTTTTTTTTTTTTCCTCCCCCCTTGACAAAAGCCTGGTGCGCACCTGAAGTTAAACCTAATCTAAACAGTAAGGAAAAAATAAACACTGGGATGTAAAGGAGGGACAATAGCCCCAGCGCTAGAAAAGCAGGGGAGTGGGAATTGGCAGCGGCTGGTTTATTAGCCACACAGCACCAAAAACATCCGACGGGTGTTACAAGATGCAAAATACGGCCTCGGTGCAGCAGGATAAGACACGGGGAGATGTTGGTGCTTGTCGTCCCGGAGCACCGCAACGCCGCTCCTTGCAGCCTGAATTAATCAGTCTGCCAGGAGCAGCCTTGCTCTGACCTCCGCCCTCCCCTCTGCCCTCCCCAGCAGCAGAGAAGCCAGGAATCAAATGCAATTTAAGGACTACCCCTTTCCAAACGTAGAGCATGAATGCACCCGGGGTAGCTGCGAGCACCCTGCAGCCGCTGGTAACCCCCACCCAGGGTGCCGACAGCTTCGGTGCCGAGGGTGCCAGTGCGCGTCAAGCCGTGGTCCCAGCCCACAGCGGCTCGGCATCCTCCTCCGGCGTGTTATGGCGAGGATGTAATTTCTAAAATAACACGTTACTCTTGCTTAATTATCCCGCTTTATAGAAGTCACTTCCGGCACCGAGCTCAAGTTATGAGATGCATTTCTGAGCCGTTGTCTGGGTGCCAGGAAAGAAGAAAAAGAGAGAGTCAGAGTTATGATTGTTATTGGAGTGTTTTATTTTGGTTTTTAGATGTCTGGATTTCTGTTATAAAATGTATGAACTGCAAAGGAACTTAAATCTTTATGTTCGCAATATTAGCTTCTCATTTCTAGGCTGAAATAGTTATGGCTCTTCTTAATTCTCTTGGAAATATTCTGCGTGTTTATTTTTTTCCCCCGAATGTTTATGTAACTTCCTCTGGAAGCTCGATTTTTAGTTAATTAAGTTTTTGTCCAGAAATTTCCATGCTTGGTTTCTTTGTTAATATACCCGGCATTTCCAGTTCAGACCATAGCCGCGTCTCTGCTAAATTCACTTGGTTTCCACCACATAAAATACACTGCTTGAAGGGTTTCGGCTTTCCTAGGCGCAGACCCAGCCCAGCTGCAGCTTCAAAGATGTTCAAGGAGCCGCAGGAGGTGTGAGTCCTCCGTGGTCCGGTGCGGTCAGAGCCAGCGTAGCCATGGGGGCGGCGGGCAGGAGGAGCAGGTGCCGTTCCGCCGGTGATGGTTTTGGCAGCACCAAAAGCCACTCGGATGGGGATCTGGGGGTAATGGCATGCTGGAGCCGGAGTCGGCGCTCTGAGGTCGCTCCCCACTCGCCTCCAGGAATGCGGCACGAGGCTGGGGAGGAAGGGGGTGCCTGGAGAAAGAGCCTCCCCTCGGATTGCCCCGGGTCTTCTTCCCCAACGGCGCAGCTGAGCCAGCCCGGCTCTCTCCTCGCTGCGCCGCTGCCTTCCCCAGCCCCTTCGCACGTCCCTGCCGGTGTCTAACACCTTTTCACTGTAATGTCATCTGAAGATTTAATTAAGGTGCTGTTTGTTCCCTCTCCTAGATAATTAATTGAAGGTGTTAGATAAAACCAAGCCTAACACCAATCCTTGCTGGGTCTGAACAGCGCCTTCCAGCTCAAGATATTATTGTTCCCTTTTGTTTCAGATCCTTCAGCTTGTTCTCAGCCCCTGTGAAAAGGCTTATATCCAAACCAATTTGAATTAATTTTTCAAGCAAGATACCGCAAGACAGAGATACTATTAAAGGCTTTGCTAGAAATCAGGATTCATTAGAATACACCCGGCTGCCGTTCCCTCCCCTACACGTTCTGCCCTTCAATAAAAAGACAAAAAAGAAAAACAGTTTTAACTGCCAGGGCTTTGGTGTTTAAGCCAAAGGACATGCGTGGCTGTAGGGAAACCGATGCCTCGTGTGCCACAGCAGTGAGGAGGCTTTCGGCAGTGACCTTGTAGGTCCTCGGCAGCGGCTGTCCCAGCAGAGCCTGGTGGTGGTCCCGGCGGTGGCATCTTGCCCAGGGAGGTGTCTGGTGATGCTGGCGTCGCCTTGGGCAGGGGCAACCCAGCCTCCACACGTGCCATCCTGTTCCCATCACACTAACACCGTGCCACGGCTAGGGGCAGGGCTGGGACTCAAATTTTGCCAGTGGTTGACTTTGGAGAGCAAGCTGCCAGGGCTGCTCTGAGGTGACGTGGGCACTGTGTGTAATGGCCAGCAAACTCCCACGTCACAAACCCCCCAGCATCTCTCCTCTCCTTTCACTGGACTGTCCCGGGGGCTAGGACCATCCAAACTCAGCCAAGTCGTAGTAGCAACGCTGGGCTCTGGAAAGGTGGCTGCAGTGACCGGCAGTGCTCTGCACGTGTCCGAGGGATGTCTCCTCCGAGCAGGTGAGGATGGCCTGGCCAGGAACGGCTCCATCGAGCACCTCCCTTGATTCAGCACAGTTCCCTTCATCCTCGAGCCAAGGGCTCACTCTCTTCCGCACTGGAGAGGACCCTTACAAATGATCAAAGCAGCTGGAAAGCTTTTGTAATCTCTCCTTTAAATGAAATTTCATAAAGCAAGAAGAATCCAGCACTTGTTATTTAAAGAGAGGGCCATAACAGCAACATGGTTTTTGTAACAAGTCAATTTGAGAGTGTTCCCGATGACAGTCCAGGTGCCTCTACCCTCATCTTAATGCAAGATTTTCAACATAATTAGTAGTAAGTGTTTGACAGCAAATGTACTCTTGGCACACGGCATCCCAGTTTGCCTGCACCGCCAGCACCTTGCAGCCTGCTGGGGAAGACGGATGGTGTCTGAAGGGGTTCAGCCCCATTTCTTGCCTCTCTTGGGCAAGATGCAATTTATAGCATCAGCACGGTGTGGGGCTGCGCTGCTCCGGCAGCAGCAAGGAGCAGCAGCAAGCGGGGCAGGGCAGGGCTGGGAGAGGATGCCCAGTCTGTCCTGACAGCCGGGGAGGGAGCGGGCTGGGGGATGCACGTCTGAGGTCGCTTTTGATTCAGCCCCCTGGAAGTGCTGACGAGAAGATGACAAAAGGCCCTGTTTTCGGCGCTGCTGTATTCCAGCCACGCGCCCAGCCTGCCTCTGCTGTCGGACAAAATGCCAAATGCCCTCCCCGGCTCCCCAAACCGCTGCAGGGAGGCACAGGGTGTTCTCCCAGCCCAGCTTATGGTGCCCTGTGCATTGCATTTAAATGGAGCCCTTTCTGTCTCCTTAACAAGAACGACACCGCTTTGCTTATTGCCTATTAACTCAAGAGGTGAACACATCAGCCGGCAGAATCAGAAACATTTACCATGAAAAGGAAAAGCTGAAATCCCATTTTCTACCCGCAGCTGGGAAATGGTCTGTCAGGGCCCGGCAGGGCTGCAAGTGGCTGCATTCGTTAGGCGCCCACTCCACAGTCAGCACTTCCCAGCCGCACTGGAGGATCCCAGGGAGGAAAAGCACCTGGATAGTGCCAGCATTGAGGACCAAAGGGATAAATTCCCCCATGTCTTCCCAGTTTCTGTCCTTAGTGCTCCCACCTGTCCCACTGGTACCTAGACCTGTGCACTCCCTCTCCTCCAGGGATGATGGCACCAGACAGGGAAGCCAGAGAAGGTCACACCACCATCCAGGAACAGCGGCACAGGAGCCCTCCACCCCGTTCCTGCTCCTCCGAGCACGGCCCGTTAGTTCTGGGGATTTGGGTTTCCATTAGTGCCTGTTTGGTGGCCTTTCTCCTTTACACTGGCATTTCCACGGCTGCTTAACTTCAGTGCATTTCATTAGCGCAGAGGTTTCTGTCGATATTAGAAAGTCACTGTAATCATCAGGGGGATTTGCACGGCTGTTAGCCCAAGAGCTTCGCTGCTTGGCAGCTTTTTTGCCAGCATTTTTGCAGAAGAAGATGCCTTTGACATGCACCTGATTGGCAGGGACTTCATATTCCTGTGTCCCTCCCTGCACTGAGGGTGCTGCGGCTGCGGCTCTGGCAGAGCGCAGGCAGCGGTGGAGACCCCAGCCCCAGCCAGGACCTGCACGTGCTCACTGGAATGCCCATGCCTATTGGTGTGTCCATGCCCCCTAGGATGCCCATGCTCACCGGGATGCCTTCTGGGATGCCCATGCCCACTGGGATGTCTGTGCCCACCCAGAATGCCCGTGCTCACCGGGATGCCCATGCCCAGCGGGGTGCCCATGCCCACTGGGATGTTCATGCCCACCGGGACACCCGTACATCCCCATCAGCAAGCACCATTGCCCCTTCCCTGCCATGGGGCACGCAGCATGCTGCCACATCGTCCTCCCTTCTGGCCCATCATTTCTCACCCGTCTCCTTCCCATGGCACCCATTCCTTCCTCATCCCCGCTTGCCCTTTGCTGGCATTTTGTGAGCGGCAGAGGCAGGCGGAAGGACGCAGGGTGGCAGGGAGCGTGGCAGTGGCAGGGCAGTGGGGCTGTGGAGGTGGCTGCCCACCCCTCCCCACTTCCCCAGCGCTCTTTGGGGCCAGCTAGCCTTTCGCGGACAGTGCAGCTCTGTTTTGCATCACCGCTTTGAAAAGCCCTTGGAGAGAGCAGTGATTTATGAGAGGTTTCTCGTACGAGGGGAAATAAACCTCTGACCAGACCCAACTGAAATCCACACTGCTTAATTTTCTGTGGAATCAGGATTTTACCCCTATCTGAGGATTTTGCTTCTTTCCAAGAAAAACAACCAGCACCTTTCTCATAAACAGCCACTTTCTCTCCCTTTTCAGAAGCAGGGCTGGCTGGGAAGGGCTCCTCTCCCCGCCGGCCCGCGCACCCTGGTCCTCACTTCTCCGCACCGGAGCCCTGCGGTTCGCAAATCACCGTGTTTCCGACCAGCACCGAAGCGAGAACATCTGCTGGGGAAGTCAACAGTAATTAATTAGCTTTTAACTGGGAGATAGAAAAGCGGGAGAGAGGCACGGACCCCTTTAATGAGAATAAAAGGTGTTTAAGTTTAGAGGAGCGTAGAGGCGCCCAGGTTACGTTGTAATATGATAAGGGGTTGGGAATTTAAACCAGAAATGGAGGGGCTTGGGGGGGGGGAGGGTTGCATTTCGGGTGCTCTGGCAAACTCCGGTGCAACCTAGGAGGGAGATGCTGCTGTAGAGCTGTGGTTCCTAGAGCAAAGTGGGTCCAGGTGGGAGAAAGAAGAGCTCAGCCCCCACCTTGCCCCCAGCTGTGTGCAGGCAGGGTGCTGGGGGGGGGGGAGGATAGGGGGGCTCAGGTGCTGCCAGCAGCATCCAGGTGATGCTGGAATGGGACGGGAGGTGCTAAAAGGGCAGGGCTGAGGGAGGGACGCTAGAGGTGGTGGTACTAACAGGATCAGCATCTCTCTTCCCCACGAGTGGCAGATTCAGGATGGCTTGTCCCTGTGAGACCAGGTTTGCGGGGATTGTGTGGCACAAGAAGGGCTGGGGTGGCTCAGCAGAAGCCCCTTGCTGGCTCAGGAAACTGGGGTGTGTGCACGGAGTGGGAGGTGTGCCTGGATTTGGGTATGGCTGGACTAGGGAAGAGGCTCTGTGAGTTGTGGGAAGCAGAGATCTTGAGCCCCTGTTAAAAATAGCACAGGGAGGATAAATGGAGGAGTCAGCAGTGAGGGGAAGGGAGGAGAAGGAGGTAATGTTGGGGGCAATGGGGTTTGGGGGTGGAGGTGAAAAAAGGCATGGGGGGGCTGGGGGTGAAAGGCAGGAGTTGGATCCAGGGTTTGCTCTGCTCTCACGCCCAGGTTGTGGGTAAAACAACAGTGGGAAAATGTTAGGGAAAAGGTTGAGGGCTGCTTTTGGGAGGGGAAAAAAATTACCAAAGGCAGCTGGAGGTGTATAATTACAATTATGATATGTTAAGTGTCAATGCAATATACCTTCTCCAAATGGATGGCACCGAAGATGTGAAGGAAAGGCTGGTGCAGGAAGAAACTCAGTTAATTAGTTAATCAGAGCTCTTTAGGAAATGTTTCCTCAACTTGCTTTTTTTTTCCCCCCTCTATTTCTGTAGCTATCAAATCATTTGTTGCTCATACTTAAAGTGAAATTCCCCTTGAGCCTGCCATGGGAGGCTGCTCTGTGTGGAGCAAAAGGAGGAAAACCAAAAAGCTCTGCTGTGGATAGGAGAGCTCATCCGAAAGGTTTTCAATTTCTTTGAAAAGCCTGGGTTTTTTTCTGATACACGTGCAAAACTGAACCTTGGAAATTCTCTCTGTGTATTTAAACCAGGAACCCATCTCACCTCGACTGCTGGGGTCTGTCCCAATGTGCCCCCTGAGCGGTCCCTGAAGAGGAGGGGTGTCTGGGGAGGGGTGTGAACTCCTGGTCCTGTCCCCCCACAACCAGTCCTGAGCCCTCCCCCCAGTGCTCAGGGATGCTGTAGTCCTGCCAGGGAAGCAGAGGGAGAGTATTACCCAGCTTCACACAGGGGAAATGATATAATTGGAGCTGTTTGGATTTAGAAATTAAAATAATTTGGGTTTGCTCGGAAAGGTTCACACAACGTCAGCTTCCATCAGGCGGATGAGAAGCAGAGATGCCCTGGGAGCGAGTGCTCTGACAGCTCTCCCAAATAACACCCGCTCTGCTGGGGCTCCCAGTTTCTCTCCGCCCTGCCCTGTTCAAGTGCTGGTGGGAGGGAGCTTCCTCCCACGCTGGACAAATCTGTGTGCCCTTTCCCAGAGCGGAGATGTCATCTCCCTTGGGTGCCTGGCCATGCCACAGGAGGCAGCTGGTGCCCCAGCCCCCCACAGCCAAGGGAGCAGCTTTCTCCTGGTCTCCAGATCTACCCTTTCTGCCCCAAAACCTCCAGGCAAGACAGCAAGCAGTGTCCTCCTTGTGCTGCAAAATGCCCAGGCAAACCCTGCTGTGCCAACAGGGATTTTAAGGGACCCTGATGCCCGAGAGTGCCAGACAGACGTGTTGAGAAATCCCAGCTAAACTGCTGCTTGCAGCCACATCCTGTCCCAGGGCTGTCTCCCAGCTTGTCCCCACCACCTACATGTTTCTGTCGAGGACACCTTCTCCACCAAGGTCCCTGCATCCTTCCAGGGCTCATCACTCGCCCAGTTCCACCTGTGTTTCAAACCATCACAGCTCCCGTTGCATTATTTCTGTTCTCAGTGTGACCTAATTAAGCATTATCTAGAAATGCAGTAACTTTGCTATTTATCTTGATCGTTAATGCTCATCCTGAACAAGACCAGGTCTAGCGCTGGCTCCCCAGCTGGCTGCTGTGCTGCGCAAGCTCCTGAGCCAGCCCCACTTTGCAGCCAATTAATTCCTTCAAGAAAGATCTCCAAGATGCGGGGTGAAATGCCACGTGTCCTGGTGTCCTGACAGGTTTTATCCACCAGTGCCTGCCTCCAGAGAGGGTGTGATGCCCTGTAAAACACCACTTGGCTTTGACCGCCATGGTTTGTCCTTAATAAATTCTTCCTTTGCATTGCTCGTGGCTTTGCTCTCTGCCGGGAGCAGACAAATGCCTTTTCCTTAATCCCCGACTTTTGTGGTGTTCCTCGCCTGGTGGATGAAACGAATTTCCTGGATACTAATTGTCAGTCTCCTTTTTCCAGTCTTCCCCCCCCACCTTTTTTTTCTTTTTAATTTTGCTTTCTGTTTATTTCCTTCCCTGCCAGTCCCTGCTGCCTCCCCCCCCTCCCCGCGAGCCCTCCATTGATTTGTTACGCCAGCTTGGAATTTGGCCGACTGCAATTTTATTTTTGTTGATGGTGGTGGGTTTTGAAGTGGCAGAGGCTTGCTAAGTTCGTTAGTGAATTCCCTTAATAATTCAAAACGCATGTTGCTTGCCCCGGCTGATTTGTGTATGTTGGGTTTGTCAAGCGTTCCCTTACGTGCTTTTTATCAGTAAGTGTATTTACAAGGTCTTCATTACTTCCTAATTGACCATGCCTCTTCTCTTTAGTTATCGCCTTAAAGAGCAATTTAAAAAAGCAATTCAGCAACAGCCATTTTAAAGCTCTTCACTCCTTCCAGCCCCTTTCTCATTTATTATTATCCTTCTGTCTTGCTAGCACTTCTTTTCCCCAATGTCTTTAAAAGCCCTTTGTATTCCCCAGAACATTTTATCAGTTCTAACTTATTCCACCCGTTGACTGCCGTCCCTGCGGCTTCACCTGCCTCACGTCCCTGGTTTCGGGGCTTGCCCCCGCCTCACTGACCATCTTTATTCTGGGATTTCTCAGCCCAAAACCCCTGAAGGATGCATTATTTGGCAGTGGGATTTCTCCCTCTGTGCGTGGGCTTTAGGGGATGGGGAGCGATGCTCCCTGTGGCAGTTGTGCATCGTGTGCCTTCTCCTGGGTCCCGCTGGCCGTGGGGCTGATCCTGGACCAAGGCAGATGTTTCCTCCAGCCCCAGCAACCTCTGCCCCTTCCCACTTGTCCTCGTACTTCTGTAAAT
>VZSF01008847.1:672857-723727 GCA_013398295.1 Chionis minor
CCCCGCCCTGTGTTTTGTCTTCTGTGGCTTACGTTCCTTGACATGTCGGCTGGTTTTGATCTTTTTTCTCTTTCTGCATTACAAAATTGTCAGCTGTGTAACCTAGAAACAGGGCTGGCTGAATGATATGTTTGCAAATAATAGTTGTTAGAAGTTTATCTCTCTCTTGTTCGTGAATCATGCCTGCCCCAAACCTGGTTTCAGGGGACATTCTCATAAGGAGAAGCGGGTGCCACCAGCCAGCTGGGGAAACAGGGCTTTGTTCCCAGCTCCTGCACCAATTTCCTTCAGGACTTGGGGCGAGTCATATCATCCATCCTCCGCAGCAGCCCTGCCTTTCTGAGCTAAACGCGGTATGTCCTTCTCCCCTCTTTTCTTGGGGTTTAAGCAGGAGAGCCCCAGACCAGCAGGGCTCTGTGCATCCCACATCTGGAGCCCAGAGACACTAATTCATGCAGGCACCATCCTTCTGCAGGTCGTTAATGATCAGCTCTCCCAACCCCTGTACAGCCCATGCCAGCAGAGCCGCTGCCTTAAAATCATGCTAGGGAGCTCAGCACAGGGCGGGCACCTTCCTCGCTCCCACCACTGCTGTTTCGGGGAGTAGATGCTTTTCCCTTGGATCCCTTTGCCGCTAACTTTGCCATTGCAAGGCCAGTGTGCACTCTGGAACCTGCCCCGTGTTCCCAGGCAGCTCCCATCCACCTCCTCCCTCCTCATGGCACCGTGTTGTTGCAAAGCTGCTTCTGGATGTGGGCTGCAGCCCTCACCCCAGCCATCCCTCTTCACTCCTCTTGTCCACAGAGGTAGTGGTGGCTTTTCTTGCCCTCTCCTGTAGGCAGTTCATCTCCTCTTGCATCACACCACCATCCTCAGCCTCTGCCTTGTGCTAGGTATACGATCCCAGGTGTTTCTGCCAAAGCCAGAGTACCTCCATGTCCATCCTTATTTAATTTAAATGACAACAAATTCTCCCTGCCATGGTGTTCATCCATCTCGTAAGCTGTCCAATTCACGCAGCCACCTCACAACTCTCCCTGGCTGTGCAGTTAATGTGTCCCTGAGTTGGCTGAGCGTCAGAGCTGGCTGGTTTTATTTATTTTGCTTGCAGCTGGCCCTGGTTTTCCAAGCAGGCATCCACCTGCACCCCGCTGTCTGCTCTCTCCCAGTGGCTCAAGGCTCTCCGGTTCGGTCACCAGTTTGTAATTGCAAATAGCATTTCTTGGGACGTAACAGTGAGGACACACTATGGGCAACACCCAGTGGCATCTTGGCAGAGCTGCTGCGTGTCCTAAACCCCATCTTTGGGGAAACCTTCAATATGCAAACCCCCAGAGCAGGGGCACATGGTTCCCTTCTCTGTGGTCCCTTATGTCTGCCCACCTGGAGCCTCGCCACCCAAAGCCATCCTCCCTGGTGTGCCTCGGGGGTGGTCAACCATTTGGCCCCTCTGCCCATCCTCTGGGAATGGCGAGCAGCTCCAAAATAGCTCTGCCCCTCTCCGCGTTGGCCTCGCTTGGCTCTGTGGGTAGCGCTCACAGCTCAATCGACACTTCATACTTCAAGTGCTCACCCTTCACTTGTTGGAGCCTGTTAATCTTGGCAATTAGCTCTTGCTCTGATGCAATTTTCATGCACGCTCTCCCTCTCCCAAATCCCTCTAAGACCCCCTCAGAGTGTGTTCCTGCGCTGCTGCAGCTGCCTGCTTGGCTCCGCACCATTCCTCCCCGGCAGAGCCCGAGCACCGCGGGGAAGCCAGGCATTTATTTAGGTGTTATGTGCACTTAGACGCCTGCTCCCTGACATCGCCTTCTGCAAATCTGACAAGAGCAGTATGTCGCCCTTCTACCTCTGCCCTCCCATCCTGCTGGGAAGATGGGAGAGCCGAATGTCTCCTTTATGTCTGCGAAGCCTGAAGGCCTGATAAAGATTCAGGGTGAGCTATCGCTGGAATGAGGAGCAGGGAGAAATCCGAGCTGCATAATTAGGTACTTTGGGGACTGTATCAAAATGCAGCTGACTATAGATTTCTGTACAGTACGTGCTCTTCTGCATTGACTTTCCTGCTCGTTCTTCCACTAATGCACCGGGAGGTGGTGGGAAGCCCCTTGCCCAGGCCCCTGGAGAGGGAGCTCAGTGTGATCCTGTAAAAGAGCTGAGCAAGAAGTTGGAGGTGAAGGGCTGGTTGGATGCAGCTTGGAGCCTGGAGCGAGGAAACTTCAGCCGCTTGCTTTCTGGCACACTCTGGGCTGTGTGGCTTTGGACCCCCTCTGTAAATAACCGGGGTTCATGGAGGGACTGCCTGGTGCCACCATTAATGTCTGTTTCTGGCAGGAGTAGCCCACAGGACCTAACTAATGGCTTAGGTTAAAAATATGTAATTGCTTAAACTGATCAAAAATTACAGTGTGTTTTCCCTCTCAAATCAAGACAAAGTTGAAATATCAAAAATGTTCACAGAATGGGAACAAAAAAAAGATTAAGAAATGTCAGACTTCGCTGCCGACATTTTTGATGGAAATACTTTGACATTTGCAAACTCAAATGTTTAGTTTGTCAAACCAGATGGAAATGTCACGCCGAGCCAAGTTGAAACGTTAATCTGTCTGCCCCTGGGAGGCTGTGGTCTCCTGTGGGACCCCCTTTCCCCAGGCCCCCGCCGCGGTCCGGCAGAAGCAGGGCTGGGATACATCCCTCTGTATTTAAAGGTCCAATGTGGCTGAGCAGGCAGTAACAGCCAAAATCCCCATGGAGGAAGGCCATTCATGGGAACGGGAAGGGAAAGGCAGATTCGGTATTAGGATGCTAATCCGAGAGACAAGAAACCACATCCCTTTGCCTGCTTCGCTACAGATTTCACCGTGGATTTGGGCAAGCCAGCCCCTCGGTGCCGTGGCTCCCCCTCTGTAAACAGCAGTAATAACTCTTCCTTGCTTCAGCTGGAGGTTGCAGGTTTAAATCCATTAATGTTTGTGGAGTGCTCGGATATCGGAGTAATGGGGGTCCTGTAAGCACTGGAGAGAGCCGCGCCGGCCGTTTGGAGATGGCATTATGTGATACGCGGTGGAGGGCTGCCTGCAAACCCGGCAGCAGTAAATCCTCACTGTGGGAATAGCATTTGAAGTGCAAAAGTGAAACGTGAAGTGAAAGCATACGGCGTATTGGGGTCTTCGGAGCATGACGGGACCCACAGCCCAGTGCTGGGAAGCTCTGGACTGGGATTGTCTGGGAGAAGGGGGTTTGGCTGCCCTGGCTCCCAGCAGCCTGTGGCTATTGGGATGCTGGTGTGCCCCCGCGGTGGGGTGGGTGTAAGCCTGGTGAGAGCTGGGGTTTGCCCATCCCACCTGCTGCTGCCTGGGTATTCTATTTTTATTCTTTTTTTTAACCTTCTCTTATGCTGGTTGCTGGAAGAGTTTGAGGAGAAAAGGCAAAAATGTGTGTTTGAATTAAGAAACACTCTTGGAGAAAGTAATTTTTACTGTATTTTGTTCTTGTCTGGCAAAAAAATAGCCTGCTTTTGTGGGTTTTTTTCTGCCTTTATGCTCATGTGCTGGACCAAAGCCTGTAGGTGAGACATGATTCACTGTGTGACAAACCTCTCATCCTCTATTGTTTTGTGGACCAAAACTACAGGACCAGCCAGCAAAGCTATTGCCTCTCTCCTGCCCGTAAACAGACGTACCTCGGACACCGGTTTCCATTAGTGATGCCTTTCTGCCATCAAGTTTTCTTGCCTATAATTATCAAAACCTTTGAACTACTTAAGCCTCCGGTGGCTCTTTTGGGCTGGTGGTCCCCAGAGCCACCCTTGCCTCGCGGCGGGGCAGTGAGGGCTGCGGTGGGGGTCATGGAACGGAGGCAGCCCGAGATGCTCGGTCCCCGCTGCGGTGTGGGATGTCGCGTGGTGGTTATTAATGCCTCTGCTTTGCTTACCCAAGTGCTTAAACGGTTCAATACATTTTCAGACCTGTCCTTACACTATTGTTGGGAAAGATTCATTAGGACTTTGGCTGGAAATTATAGTGACAGATAGACCTGGGTAATTTATGGCTTTTCTTGAGGGTTGCGCAATTATTCAATAAGTGTCTTTCCTTCCTCTACCTCCTGCCAGCCACTTGTTGGAAATAAATATTGAATTTATTTGTGTAAAAGTAGCTGTTGACGAAGCTGTGAACAGCCAGAAAAAACCTGGTGGGGCCCTTCAAGCATCTTTGCTTGCTTTCTTCTGCAGGGACAAGCGTTCCCTTCCCCACGCCTGCTCCTCACAGTGCACACGTTGCCTCCTCAGCATCGTTCCTACCATGCCTTTCCCCCTCTGATCCTTCCCAGGTCCCTGCTCACCCCAGGAAGCCCAGCAATGTTTGGTTTGGTGTATTTACAGCCGCCCCACCGTCTGCAATGGGGAACTCCCCAAAGCCAGTGCTGGAGCTGGGCTGTCTGGCTTTCAAAGCAGAGTCCCAACTGAAGCCTGGTATCTCTCTCGTGCCACTGGGGCAGCCCGTGGGACCCTGTTGGCATCTGCCCCACCAGCCCTTGAGGACACCCCCTGCCTGGCCATGCACCTGCACCTCCCAGCAGCCGCCCCCCAACATCTGCATCTGTTTCAAAGGTCTGTAGAGGTCTATCGCTTTCAGGCGCCCACTGATGGGACCTGTTAATGCTGATGCAGTCCAGCCCCGGCTCCTCTGCGCTGGTTCCGGCAGTGCTGGGGAGGAACGGGGCAAAGCGGGGAGCGGAGGCCATCCCCAGCTGAGCAAACAAGCAGCTCCCTCTGTCCCAGGGGAGAGGTAGCATCAGGGTCAGGCACCACATGGACCTCGCCAGACCAGCAGATCCCATCGGACCTGGGCACCACATGGGACTTCCTGCCTTCCCAAACTGCTTCAGAGCAGCCGTCCTCTGGGACAACTGATCCCCGGGGAGGGCGGCGTGACGATTTGCCATACCTTGCTGTCAGGATGTTACTTGGCTGGATACCTTGGCTTGACCTGGCTGGTCTTACCAGGCTCTTCCTCTGGGTGATGGGGACAGGGAGGGTGGGGGTGCGTTGAGGGCAATCCCAGCCCCCAAAATCAGGCTCTTGCTCAGCAATTCCCACTGGAGGAGATGCTCCAGTGTCACCCAAAGGACCTTCTCCATCTGCACTGATCCCAGTGCCTGTTGATGGGCAGGGTCCTATGCTCCTGCTGGGGGAAAGCAGGTTTAAAAGTGCCATTATCCACAGTGAAGCAACTGGGGCTGAGCACAAACCTCCTCAACGAGGGGGTGCTATCGATGGCGGTATTGGCACCAGAGCGTTTCCCCTGTTATCTCTCCCGCTCCTTTGCATTTTAACATTTTGTTTGAATTAGTGGGGCCTGTTCCTCGCAGCGTGCATGACTATGCATTTGTCTACTTTGGATTTCATCTGCCATTGACTGGCCCATCCATCAAGCTCTCTTCAGGCCTTTTGAAGTTCCCTGTAGTCATCTCTTGTTCTGAATGCTCTGTGCAATTTGGGTCCTCTGCCAGATTTTTTCTTATGACATTTTTCATTCTCCTTTTCCAGATCATTAAGGCATCTCTTTAACCACTGGTATTAACACAAAAAATTGGGGAGCCTCCCTGTGAGTACCGTAGCCTTCTGGAAGGTAGCCCTCATTAATATATGCCGGTTTGCCTCTGTGTTTCCAGCCATTAGGGTTACTTTTTCAGTTTGCTTTGCAAGCATTTAATTCCCTTAATAGCCTCTCGTAAGGGACCTTGTCAAAGAGCTTTGAAACCCCAAACACATTATGTCAAGTAGTTCTCCTTACTTTGCCCTCCTGATGATGGGAGAAAGCATCCTAGCAGATTAGAGGCATGAACTTCCTTTCAGGAAGCTGGGACAGCTCACCCCCCTCTTACTTAGTTAATTTAGAGGTTTTAAAATTCAGCTTCTTGTAAGCACCTTCATCTCTAACCACCAATTCAATTCTCCAGCCTTAAAAAGAGACGTGTCTCCGCGCCTGCCGGAGAGCAGACTATTTCCCTCGCCGGCTCTTTTGTTAGCAGCCAGGTCACTCAGCAAGTGAGAGCCGTCAGAGCCTTTGGGTGTTTCCCTTTCAACTCCAGAAGCTTTGTGCTGGACGGACTTGTACAATCTCTGCTCCTTTGGCGTTGCTCTTTGTAGAAATACTTCATTGTTACAACCTGAAAATAACAGGCATCTCTCTGCCGTCCCTGCTAGGCAGCAGCTGGTTTAAAAGAAACCCTCCTCGGCTCTTCTGCGATGCCTCTGCCTGCCCCAGCTCTTCCCATCGCGCCCCGGCGATGCCGGCAAGTTGAGTCACGCACCAGTGCCGAGGGTGGAGGATGGGGCTGATAAGATCCCGGCCGAAGCTGGGCTGTCTCTGCATTAAAGGTTCAGGGTAGAAACCTGTTTCACCCGCTGCCGCGTGATTCATGCCGCTCCGCTCCCGTGAATCATCCTGGCTGTTGTGTAAGGTTTACGCCGCTCGCGCGGCAGGGCTGTATTTTCTGCGGCTTTTATAAAGTTCTGCGCAATTTATATGTGCTGCTCCTGCCTTAAAACATTTAGGCTCTTTATTCAAGGCTTTAGGATTTATGCTCCTTTTACCTGGGACCCTGGGAACGGCACCGCTGGCGGGATGATCCCAGGGCCAAGATGCTATTTATCGTTATCAGAAACGATCCTGCCCCGCGGTGATTTCTGACCACAAGGAAGCGAAAACCGCTGTTTTTTCTCTCCAACACCAATATCCATGAATCTTTAAACAGGAGGAATTATTTCCCTGAATAGCGCACGTTGGTGAAGACATTTAACTCTAAGAATATGTGACAGCTCATCGGAGGAGGAAACGAGATGGTTTTGGGGTGGTGGAGGGAATGCCGAGCGCCTCCGCCGGGAGCCGCCCCTCCACCGGGAGCTCCCGCGGCAGCCCTGGTGGGCAGCTGCCAGGCAGGAAAACCCACCATGCTTAATAACGGGGTAACCCCCCCGCTCCTGCCGGGGTAGCCCATGCCCGAGCAGCGGGGGAATTCCCCAGTGCAGCCGCCCGCCCTGGTCACGGCTTGAGGTTTTGTGTTTTTCAAACAGCGTGTGGCGACTTCTGCCTAAGCTTCTCCAGACAAACCTTTTGTGCCAAATTACCTGTCTAGCTGGGCTCTTATCTCGGTGTTTATCACCGCCGCCTCTCGCTGTCAGCACTGTTTATAGGCAGGGGAACCGAAACCCTATGCTAAGAAATTTCCTCCTCCTCCTCTTTTCTTTCAAATCTGCATCTGTTCCAGACTCCCTTTCATTAGAGACCACATGAAAGCCAAAATAATCCCAGGCTATCAGGCACAGAAACCTCTGCGAGGTAAACTCCTCTCTGCCCGTAAATAAGGCACACCCTGGCTGAGGCTCTGCCCTGGCACTCGCGGAGGTCCTGTCCAGCCTGTGTCACCTGCATCCCTATTCCTGGGTACCTGTGAGGCCTTTGGCACCCACTGGGATGTTTGCAGAGCAACAGGGAAAATTCAGAGTGCAAAGTAATGTCAGACCCCCAGGATGTCGTCCGCACCTGCATCCCAGTTGGTGCAGGGCAGTGAGCGCCCTGGGGGCAGATTTGAGAGGGGGGAGGATGCCCTCTGTGCCTTTTTTTTACCTGTTGTAAAAATATTTGTAGAGTTGCAGCAGGCTGTAAAGAGCAATTTTGGGGAGGGAGGAGTGGGGCTGATACCGATTAGGCAGGAAATGGCTCGGCATGGATGGCATCCATATGGGAGAGCTGATAGATTTGGCGTCTTGAAGGCATCGCTTGATGGATCCACTGATAACCTGGCAGCAAAACAGACCTGGGCTCTCTGATTCCCTGCCAGCGGCTGAGCTGCAGCCTGCTCGGTCAGCCTTCCTTAACACCTTTCTGCCATGGGAACCTGCCCTCCTGCCCCAGGGGACTGGTGGCCCCCAGGGTCACCCCTGGAGCCCCGGGGGGCTCAGCTGGCTGGTCCCCGTGGTGCCACCTGCCGGGGATGCTGCTCCAGCTCCTTCCCTTTGAAGGCTTGGCGTGAAATCTGGTCGGAGTTTAGGGAGGCAGGAGGGCAGCGTGCAGAGCAGCCTGCGTCCTTGGGATGAAAAAGCTTCGTTTTGCATCTCTGGAAAGCATCAGCGGGTTTCCACGCCGGGCTCCTGCCTTGCATTGGAGACAGATGGAGACTGGGAAACATGGGGAAGGCGGCCGGCTGCTCCTGCCGTGCTGGGGGCCAGCTCACTCATGGGCGTGGGTTCTCCTCCGTGTCTTTCTCCAAGTGGAGAAAGATGATTAATGAAAACGATTAATTTCATGATTTTGTGGACCTCCATGATGTCCAAAGTCTGCATGGAGGTGGTGGAAAGGCGATGGCCCGCATGTGCAGCGGGAAGCCCTTGGGGTGGCCAGGAGCCCAGCAGGGTCTCCCTGTGCCGAAGAGAGCTGGTGCATCCTGCTCTGAGATTCCTCTCCCTCCCTGGAAGCTAGCAGCAAAAACAAGGGGACTTCTGAGAAAAATCAAAACGTAGCAGAGTGCTTCTGCTTGCTGGAAAGAAAGGAAGTAAGGTGGGGAAAATGATCGCGTAGCAGAGGGCATTGATCCCTTGCAGAACTGAATAGGAGGGGACTTTGGAGATGGCAGCCACCCTGTTTGGCTGGTGCTTAGTGCTGCTGAGGGTCTACAGCCCCTCCACCAACCCCCGTGTACGCTGATAAAATGCAAAGCATGAGATTGAGCTGCAGTAGGGCTGGAGGCAGGAAAGATTATTATAGGTGGGATCCCCCCCCCGTGCATGGCTGGGGGTAGTATTTTAGGGGAAAACGCCTGTCAGTCCAAGCTCTGCTTCTCTCCACCTCCCCAAACAGGTCTAGGGCAGTGGAGGGTCATGGCATCCACCTCCTCAGGCTTGCCATCCCTCCATCCCTGACTGCTGCTGCCTGCCAGCACCCAGCATCCGTGGGGTTCCCGGGTGCAGCGTGACTCAGCTCTGCCCGTGATAAGCGTGTGCTCGGAGCAACACCAAGCTCTCGTGGCAGGAGGTGAGCTACGTAATGATTGCTCTAGAACTGCCTGGGGTTACAGCAAATTTGATGGCTAAAACGCAGCCCCTGAGAGCCCCAGCAGCACCCCCCCCACCTCGCCGGCTGCATTAGTCACAGGGAGAGCTGTTTGCTCCTACGCCCCGGTCACGGCCTCCTCCGCTGCAAGTCGGGACTGTAATTTCCCTGTGGTTATTTCTAAGATAACTTATTTCAGGTTTTTATGATGCTTACAAATTGGACAACATCTTAAAGCATAATTCAGGCCTTAACTGGCTTTAAATGTGTGTGATTTTACAGGGATGCGTAAAATATTTTTAAGTGTTGGTAAATTCCAGGGACTGGAGCTGTGGGTGGATGGGGAGGGATGGAGGGTCCGGCTCGAAAAGGCTTTTGGAGACGCAGGCTGGGAACCAGCAATGGGAGTCCTTTACAACTGTGAAGAGCTGAGTGGTTTGAGCAGGTTGTAGAGCACATAACGAAGTGTGTGTGGGTAGTGAGTCTGCATCTCCTCTTCCCCTTAAAATTGGATTAAGTTGTAATTTGTACAAATTGGCTGTGGAGCTGGGCACGCAACCCAAACAGGTAAGAGGTGCCGTGGCGGGGAGATGGCTCCCAGGTGCTGGGAATAAATATGAGCAGGTGAACCAGTGTGAAGGTGTGTTCCTTGGGAACAAGGCAGTAGGAACCAGCTGCATGAACCATCTTGTGCCTTTGCATGATCTTCCACCAAACCCTTCCTGCTGGGCAAGGTGGCTGCTCCAGGGGCATGGCCAGCTGCCGGCTGGGTGCTGCTGCCCCAGCTTCTGCAGCACTTTCTTGGCCACCAACAAAGCAGCAGGCATGGGTGGGAGGCAGCCCCCAGCCCAAGGATTTTTGGGGTCCAGAATGGGTGTGTGGGAGTGGAAGGGGGCTGCTGCATCTTGCCTGGGGCAGGCGTGGGATCTGGCAGTGCTGTGGCAGCTCCCATCGTTCACGCCAGGCTGCGGCCATGCCGGGCAGCGGCTCGCTGCCACGTGTGTTAGAAAGCAACCAAGCAAGGAGAGCATCCCGCGGGTGGTTTGCAGGGGTGGGCAGGGAGGTTTCTGTTATGTACTCCCTTCATTAATGAGCTGGCAGGAGGCACCGCTGCGGCTGGGATGGGATTTGCCAGTGCCGACAGAACTGGGGCTGCTAACAGAGCGCACGGTTCCTGGGGCAGAGCCACCCAGGCGGATGGCACCGGTGGCGCCAAGCAAGGGTTTGGTCCTTGTCCTTCGCAAGCAGAAGGGATGGAGAAGCTAAGGAAAACAGCTGTGCTGAGAAGAGATGGAGGGAGAGCCAGACTGCAAAACAAACATGATCCCACAGTGAGGAGCCGGAGCCAACAAGCGGGCGCTACTCTCGGTGGCGCAGTGCTGGGACTGGCGCCGCTTCCGAGCAGGGAGGCAGGAGAACCATCCCAAGCAAACGGGCTGCCGCAGGAGGTGGTGTCTCGGTGAGCAGAGCTCAGGGAGGTGGGAGCCGCACAGACGTGGCACCAGCTTTCCTGCCCTTGTCTGCAGTGCCCAGAGCGGGAAGGGATCTCCGAGGGCGTTTGTGTTTGCAGAAATAACGATGTTGTCTTGCTCTGCCCTGTCATGAGGGTGCGGGGATTTCACTGAAATGCAATCCCAGGAAAGGCCTGGGGTTTTGGCTGTTGTTTCAGGCACATAAGGAAGATGTTATCATCAAGTGCTCCTCCGTCCTGGGGGAGTGGTGCTGCGGAGGTGGCCGGAGGCTGTGGGGAGGCAGGGGGAGCCAGGATGCCCCTGGGCAAGGCAGGATGGCAGCAGAGAAGCCGGGGAAGCTCTTTGGCATGTGGTCTGCCATCACAACGGCAACGATGGCCAGGCTGGCTTGGCCTGCCAGCTTCTCCTCACTGCCGGGCTCAGATGACGGCAGCCGCCAGTCTCATCACCAAAGCCCACGTGAGCTTTCCTGCTTGCCTCTCTTCCAAAAAAAGCAACTTCCAGCCCACGGGAGAAAGCTGAGCGTAGTGGCAGAGACGCTGCGATGATGCATCGTCTCACCAACACCTACCCGCGTCTGCGGGAGGAGGGACCCGCCTGGGCAGGCGTCCTGGCCGGGCAGCCCCAGACCCCTGCTGCGGGGGGTGGAGCGGGGGGGGCAGCCGCTTTATTGGCACTGGGAGCTTTCATAACCCCATGGTGGAGCAGGAGAGGGTGTGTGATTGATGTCCCTGCGGAGCAGATTGCTCCAGGAGATGCTGCTGATCCCTGGGAGACACCCCGAGAAAGCTCTGCGTGAAGCTCCTCAGGGATGGGCAGAGCTGGGGGGTCCCTTCCTCCACAAGCAGCTCCTGCCCACAAAACGTGCTGAGCTGCTGCAAGGCTGCCCCAGGGGACAGCGAGGGGGTTGGGGACCAGCAAGGGTGTCACTGGGCTCTGGCCATGTGCTGCTGGCAGGCGCAGGGTGCCCCAACCACAGGGGCTGTGGACGAGGCTCTGGGCGTTATTTGCTGGGGATGGACCGTGCATTTGGGGGAGGCTTTCTCCATCCCTGAGCTCCCACGCGGGGCAGGTTTCCAGGCAAAGGAGAGAGTCCTGGGGAGGTAACAAGGTGCTGACAAGAAACTGGTTTGTCCTTCTGGATGGTGTTTCGCAGCTCCCCACAGGGCTGCCCCATCTCCATGGGGCAAGAGAAGCACCAAGGTGGGGGAGCACCGAGGTGGGGGAGCACCTTGCGGGGGCGAGGGCTGGTCCCACTCTGGGGAGAGGGTGCAGGAGATGCTGGCTGTTGGTACGGATTCAGCCCGGCTCCACCATAAGGAAGTGATTGAAGCTTTCACGATCTGTTTAACCGGTGACATATGTTTCCTGCAGGCGCGGCGGCGTGCTGCATGCCGGCGGATGAGATACGGCCGCTCGTCCCTGCCTGGCTCTGCCGGCGCGGGGAAGGGCTGGCCCCATCCCCACGGCCGCGTTTGATACGGCTACGGGCCGCCCGCTCCCTGTGTGGGAAGGGGAAATTGCTCGCGCGGCAAAGGGAAATAAACATGAGGAGACCAGCCCTGACAAAAAAGCGAGTGTTTCTCTGGTTTGAGGCCCCAGTGCAGGCGAGAGGCACGTGATGCACAGCAGGGCTGGGGACGAAGGAGGGGAAGCCAGAGCTGTGGTGATGTCTGAGAACTCCCTCTTGCTTATGGGGGGTCCCTCCCTCCGGGTCTCATCCCGGCTTTCATCACTGAGACATCAGGGGGACCAGCAAGAGGGGAGCCACGAGTTGCGGAAAAGGTCTAATCACCCAAACCATCGAGCCTGGGCAAGGTGCTTTGCCAAATTCAGCAGTGGCCAAATCGGGCTGAGTGCTTTCCCCGGGGAGGGGACTGTCCCATAGAAATAGCAATAGGACGAGAGCAAATGGCCTCAAGTTGCGCCAGGGGAGGTTTAGGTGTTGGATATTTTGAAAAATTTCTTCACAGAAAGGGTTATCAAGCGTTGGAACAGGCCACCCAGGGAAGTGGTGGAATCATCACCCCTGGAGGTATTTAAAAGCCAAGTAGACGTGGTGCTGAGGGACATGGTTCAGTGATGCTTTTTGTGGTGGTAGGTTGATGGTTGGGCTTGATGATGTTGACGGTCCCTTCTAACCTGGCTGATCCTGTGATTCTCTGAAGTCACAGCAGCTGAGAACCCAGGCACTGGTACCCAGGCTCAGGCTTGCCTGGGTCCCTGCTCCGTCCTTACCTGCACCCCTCAGCTCGTCCTGCCCCGTCCCTCAGCATAGGGAAAATCATTCATAAGCTAAAAGACCTACTGGGTGCCTTGGGCCAGGAGCACACCAGGCTCATGGGGTGCTGGGGTGCCCCCCTGCACATGGGGCTCACCCCTGCTGATGCTGCCATCGCAGGCACGAGGGGCTGCAGGGCTGGTGGAATGGTCATGGGGGGCTGCCCTGGGGCAGCGAATGCACAAAAAGGCCCCCAAAGAGGAAAATGTTTATCTGTGAATAGCCTACGTGTCCCCATGGGGACTGGGACAGAAGGAGGCACTGCCAGGTGGGTGGGGGTGCCATGAACTGGGCAGGCTGGGATAGGGACAGAGGAGACATTGGGCAGCTGCAAAGCTGTAAGCATGAGATTTGGACATTAGTCACGAGCTAGAAGCAGGGGAGGGTGGTGGTGGTCCATGGGTCTAAGAAGGGTCTTACGATCGGCTGCAAGTGACCAGGGGCTTCACCCCACTGGGAGGAGGCTGGAGGTGGTGGGAGTCTTTGGCAGTAATTGAAGCCATGTAGGGGGCTGAGCTGGGGAAAGGGGAGAGGGCAAAGGCTTGGGAGAGACTCATGGCCAAGCAGGCTGGGGGCTGCTGGGACAGATGGTGGCCTTGCCAGTGGGGGTGATCCACAGTGGCCAGCAAAGCTGACCCGCACCAGGGCCCCCGCACGGTCTGGAGCCTGGCCAGGATGAGCCCGAAGACGAGTTTGCGGTGGAGGTTGTAAACTTGGCGTGAGAGGGAAGGAAAGGTTTTACAGAGGAGCTGAAAGCTCCGGGGGCTCCTCTGTCATTCGACGAGGTCAGCGTCTCCCCCAGCACCAGCAACCTGCCGGCTGTACCGACAGGAAAGGGGGAGCTGGGAGCAGGGCTTCCCATCCCTTACTAGGGATTTTGGCTTTAAAAATGGCCTTCTCCCTTAGCTCCAGGGCAGAGCCCCCTGCAGCCTTCCCACACTGCAGACCAGCATAAGCTCCTCAGTTCTCCCATTAGTTCCCATGTCCTTCAGCAACCAGGCACCAGGCAAGCCAGAGGTCCTGCGCTCACCTCCGGAGTGTTACCCAGCACTGGAGCAGCAGTAGTCCTTCCTCACCACGTGCCTTTCCAACAGGGAAGGGTGATTTTAGGAAAGAACTCGTGTTTTTCTGAAGTTTTCTTAGCAAGTTCTTTTATTCCTGCATTGTTCCGTGTTGAGTGCAGTTATCCAAAAAACTGAAGATGCTTCTTGGAGCGGCTGGGAAAACCTCCCTGCCTGGGGTTTGCCTGGGTTCAGGAGCCTTCAGCTCTCGACCTGTTAGCCCTAGTGCAGGATGCCGAGTGGTACGTTGCTTTGGGAAGCTGGGCTGAGTCAGTGAGACACCTCCATCCCCTGCGTGTGTCGGCAGGGGCTGTTTTGTGGGGCATCAGCATTACCCTTGTGCAGTTTCGTAGCTGCAGTCAGCCATCGGGCAGCTGCACACCAGCTTGCCAGAGCCCGGGCTTTCTCTGCAGCTTTTAGACGTCCCAGCCCTGTGTTCGTTAGCAGATAGCCAAGGTTAGCCCGTGACTTGATGTGGTGGTTTGTTCCAGCGGCGGATTACCTTCACGCGTTACAAATCAGTGCCGAATTTCTCAATGGTGTTGGCAGCAGGCAGGTGGCTGGAGCACGTCGCAGGGAGGTGGAGGAGGGGGGAGGAAAGGGCTGGGGGAGGCGGCAGAGATGGAGCAGGTGAACTTCACTCTTCCAGCTCTGGAAAAAAGCTCCCAGTCCTGATAGGGACTTTGCGGGGAGAGTCAGTGTTATTTTGACCTGCTGGCAGTGCAGTGGTGAGCTCTGCAGTGCTGTGGCTGTGCTCGGGCATGCATAGTATCACGGGGACGGAGATGCTTTTCCCAAAAGCTGCTCCCTGGCAAGTGCTGAGGCAGCCCAGACCGACTGCTTGGGATGAGCAGCGGCTGATCATCCTCCATGTAACTGCTAGAGATGCCTAAATAATTCATTAATGGTTTGGGGAAATAAAAATATTGTGCAATGAGTAATTGCTTGCGAATGACGTTGTGCATTGCTCGAGCAGGTCACAGGCGGCCGCAGCAGCACAGCATTAGCAGTGCAGCATGGTGCAGACTGTTCCCTCAGATCTTTTTATTCCTTTTTTTTTTCCCCCCCCTTTCCGTGTGAACTTTACTGCCTCTGGGTCCACACAAACATGAAGGCCCTTTGTTTCCCAGGGAACTGGGGTGAGGTGGTGGTACCGGAGCGTGGGCTGGCAGCAGGGTATGCAGGGAGCAGGCAGGGGCTCACTGGAGCATCGCAGCCCCGCTCGGCCTGGCCCTTTGCATTGTGTGAGGGAGAGAAGGGGCCATGGGACAGCAGCAGTTCCTTCCCCCAAAACTCCCTTCCCAGCGATGAGACTGGTGGCACTGTGCCAGGCAGAGTCCTCCCCAGCCTGTCCCCACACACTGGTGACAAAGGGCTCCAGGCATCCTGTCCCAGACCCAGCCGTGGGCAGGGGAAGTGCCCAGGAGCCCCGCGCTGATAGCGGTGACAAGGGACTTCTGTTTCTCCGAAGGGGTCTGGGAAATGTCCCCGACTGCCTGTCTATCCCGGCGTATCATGGTGCCAGAGGCGGCAGGCTGAAAGCAGGGTTCCGGCACCCCGGGGCAAGGGGCAGGAGGCCCCCCCACCTCCCAGCACTGCTCCAGGCGAGCATCGCATCAGGGCTGAGCTTTGGACACAACGGGGAGTTCACACCCAGCGTTAAACTGCAGCTCGTGTGGGCTCCTGGAGGAAGCCCGTGCTGCATCCCCCATAGTTACTGCTTGTCACTCTATTAAATTTCCATTTTAACATGAAAACAGCTGGTTTCGTGGTACCCCTAACTGTGTTATTTACACAGTCATGCACACAATCCCTGCTGAAAACCGCATTACTCACTGCAGCAGCAGCCCTCTGTCTCACAGGTACCAAGCGAGTGGGTGGGGAGGTGATGCCAGCCCCTGAGTCAGGCCACCGACGCTCCTCTTGCCTTGCCCATGGCCACCCTGGCAACTCATGGTGAAACCTGTGTGATTCAAGGGGGACAAAACCATCTTGGTGTGCTCCTGGTTCAACACAAGGGCAGGATGAACCTGTCTCCATTCACACCAGCCTGCAGTTCCCCGTGAACTCAGCCCTCTGTGCCACCGCTGAGCCCCAAGGATGGGATGCTTGATGCACATCAAGGGACAGAGACAACAACTGTTGGCCATGCTCAGTAGTGCTTTGTTCTCGCCCTGGGAAGCAATGAAAATCTTCCTGCTTTGAAGCCCAAGGAGGCCTTTTTATTACATCCAGGGCTCCTGGAAAAGAGAACTGCAAGTGCTTTCTCATAACGTGATAAAAAGTTCTCCTGACTGAGACCACAGCAACTCGTTACACGTGAGAGCAGTGAGTCAGTGCAGCATGGGGCTGAGCTCAGAGCTGGGCCAGCCACTGGAAATCACTGGTTCGTGGGGTGTATGTAACTGGGGTTTGAAAGAGCCTCGGTACAAGTCCTGTTGACCTTGCACTCCCCGCTGAGACCTGGCAGCCGCCTGGCTGCTGTGCGGTGGCCATAGGCCTGTCCCCCCGCCGTCCCCCCACAGCAGGTGAGCGCAGGGCAGAGCCCAGCCGTGCACGTGCCCTGGCTTCACGTTCTAACAGCAGACGGTTGTCTAGGAACAATAAAAATGATCCGCTAATAGGAAAAATGCCTCGGAGACGAGAGGTGTTTAGCTTGGGTAGGAAGCCGGGCTGTAATTTACAGTGGCCGTAAAGCAGCCTGGCAGGGGCTGAGCAGAGGCACGGGGCCCCCCCCGTGCTGGCTGGGGAGCGTGGGGAGGCGCAGGTCAGGCAGCAGCAGAGAGCCCGCGAGCATCCCGTGTTTGCACCCAACAAGCTGTGGGTGAGGGCTGGGGAGCACGGTGGGATCCCCCGTGCTCACGCACGCGGCAGCGATGCTCCTGGGGATGGAGGCTGCCAGGGTGCCCGCGGCTGCGTGGGGGAACCTGGGGTTGCTCCCCGTCCCTTCCCACCACGCTGGGTCCTCCCTGGCACAGCCCCCAGCCTGACTGGGAAACTCCTAAGTGGTGAGGCTGGCCTAATTAGTCTGCTTAATCTTCCCCCATAAATCACTCCTCCCCATCCCCTGCAGACTATCGGCAGCATCTGAAGTCATTAGTTAATTTAAACCTGGGAGTTCACACGTTGGCTTATCGGGAGCCATCTCCATTCCCGCTAAGCGCTTGCTGGGTGCCGTCTCTGGCTGCTCGATCCTATCTGCGCCCGCTTTGAAGCGGTGATGGGCTGCCGAGCAGGCGAAGCCCGCTGCCTGCTTCCCTGCCTGCTGGCAGGTGGGAGGGGAGATGGAGATCCTGCTTCTCCCCCTCCCCGCGCTCCCCTTTTTTGAACTTCTCCTCTGACTCATCCATTTGATTTGATGTTTTCACCTTTGTTTCACAAATAGCAGTTTGCCCGAGCGCTGGAAGGAGAAGGCAGCTCTGATGCTGCTGCAGCTTCCCCGGCTGCAAGGGGAGATGCCCAGGTCCCCCGGGCGGGATGGCAGCCAGGTGAGTGGGGTCCTGGGGTGGGAGGCTGGTGGTCCCCAGCCTGTCCTCACTGCTGGCAGGGACAGAGGGAAAGCTGGGACCAACGTGGGGTGACCATGGGGAGGTGGGGGCTTGGCCGGGATCCCACTAATGGCTTGTATTGCTCATTGGTCGCGCTGTCACCTCTCCGTCCTCCTTCTCTCTGGGTATCCAGCCTGGTGTGAGCAGGACTCCCCAAGGCTCTGGGGTGGGATGTCCCCTCCTGCATGGGGATGAGGGCTTCCTAAAGTGAGCTGTGTTGGCTTGGGGGGCAATCCCGGTGGCCTGGGTGCACACTCGTCCTTGCAGCCGAGCGGGCTGTGCTACACGGGAAGGCGGTGCTGAGCCCCAGGCTCTCTGCAGGGCTGGTACAGCAACCAGCTCAGTTCCCGGTGCAAGGCAGGGAGCAGGGAAGGGGGGGGGTTGGCAGCGGGAGGGAGATAGCCTAGCCAGGGACACCTGGCAGGAGCCTGCAGCAGCGGGGTCTGCAGCTCCCGGCTGTTTTGCCATGGGGAGTCATCCTGGCCATCCCATCCCGCTCTGCACCCTTGGGCAGGCAGCACCCAGGCTGGGATCCACACAGGCAGATCCCTGCCCGGCAGAGCAGCTCGGGGAAGCCCCGTCCCACGGCAGCACCCCCAGGCAGCCCTGTGCCGGGGCAGCAGCCAGACACCCCTCCGGCACAGCATGCGCAGCCCACGGCCCCCCAGGGGGCTCTGGCTGCCTGCACCAGCCGGCACCTTGCACGTGGGTGTGGGTGATGCCAGAGACATGGAGGGTGTGCGTCTTCCCCCTGCACCCTCCGCACCCCCAGGATCTGCTCCCGCTGCTCCCAGAAGGGCGAGGGATGTCTGTTCTCCATGGGACCTGCCAATCCAGGCTGCTTCCAAGGATGGTCTGTGCATCCCTCAGGCACGGTGACTGACAGCCCAAAAGAACCAGCGCAGCCAGCTTTTTGAGGCCGCGTTTTTGGCCAGAGGACCCTGATAGAGCCCGTCTGAAGCATCCTTGGATGCTCAGCAGGCAGTCCTGCTGCCAGGGGTGGCTGCAGGAGGGGACACGGTGCCTGTGCTCCCCAGCTGGCTTTGTGGCTGTCTTTTTCCTCTCACTCCCCCATTCCAAGGGGGAGCTGCAGCCGTGTTTGGTTTTGTAGTCCAAGCTCTGGATTTATTGCTTCCAGGTCTTTGTGTGTTTGTTCATTAAATGAAAGACGGCTGGGTGAGCCTGATTTCCACTCCTCCAGCCCCCCTCCCGCAGCCCAGACAGGGTCCTTCGGCCTCGGGATGATGCCTTCCTTCGCATCTCGCAGGCACCCAAACACCCAGCGGGGCTACGTGAGCAGGGGACACATCCACAGGGGGTGATGTCCTGTGAAAGGTGTCCCGATGCCTCCAGGTGCTAAATCTGTGCCCTCGGTGGTGGGGACGACGTGACTTTAGGCTGAGAGTGAGCAGGCAGCAGGTGCTGGTACCACCCTGTGCACCCCCCCAGGCATTAAGGACCAGGCTGGGACACAGCATGTGGGGGGCATGGGGAACCAGCCGAGGGGCCCTGGGCTGGGTGTGCTCGAGTGATCCCATGTCCCCAGGCTCATGGTCCCATTCTCCTGCAGCTGGAAGACATGAGCTCCCGATTATAGGATATTTCAACCAGGCGGAGGGGCTGCGGTGGCTGGGGGAGCGCGCAGCAGGAGGGGACGGGGACAGGACGCATGAGAGACGAGAGGAGAAGCCAATTTATGCTGGAATGTAAATACAGCAGCGGCACGTCGCTCTGCGAGGCGCATCGCCCCCCTCCTGGCCCCGGGACCAGCGTGAGAGCCTCCTGTGACAGCTCAGACCTTGTCCATGCCACAGGATGGCAGAGCCTGCGTCTCCCCTCAGCACTGTGAGGAGGTGAGGAGGAGGAGGAGAAGGACCACGGACTGTTGCAGCAGCCCAGTCCCACCACTGCTGCTCCTGCTCGCCCCGGTGAGGTACCATGGGTCACACGTCCACTGGCAGAGGGATGGAGTCTCAGCTGTCCCCTAATAATCCTAAGAATCAATAGCAGCATCTCTAGCCTCCCTGGATGTGCAGAACAACAGCTCGGGCTTAAGAGGGGAACTTCTCAGCAGGATTAACTCTGAAACCTAGTGACAACACTTTAAGTATCTGTGCTATCTGTGTCCCTGCTGCTCATTCTAGCAGCTAGCTCTCACTAATGAGCTTTACTCAACAGCACTAGATTTGTCTGTAAGAGCAGCCTCTGGGGATCAAGAAGTAAGGTTTAAAGATGCAAATATTCTGTGAGATATCCAGATTTAAATGTCTTTTTTTTTGTTCCTTAGCCTGGAGTCCAGGGATAAGTTTTAAAGGATGCAAGGAGAAATCCTCCACAATGTGAGACAGAGAAACTCTTTTAAAAGAAAAGACCAAATAAAATAAAAACATTTTTTTTATTTTTTTTAGCTTAAAACCACTGCATTTGGAAAAGTTTCCTTCTGCTTGCCCAGGGCGGTGTGAGCACAGCTGTCCCAGCCCTGGGAGCAGGTCTGGTCTGTCCACTCCTCTCCAGTTTGCAGAGCATCGTTGGGGGAAGCCCTCGCTGGTGGGTGCTGGGAGCAGTGGCACAGGAGGAACCCCAGCCAGCCACCTCACTGCCCTGGGCAGAGGGCGCTCAGCAGACGGGGCCATGGCAGATGACAAAGAACTTCACATAAGTCCCTAAAAAATCCAGCCCAGGCTGGCAGCAGGCTCCTCTCCTGTCCCGAGGCTGGACACCAGTGTGAGGACCTGAGCTCGGACACAGATTCTGGGCGAATTCACACCCCAAGGCAGGTTGGTTTTTTGGTTTTTTTGAATCTTCCACGTGGCTTTTTTTCCTCCCCCCCCATTTTGAGGCAGGAGTAATAACTGCTAAAGATGCATGTGGAATTTGAATATGAATGATAAGAACAGCTGTGTATATCTATTATGAATGAACATAAACAGAAATGTATAAACTGAGATTTTGGGGCTTTTGGAAGAATTAGTTCCTTTGTTCCTGGATTTTTTTCCTATCAAAGTCTGAACCAAAGCCCATTAGCCTGGACTTTCCCGCAGCCGACCAAGCCAGGAGCTTCATTTCGCCCTGGCTCTGAGCCACGCCAAATTCTCCTCAACAGCTCAGTGAGCCCTAATCCTAACAAATTTACCCAGAGAAGTGGGTCTCCTATTACACAGCCTAATTTGAATGCTTTCCAAGGTTAATTTCTGCTCCCTCTCTCTCCAAACATGCCTGCCCCTCTGGAGCCAGCTCCCCACTTCCCCAGCTCCCCCCACCTCCAGCTCCCCGTTAGCGCCAGCCCAGAGGGAGCAGCCCCTTCACCACCACGATGGTTTTTAAATGGGAAAATAATGTTATGTGCGTCCCTGGGTCCAGGCTCTGCCCGGAGGGTTCCTTAATGCTGAGCGACTTCCTTTGCAAATTAATTGCAACTTTCGTTGGGCAAAAATAGCCCTGGAAGCCCCTTCCCCACAGGCCCTTCCGCACGTGATATTACTCAGTTCATAATCTGATTCCTGCGACTCGATTTCTTCCTTCCCCTCCCCAGCGTGCCGGCGACTGCCTGCAAGGGTGCCGGCAGGATGACCCACCAGCGAGGCAGCCGTGCCGGGGCGAGGGGAGCATCGCCGCCGCCTGGGCGAGCCGGCCCCGGCTCTTGCTTTGCAGCAGACTGTGCAAGAAAACCTCAGCGTGGGGAAACCAAAACCCAGCTCAGCTCTGGGAGCAGCTGCCAGATCCATTAGGGAAGGAACCAGCCATGCCTGGTGGATGGCTATCGTGGGAGAGGGCTGGTGGAGGGGCTGCCAGGGTGGTAGGGGCTCGCAGCGGGGGGATTCAGAGGAAGGGTTAGGTGGAAAAAGTGTCTGGAGGAGCTGGGAGCCCAGCTCACCCACCAGCCCGGCTGGATGTGGCCCCGGGGATTCTTTGTGTTGGTTTTAAGCTGCAAGAAGCAGAGCTTTTCCCCAGCAGCTGTGCCTGGGGGTCGCAGTGGGTCGCTGCAGGCGTGGAACAGCAGCCTCGCAGCCCTGGACCGGGGGTTTCCCGCACACCCTAAGGCAGGGAGATCCCTGGTGCGCACAGCAGGGTGCCCTGCCAGTCTCCCAGCTGCCACGGCGGCTGAGATTCACCCTGCTTGCTCTCCTTTTCTCACTTTTTTCCTTCTTTATACTCAGTTAATGCTTTTATATTTGGTTACGCTGAGTATCACAGGCAGCAGAGCATCCCATCACCCCGGCCGGTGATGGGGTAGGGAAGGGGTTGGGGATGTGCCCGGTGCTGAGCCGGGCTGGATCACCAGCGGGACCTAAGAAGCACCAGGAGCAGCACCGGGAGCAGCGCCAGGCTCTTCCTGACGGTGATGGCACAAAGGTATCGCCTCTGAAGTGCCTCTGCAGGTCACGTCTGTCACCACGTCCCACTGCCAGGTAACCTCCTGTTGCTGGTCCCTGTCCCCCCGAAGCCTGGCTGCCCAGAGGCCGTCTCACTCAGCAGATATCTGCGTTTGATGATTTTGCTCCAGGCGTACGAGCTGCACGTATCAAAGCCGAGCCACATCTTCTCTCCTGTCTGTGTTCCTGCCTGCTCCCAGCCCAGGAGTCCCGGCTGAGGGGCGTTCTCAGCAGCTCGCCGGCACCATGCGTCGCAGTGCCTTTGAGGTGCTGGTTTTGGAGGAGGGGGAGCAGCAGGGCCGGTCTCCGGGTGCAGGCCAGAGGGGCCGGCGCAGCAGGGGCTCCGTCAGCCAGGAGGATGCTGGTCATTGCTGTAAGGTCAGCCTTAAATAATGGGAATAATAAAAATAAGGCAGCCTGGAGGGAAGGAGAGAGCAAACTGAATCCTAATGAGGTTCTACCCGTGCATCAGCATGACCATTTCACAGAAATCATTTAAAAAAGAAGAACAAAAAAACCCCAAAACATCAAGTTTAGGTGGAAGGATGTGGGGGACAGCAGCCAGGGCACAGTCCCTCGAGGCCATGGAGGTGGTCTGTGCCCCCGTTCCCACTGAGGTCCCACACCTGTGAGCTGCTTTTGCCCTGCTGTGCTGGGGAAGGTCCGGGGCGAGCCCTGGCTGCAGAAGGGGTGGGGAACGGGCCCAAAGGATGGAGGGAGACGCTGCTCAGGGCAGGACCGGGACTGGCATCTTGCCACCAGCTTTACTGCAACCGAGTGTGGTGCCTGGTGCGAAGGGGCAGGACATTTGCTTTTAGGGATGGCCAAAATTTACTAAGCGTTGTGGTGGCAAACACCGAAAGAGGAAGTTTTAGAAGCGAAATAAACTGTTAATGCCTCGGGGCTTAAGGCCATCTTCCCTGCCGAGGCAGGAAAGTAATTAGTGCTGTAGATGGTGAAATAACCAGCATTAAATGGAAGCAGGGCGAGGGCAGGTTGAAGGGGCCATGAGGAGGAGGATGGGCAGGGGCTCTCCGGGACATGACAGAGACCGAGCCTTGAGCCCCCTGAGAGCCCTCCAGCACACGGAGCCCTGGCAGCACAGGGGGATGTGCCTGCAATGCCCCAGCCCTCCTCCTTGCCCCGGCTCCTGCTGGCCACTGGCCAGGAGAAAGGCTCCCCTGAGCACAGCAGGGACTAGTCCAACCCTGCGCAGCTCCAATTATCCCTGGCTGGAGACTTTCCAGGAATCCCATCCCCTTTCTCTCCCCCGACCCTGTCTCCCCCAGCATCCCCCCACCCCCCCCAAAGCAATTTGACTTTTATAGTAATAACTTCTGAACCCTGAATTGGGGCCGTGCCAAGGAAAGCAGCAGAAAACAATGTGATGGGCCTCGGCAGGCGCGGAAACTCCAGCGACCGAGACCAGCCCTAAAATAACTTTTGAGCGATTGTTATTTATTCTGGGAGAAAGTTCGTTCATTCACAATTTGGAGGGGAGATAAATCAGGGCGGGCTCGGGCTGCCCGCCCCTGCGCAGAGGCAGCACGCCGCAGCCGCGAAGGCAGGGTGCCTGCGGCGCCGGGTGCAGCCCGCTCCCCACAGTCCTCCTGCGCGCGCGCGTCCCTGTGCCCTGCTGAAAAATTCACGCTTTTTTTTAAGGGTATTTGGGTTCAGCTGAAAGCCCTGGGTGCAGGTGGAGGAGTCTGGCTTGGGCCTGGGGGTCTGCATGTGCTGCCGGGTGCAGGGGGCTGCACGCTGTGTGTGCCTGTGCCTGCAGGTGTTTTGGCTTCCCCTGGCACGCTGTCCGGTGTGACCGCTGTGGTGCACGCTGCCGGCTTGCACACCTGCCCTGGGGTTTAGGACACTTGCGCCGTCGGCATCTGACGGGCAGCGGGTGGTGCGGGCAAGCGGCGGGCGGGGAGCACAGAGAGCATCCCGCTGCGGGTCCTGGTGAGCATCAGCGTGTGCATGGCGGCTGCCAGTCCGCATCGGCCGGGCAAGCGGCAAGTGGTGCGACCTCCGTAACGCGGTGCCGTTCCCACAGTACCAAGCTGCCACAGCTTCCCTGCAATTCGCCGGGGCTGAACCAGAGCTCCTGGCGCTGCTGGAGGAGCCTTGGGCTGGTAGGGCGACCGCGCTTGCCTTGTGAATCGGGGAAAATGCTCTCCGGAGGAGGCAGCCAGCCAGCAAGGCAGCCCTCGGCACTGCCGCGCGTCTGCTCGTGCAGATGTGTTTTACGGTACCTGTCACTGCAGTCTGGGCACCAGTCGGGATCTGAAGTGCAGTGGTGGCTCTGCCAGATGGGCAGAGCTGCCTGCGTGACCCCCGGGGTGGGCAGCCTGGCTCTCTCGGCACTTTTGGAGAGCAAATGCTGGGGAAACGCTGCTGTCTGAGGGCTGGGAAACACGGTCCCTGCCTGCTGGGTGACAGGACACCTCGCAGCACAGCTCTGCGGGCAGGTGGGTGGGGTGGGGACAGGTGGTGACATGACTGGGGACGATGGGCATTGCCAGCTTTGTGTGCAGATCATCTCCAGGAAGGAGGCGCCTCCAAGACCACCTGCCCACGAGCATCGCCGGGGCAAGGCTTGATCTTGCTCCACCATGGCATTGGCCAGCTCAGCCACAACGCCGCAGCAGCACCGGGCAGCATCACCATCGTTGCCCACCCTGCACCAGGGTGCACTGCTCTGGGGTGGGGAACCCCTGCCGCGTCCCCTCCCTGCACCAGGACAGCAGAGCTTGCCTGGGACACCCCTCTCCTCCTGCTGCCTGCAGTCGGGGGGACCTTGCTGAGTGTGCCCCAGTACTTTTGCTTTTGGATTTGTCCCCGATGTGTGGACACGGCGGAGACAGGACCCTGGAGCTGCAAAAGAGGACCCAGCCCGGTGCTGCCAAGGGGGTGATTCAGTCCTGTCCCTTGCTGAGCAAGGAGAGCACCAGTTTATGTTTAGCAACAGGAACAGCCTGGTACTGGATAAACTGTCCCTCGGCCGCCCTTGCGGCACGGACCGTGGGGAGAGCAGGGTTAAAGCTGGGTCAGACACGGGGAAGAAGCAGCCCTCCGGCAGCGCACCGGCCCGTCGGCACACACAGCTTCCTTCGTGGCACGGTGCCCGCGCCGGTGAGACTGGCCCTGGCGGGACACATCCTTCATCCTGCCAGGCAGGAAAGCCTTCGGCCCCGTGCTCCTCCTTGCCTCTCCCCGTCCCCTGGCCTCTGCCCTGCCACCGCTGCGGGCAGCCCCGTGCTTGCCAGCTGACTTCCAGCCTCTCCAGGCTCTCTGAGCAGCTCGTGATCTTGGCAGGCAGGTCAGGGTCTCACCAGCCGTTATTACAATGATTATTTTTGTTTTCCCAGCTCAAAAGGCCTCTCCTCTCACCTCGCTCCTGGCTGGCTCCGAGCCAGATGGGACTGAACACGGAGCGAGGGGAGCAGGGAGCATCCTGTGCTGCCAGGACAGGGGACCGTGGTGGGATGCAGGAGATGGGGCAGACGGGAGAGGGGATTCTGTCCCTCCTCCTGAAGGTTCAGATTAGAAATCAACACTCGCTTGGTTAATTCATTAGCTTCGATTAGCGACTCTGAAGCTTAGATCAGTTAATGGGCTCCCTCCCGCTGGTATATCTCCAAGAGGAGCTCAGCGAGGTTATCTACACCAGCAACGGGGATGGAAGGACGGGGATGACAGCAATTGAATTAGGAAGCTGTTAAACGAAGAAACCAAACTGAGCCGGGTGGGGAAAATGCAAGACGGCCACAGTGCTAAAACATGGGGCAGAGCACTGTGTCCCGGCTGCACCCGGCTGGGCCAGGGCTGGGTGCTGGGTGCTGGTGCAGCAGCTCCCCTTGGACACCGGGTCAGGCTGGGATTTGGCATTGCATTTGCCGGCTCTGTCCCCTGCAGATCACATCACCGATATCTTCCTCTCCCCACGTGGGCTGCATCTTCCTCCGGGTGGGGGGATTCCCCCACAGCTCGGCTTCGGTCGTTTATTAAATTATCAGAGGAGTAACCTATTTCTGATGACGATATGATGTTGCGACCTTTAGTGTTTTCATTAAAATATACATGTATATATTTGTTTTCTGCGGTTATGAATGTAATTCCACAACCCACTTAGGAGCCGGTAATTTTCTGGCTGAGGTGGGAAGTTGCTGACGTCTTGCGATACATGACAAGATTGATTGTATTTGCTTACCCTTTAACCTAATAAAGAAAAATAAGGTTCCTTAGTCTGGCTAATTCTCTATAAACGTGGGCATTGCTTTAAATCAGCTGGAAGTGCAGGCACTGAACCATACTGCTGCTGGGGCAGAAGTTCCTCTCCAAGCCGAGGGGGACCTGCGTGGGACCATCGTCCCCGAGAGCACCCAGCACCTCTGGGGCCGAGGGGACCGGGGTGGCTGTGTCAGGGAGGTGGCCTTGGCTCGAGCGTCCTGCTCTCTCGGAAAGCTTTAACCAATTTGCTGCTAATTGTGTTATCACCAGCACATCTGAGCAGCTGCTGGGGCAGCAAACACGACTCGGCGCCCCAAGGACAGGGAGCACTTCAGAGGCAGCTGCGCCTGCTCTCGTGTTTCCAGGTCCCCCTTCTCCCACCACAGCCGTCCCGTTGGCCTCTGGAAAGAAGGCAGCTCTGCAGGGCAAACCCCAACAGCGCTGCAGCAGGGGAGGGATGCTGCGGCAGCAAAGGAGGGAGCTGCCCTGGCTGAAAGCAGGGCTGGTGGTCCAACATGGGTGCCTGGGTGACCTTGGGAATGTTGCACAGTGGGCACCTTGCCCAGCAAAAAAAAAAAAAAGGGCTGTCCAGGCTCTTGAAGCATCTGCGGGAGGTTGAATGCAAGTGGGGACGGAGCGGGCTGGGCGGTAGGGTGCATGGCACAGGGCAGGAGCCGGCGCTGCGCAGAAAGGCTCTGCCATCCTCCGCACCATCTCCTTCATCATCCCTTCCACAGCCCTCTCCGGGGGAAAGGGATTAGGCAGGGCGAGCAATGTCACTTCAACACTGTTCCCCTCGATTACTTGCCCGCCCTCAAGGGAAGCATCGTGCCGGGGTTGTTCTTACTCAGTTACCGAGCCCTGTGCCCGGCTCAGCTCCTCTGACCTTCTCCGGAGCAAAATGTAGAGCGAACAGGGTGAGTACGTGCCCGCAGGGCAACGGCATCAAGGCGTCACATTGCCCAAGGGCGATGGATGATGCCCAAGGGCAATGGATGATGCCCACAGCAGCGTGCCCCTGACCTGGGGGCACGGAAACGACAGGGTTGGAGCTCAGGGGAAGGGATTTGCCCGCTCGGTACTGGGTGGCCGCCCAGAGGCTGAGCTGCGGTGACGGGGCTGGCAGGGGGCTGCTCCCCTGCCCGGCGGTGGTTTGCCTACTGGGAATTGCCTTTGCCTTTGCCAGTGTGCTTAAAAATAACCCACTAGCTTGTCAAGGTTATAAACAGAGAACAAATTGCTTTCTGAGTTGATTAAACCGCTCGGCGTAGCTGCGCACGTGGCACTCGCCGTACGGCTGGGACAAGCCGGAGCCTGGCGTGTTAATTTGCACTCGGCAGTTCCTGTGCTAATAAGGCCTTGATGAGCTGCCTCCTCTTACCCTTAATGCCAGCCCCTCGGAGCAACACTTGGCTGGGCCCCGAGGCCTTTGGGCTTTTTGTCTTTTCAAAATGACTTTTTTTTTGCCTTTCCATTGCTTTTGAGCAATGGCGTGTCTGCAGCTGCCCTAGAGCCACTGGACCAAATCTCCGAAGGATTGCACTGGGTCCCCAGGGCAGCTGAGGGAGGATGGGCATCAGCACACCCCAAAATTCAGTTGCAGGGAGCAAAACCCACCTGCAGCCACAAATTGCTCCTTGGGACTTTTCTCCATGCCGGTGCAACACCCGTCCTCGCCGCCACGCTGCACCACTTCGGATCACCCCACGACGCTGCAGCCGGGACGGGATCTCCGTGCTTAAAAGAGGTTTCCAAATATAACCAGCCCCTCGCCTCCCCCACCCTCCCCTTCCAACTTTCTGGGAAAATCCCTTTCTGCCTAAAATTATCCAGATGTGCTTTACAGCTCGAGGGGAGTTTGTGGGAAAAATACGAGGTTCGCTGGATGAGACGTTTCCTGAAGCATGGGGCTGGGAGCTGGTTCCACTTTGGAGCAGACCCGCACCGCTCACGCGCCCGCTGCTGCCAGAGCTTGGCTTAGTTAGGCCAGATCGGTTTTATCCCTTAATGAGAACTAGGGAATGAGGGCACTTTTTTTTCTTTCTTTTTTTTTTTTAATTCTTACTGTGTGTTGGGGAAAGGAGGAAAAAGTTTTACTAACAAGACTGGTGCTTCCTAGCGCTCTGGCTCTGAATGCTGTACGTGTCTTTACCGGGTTATGTCGAGTTTATCAGCGCCGCTGTATCCCCCCCAAGACCCCACACCCCAAAGAGCATCCCAAGAATGTGGTGCCAGCGCCCCGTCCAGGGACAAAATCCAGAGCTGAGCGGTGTAAAGCACCCTGTTTTCCCCCCGTAGAATGGCCCTAAGGACTGAGACAATTTGGGGGCTGCTTGCCCTGGGCAGCTTCTGACTGATGGACATGCTCTCAGCAGCAATGAACCAGCGGTGGGTGCAGACTCCTGAGTAGGGGCTTCACACAAATCGTAGCAACTTGCTGGCTCTGCCACTCTCAATTCTGTCTAATTATACCAAGGGTAGCATCTGACATTAATTTGTTACAGTATTTGTATACGGAGCACTAGACATTTTGGGGACGGATTTAAGAGCAGCCTTCACATCCTTTGCCCTTGCAATCTGCTGCGAGATGCAAACAACGGTGTTTGGCCGTCTGGTTACCTGCCTACATTGGAAAATCAGTTATTTTGAAGTGCTAAATACTATTATTTTTATCTGCAATCATTTCACAGATGCAAAAATACAGGCTGCATTCAGGCATCTTCAGGGGGGAAAGGGGGAGGGGAAAAAAAAAAGAAATATTGGTGCTCTTTGCTCCTAGCTGCCCTTTTCAGCCTCTGAGCCGTAAAATAAGATTGACAGCAACTTTGAGACACTGGCAGCAAAGCGCAGCCCGGGTCACGAGCCTGCGGAGCACTCCGGAGGGAAGGATGAGGGGGAACCAGGCTGAGAAGTAGCCAGTGTGGACTGAGCTGTGCGATGTCAGGTGTTTAACCAGCCTGCTGGAGCTCTTTGAGGATATTACTGCTTTGCTAGATAAGAGAAATTCAAGGGATGTGCTATACTTAGAGTTTCAAAACACACTTGGCATCAGCGCAGATCAAAGCCGAATGGTGCAGGCAGCATCCCGGAATAGAAGGCGAAAGAGGGAAAAGATTTGGAATTTACTGGGAGGAAAAAAAAAAAAAAATGCCGAAACCAACAGCACGAAGCTGCTGAGCTAAAAATAGCAAAGAAGGTATTAGCAGCGGCTCCATGCTCAGACTGACACTCGGCTCCGCTCCCCCAGCTTGGGGAGAAACCTCCCACCCAAGCTGGGGATGCGCAAGGAAACCACGGCCGCTGCCAGGAGCCTCCACTGCCCCAGCCCAGCTCCCAGCCGAAACCAGTGGGGACCAGCAGGGTGTGGGTGAGCCCCAGCAGGGCATGCTCTGTGTCAGCCTGTCCCCCCCGGGCATCCCGTCCTGTCCCACCATGTCAGGTTGTCTGCATCCCACGGGCAGCTGTTTCCAATCCCATAAACTGGAACAGTGCTGCTTTGTCAGCTCCTGCGCCCGCGGCCGGCCGTGACCTGGGGCTTCTGCGCAATCCCGCTGTCCCCAGGGACACAGCTGTCCCCTTAGCGTTGGGTGACAGCAGCTGCAGCGAGACCAAGACCCAGGACACGCATTTTCCCCCTGTGGCAGCAGCCCACTCCGCTCGCAGCACCGCAGGGTTGAGGAGAGCCGAGATGCCGCACGCCGGCTGCTTCCTCAGCTCTTCCTCATCCTCGCCGCAACCTTGTGCTCGTGGTGGCAGTGACAAATCTGCCCCTTGCCACCCAGGCCAGTGGCACCCAGAACACATCTCCCACCAACCTGGGGAGTACCAGGTGGGGAGGGTGACCCCTGGCCATGTGCCTGTGTGCTCAGGACTGTGGTTTAGGACAAGCTCTCCATGCGATGCCGAGCCAGCCTGGAGGAAACGCGCCCTCCAAACGCACTCTGGGAACTCGCAGGTGATACGGCAAACCTGCGGCAGAGCTGAGGCTGCCGGGGGACCTGTAGAGGACCCCTCTACAGCACCATGCCCAGCCTGCTGGGTGACAAGGCTCAGCGGGGGGAGACCAAAGCCGGGGAAAACCCCACGGAGGGACACCTGCAGGTGATGGAGGGGTGGGGGCTCCTATAAACAGCTCACATGCCCCCAGCTGTGTGGTGGGTGTTTCTTTGTAGAGTAGGAAGGTCTGGAAATAAAGGACGGACCTGTCTCCTACCTGTCCCCCTCCTGCTTGTGGGTTTGAAGGGTGAAAGGCATCCTGCCCGCCCTGGGGGAGGGAGGAGTGTTTCTGAAGCATCTCACGCCATGGACCCCTCCTCCAGGTTAGTGCAATCAAGGGGCAGGACGCCTGGGCTCCTGCTTGTGCTGCAGGGGAAGAGCCTTCCAGAGGAGGGGGTCTGGTGCCACAATCCTTGTGGATTCTGACAGATCCCAAGGTAGCTGGGAAGGGGCTAGATCTTGCTCCCCAGTGGTGATGCAAACATCTCCCCAAAAAGGGCTGGGTCCTGGGGTGAGAGTGTGTGCGTTGGGACACCCAGCTGGGTGCTGCCAAGGATGGGCATCCCCAGGTACCACCGAGCCAGTCCCCATCCCGGGCCTGACATGCCACATGCTGGGCACCTGGGGCTGGAGCACAGCAGCATGTTCACCGGGGCCACGGCGGGGTGCCAGGAGCCAGCTGGCTTGGCCCCACCACGCACCGCCGGGTTTCCTCTTGGCCATGCCGGGCCCTTCCCTGCCAGCTGAGTTTGAGGTGAGGCATTAACACTGGTATCTCTGTTAATATTGCTATAAAGCAATAAAGGTAACTTGATTGCGGAAAGGCAGGGAGACCGGCGGGTTTGGAGCCGTTCCACAGCACCGCTATTAGAGAGCTCGAAATGAGAGTTATTAAATTACTGCCAGGTACTGCAGGCTTTTCCTAACAGGGCGACTTCGGCTTGGCTCGGAAACTTAAGCTCTAGATTGTTCAGGTTAATTAAAAGAGAGCTGGACATCTTCCAGGGCCTCACTTCTCATTTCTGACAGCTGCCCCCTCCCCGTCAGGGCCTGGGCAGAGTGTGCCATGGGCACCCAAACAGCATCATCCCACCGGGGGATGCTCAGGGGGGCATCGGGCATCTGCCCCAGGCAGGGAGGGCAGGCTGGGGAGCTGGGGCTTGATGACCCACAGAGTAGTGACCTGAGTGCCACCAACAGTCCCCAGGCGTGCCATCCATCCTAGGATGCTGTCCCCAGACCCATGCTGCAGGGCTAGGACCAGGATCCCCACCTTTTTCCCAGGAGAGGGGCTTTGGGAGCCCGCCACAGGCAGCAGCCAGAGACTTTCATGGTGCTCGCAGCAACGGCTGCTGCTCTGCCTCCCACCCCACTCCGCCCATGCCCATTACCCCTGGTCCCCGGCAAATCCCTGGATCCTTTGTAGGGAAACAGGAGGGTGAAGACAGCACAGCGAGGGGCAGCTGAGGAGGAGGTGGGGCCAGCAGGACAAACGGGGTCCTCTCTCCTCCCCTTCCACCCTTCCTGTTGCGTTGCTCTTGGCATCTGTGGTCAGGCATGTTCTAGCTGCTGCACAACTGGCACTTTTTTAAGGCTTGATGTGGCTTCTCATCACGGAGAGCAGCAAACCCAGCGTGTCTGGGGAGGGCAAAGGGGGGTGGGTTTGCCTGAGGAGGCAGCAGGGCTGGCTTTGGAGTGGATTGCCTTTTCTGTGGGGAAGCAATTTTCCTTTCCCCTGAGCTCAGCTGTCCCCGCTGCTGCTTTGACTCCTGCATCAAGCTCTGCGGGGATTTTCCTGCTCCGTCACTGGGTGATGGAAAGTTTTTCGGCAGCCCCCTCCCCTCGCCCTGGAGCAGATCACCTGCAGAGTGGCCTTTGTGGGGCCGGGGGGTGCAGACAGGTGGCTGTGCTGCTTGGCCCCCCCGGGCTGGGAACGGTGGGAAAGGGGCCGGGGGGCTTAGGGCTGCACTGACCGTCCCTCCTCCCTGCCTGGCTTTGATTTCCCCAGCTGCCGGGGCAGGAGGAGAGGATTTACCCACTGCTATAAGAGCTCCCACTGCTCTTCCCTCAGCATGGCTTGCTCCTGCTCCACATGATCTCTGAGCGATGGAGGTGCAGGATCCCTGCAAGTGAGTGGGACTGAGCTGGATGCCTCCTGGTTTGCCCCACTGTCCCCAGGGAAATGAAAAGCAGCCAGGGATGGGCAGTGTCAGGAGGGTGCATCCTGCTGCCCACCGAGCACCCCAGGGAGAAGGACATGGAGTGACTCCCAGGTCGGGTTGCCGTGGTGGAGAAGGTTCCTGTCTCCATCCTCTGCCCAAAAATAGCTTTGGGAGAGCAAGGAAGACCCCCCCAACCCCCTGACTCCTCCACCCAGCCCCAAAATTCCAAGTGGCAGAGTGGTGCCTGGATTCAGGACCAACATCCCCAGGAGGTCTGGGGCCAGCTGTCCTGCCTCTGGTCACGCTCCCAGGTCCCCAGCAGGACAATGGATTCTGAGGGGCACCGGGTGAAGTGGGGTGATGTGGCTGCTTGCTAGAAACCAGCTACCCGTGACACCCTGCCCCAGCTGGGTTTTTTGGGCCAGTCTGGCAGAGGCACGGGTGAATACCACTCACAGCTCTGCTAGTGACTCAACCCCCCGAAACGCTTTTTGGACTCATTTTCCCAGAGAGAGTTTAATGGGGTTTGTCGTGCCAAAACCCCAAGCTATGCCTCACTTTCATCCCCTAATGCAAGCCATATATCAAGAGACACTAACGGAGCAGAGAGGGTTTCTGACAAGGGGATCCTGGGAACAATCAGCCAATACCGCCCGCCCCCCAGCACCCCCCCCAGCCTGCGCCCCCCTGTTTTGTGCATTCCTGGTAATGTAAATAGAGAGGGAACGCTCGCAGCCCTCCTCGGACCCGAGGAGCCCGTCTGGGGACGGCGCCAGCAGCCCTGCCGGCAGTCTGCTCTCGGGGGCTTTGGCCGGTACCGTTTGAAGTGTCTCCAGTATCAGTGTTGACGTTGTGTCCTCAGGGAGAGCGTCCCCGAGGCCAGCCATGCCCACACGCATCCCTGTCCCATGCATACAGCAGTTTGGAAGTAAGAGGGGGGGGCTCCAGCTTGGTCTAATTTGTCACTTTTCTCCCCAGAAAAGCTACCCCTCCTGTTTCCCCCTGCCGAAACAGCCTTCCTCCTAGCAAGCTGTGAGATGAGGATGGAGGGTACAGCCCTGGCACTGACAGTGTCCCGAGGGGGCTTTGGGGCCCTCTGGGTGCTGACCAGTGGGTCTGCCTCCTCCCCCAAGCACCCCAGGGTGCCTCCATCCCCTGGCTGTTGCAGCGGGGAGAGATGCAGCTTCCTTGCCCGGGCAAGGTGGGGATGACCACAGCGGCAGGTTGGGGCTTTTGCACCATATTTCAGGCAGTGTTGAGCATGGGGGAGCTCATGGTAGTTTGGCATCAGGCACCGTCTCCAGGGTCAGCCTGGAAAGGGGGAACCATGGGTGGGTGCTCTTTTTGTGGTCCTTTGAGGCATGGGGAAACCTGAAAGACTAACTACCTAACTTAATTCAAATGCCTGTGCATTTGCTTGCTGTAGTTGTTAGTTTCGGCTCTCCTGGAGGATGGTGTGCAAATATGGCACCGTGTCACCTTGGAGGGGACCTGCAAGCCAGCCTGGATGTGTGGTTTTGTTCCCGTGTGCTTTGCTCACCATCCTGGGAGAAACCCAAACTCACTCCAGGCAGGACCAGGGAGACCAAACCAGGCACACCTCATCTTTCTAAGGGGGGAAAAAAATTACCAAGCCAAAGCGCCTCCCCAGGGAGACTTTCCAAAACAAATCCTGGGCCTTGGCTCACCACATGGAAATGGGAAAGCTCCTGGAGATTTCCCTTCAGCTCATCTAGAAGAGAACCCCCGGCAGCACTGCAGCCAGGGCGAGGGACACAGCAGCTGGGATGCCACCGGTGCCAATCCCTGTCCCTGAGGCTGCAGCTGGAGGAGCTGCCACAGCTGGGAACATCTGGGTGCAGAGGAGGAGGTGCTGGCGAAGGGGATGCCAGGGAGGATTGTGCTGGCTTGTGTTCCAGGAGTTGGATGTGTACTGGCTGAAATGTCCTCGGGGAAGTGTCAGACCAGCAGGAGAACTCCCTGAGATGAGCGCCCCGGGACAGGCTGCGGAGACAAGAGTCTGGGTGAGCAGGGGCAGCCCGTGGCACCACACGTACCTGGGGGAGCCTCCAAGAAGAGAAGCAGTTGGAATGGCAGCGAGGGAGTGAGCAGGCTCAGAATGAGGAGGAGAGACCCTGGTGGGGACAGGGGCCCCTTGGAGCCACCTTCCTGGTCCCCAGCTCAGCAAGGGCAGAGATCCAGGGGAATGGGGCTGTTCCTCTCCATCACCCATGTGCCCCCAGCAAGGGCACAAGCAGGGACAGAAGGTGGGGGACACCAAAAGTGGAGAAGGGGTGTGTTCTTTCTGGGGTTAAGTCCCCTCCCATCTCTGTTGGGTGTCAGTAAATCAGCCAAGGGCCAGAGAGAGCAGGAGGAGGACTGTGATATCCCACACACAGCAATCCCATACAAAACATAGGGAAGCTTGCTTGTGGCTGCAATCAAAGCACTCACAGGGTGGAGAATGGCACTGTACCAGCTCACGGCTGAACCAAAGCCGCTACGAGGAAATGCCACCCCCATGCTGGTGAGAGACATCCCTGTGGGAGTGGGGACACGCTGTCCCTGTAGGAGCCTTCCCCAGGGATGAGCCACCACACCACCTGGGTGCCCACGGCCCTTCCCCTCTCCCACGCACCCACAGGGGGTCCTGTGACGGGGCTGGCGATGCTGGGTGGCCCTGGGGGACCTCAGGGAACGCACTGGGGCTGAGGGCATCTGCAAGGGTTTTATTTGCTGGGACCAGCCCTCTGTGGCCCTGGGGTTTACAAGGCAGCCGAAGTGGCTGCTTCCTCGTGGGCTGCAGCAATAAAGCTTGCCGGGGGGTCAGAGGTGATACCGACTGCTCTTAAGTGGGCAAAACTGGTGGTCTGGGATGGAAACTGAACTTCTTGAGCCATAATCAGAACCATCGGGGTTAAATTCCGAAGGCTAAATACCGAGGACCTAGCCTAAACATCTCTCCTGTCTTGCTCAGTCTGTCCCAAACAGGATCCTGCAGCGTGTGGTTGTTTGGGCAAGGTCAGGCTGCCGGCGTGCCGAGGTTTGTGTGCCGCATCTCCCCACTGCCTTGAGATCAGGCATTGCCGGGGCCGCCGAGTTTCCTCCATCTCGGTGCGCTGTTGCACTGGGTAAACACCTCTGCAGCGCTTGGGAAATTCAGAGACCTGCAAATGGATGCAGAGTTAAGCAGCTGCTGGTTTCAGGGCTCTCCAAAGCGCCAGGGTGAGGTTGATGCTGGAAACCTGAGCCCTGTAATTGTATTTTTCTGCCCGAGTGATATCTGAAGGGTTGGTTGGTTTGTTTGCGTGTTTGTTTGTAGTAAACTATCAAAGGCGGCCTCGGCGGTGATGCACACCGCTTCTAAAAAAGGGCCTGCCCCGGAGCAAGCACCAGCCCTTCTCCAGGTCGAGCCACTACACGTCCCCATAAGCATAACTCGTCCTACTGGTGGCGGCTCTGGAGGCACGCCAGCATTCCCGCAGGAGTGGGGGATCGCCTACCATGCCTGAAAATAGGCTCCAGCATCTTCCAGGAGAGCCCCGGGAAGGACTTTCTGCAGGGCACAAACGGTGGGTGCGGAAGGACGTGGCCAAAATGTGGCCATGAAGAAGCAGGGAGAGTTGGGGAGTTGACAGGAATGGGGCTGAGCAGGTGCACCATCGCATTTCCTCAGTCCTGGAAAGCTGACAGAGACACAACCCCCAGAAAAAAGAGAGTAAAAAAAATGCAAACATGGCCATGCATCTCAAAGTCCTTGTGCTGACTGATCACAGCGTGGTCCACCAAGGAGACCTGGCTTGGCGTTTCATGGGCCAGTTTCTCCGTTGGCCAACGCAGCGTGGAGGTGGGAAATCTCTCGGAGGCATCCACCACACAAAGCCAACTCCATCCCAGTGTCTGTCCAAGCATCCGGGTGCCTCCACCTCGCCAGGTCCTGGTTTCTACCTCTAGCCTGTGGGAACAGAGTGGGAACTACTCCCTGTGGCAGGAGGTTAGTGGAGGGCTGGGCGGGCTGCTGAGAGTTAGCATCAGTGTGGTTTATTACACTCATTAATGATGTGGAGAAAGCAGTGTGTTCACAAAAACGTGACATATTTAGGTTAGTTAAGGCTGAAGGACTCTGCTGCTGTGGGAAAGGATTGCACGAAGATATATGACATTCACCATGGGCCTGTGCGAGATGATGCATCTTGGATAGACTAATCAAGATAATTCACATATATTGTCCTAAATTAATTATAGCCACTAAGTACAAGCCCAACATGTCAATGCAGACAGCTCAATTAAGAGCTCTTATTCAATATATGCTGATGGTCAAAAGAGCAAAGGAAAGATTACAATGGGCAGTGAGTACAGAGCAAAGCGGTGGAAATATTGCAGTATTGCTGCTTAAATCAACACAGCTCCTCCAGCACGTGGAGGGGAGGAGGGAGAGGGTGATGGGCACAGGGTGCTGTGGCAAGAGGCTAAAAAGGCTCAAAGAGGGACCTGCTTCAGCCCTCTTCTCCTGACAGCCTCTTAAATATTTTCAAGCGTATGCAGCAGCTTTTTAAATAACAAGGGAGAGGAGAGGGGAAAAAGAGCTATTTGAAAAAGCAAGTGCTATTTGGGTGGACCAGCAGTAGCAGTTCCCATCCGTGTGGGATGTCACCTGTGCCCTGGGAAGAGGAGAAGGGTGCACCCAGCTCTGTATACAGTGGGTGAGACGAGGAGCCGACGCTGCATCCCAGCTCGAGAAAGGACGTGGAAAAACTGGAGAGAGCTCAGGATTATGGAAAACTGCCTTTGAGTGGGAGGTTGAAGCAGGCCCCTGTCTATTTAGTCTATCGCAGGCAAGGTTAGGATGTGACTCCATCGCAGTCAGCACGTACCTCCATGGGGAAGGGATTTCTTTCAGTTAAAAACATATAATGAAACCCAGCACGGGGTGGGGGTGGGGGGGGGGCCGGAGCAGGTCTCGCCCTGCAGCAGAAACTCACTGGAGGCCGGGAGAGCTCTCAGTCCCCCACCACACACAGCCGAGGGGCTCCCCACAGCGTCCCTCCAGCCGGGGTCCCTCTCCCCCAGGTGCTGTGATGCTCAGTGGGGGAACCCCAACACTGGGCTCCCTGCACCCAGGGCAAAAGGTTTCATGCCTGAGCCCAGCAGTGGCCGCAGGAAATCCTCAGGCTGATTTCCCTCCTGCAAGACTCTGGCCAGCATCATGCAATCTGTTTTCATTCCTATTTCATGACATGTGAATAATTAATGAGAAACACAATGCGGGGAGGATAAGATGAATATACATATATACACACACATACGCACACATACAGTGTTAAAAAGAATTAAGGCTCAAACACATGGGGGACATTGTGGTTTGGCAGGCATGAAAACGCAGGGCAGAGAGCAGGTGCATGGGGGAGAGTCCTAAAAGGCACATGGAGGTTTTTTTGAGGGATATAGAGGATGGAATATAGGGGTTGTCCCCTACGGAGAGAAAGGACCAAGTAGGCTGTCCTGCAGAGCCCTTAGGGTCTGGCAAGAGGGACCCCCAGCCCTCCTGCCTGGCCTGGGAGCTTGCTGCAGGCAGAGGCATCTCCCCCAGCTCCTTCCCTGCGGAAGTGCAGGGCTGCACTCCTCCATGGAGAGGGCGATGCCAAGGGCTGCTCCTGTGTCACCCGAGGAAAGGGGCAAGATCCCAGTGGGCACCCGTGCTGTGGTAGGAGACAAAGCCCAAGGAAGGATGAGAAACAGCATCTCTGCGTCCCAGGGTTTTGCAGCCCACAAAACCCACCTCCTCAGCCTCCCGGCAGCAGCCCAAGCCTCATGCGGCTGCTGATCCTTCTGCTGCTTACGCAGGGTTGAGTCTCTTGCACACACGAAGGCTGTGTTGTGTGAAATCAAGAGATCCCCTCTCCAGCTGCATGGCAAAGCCCATCACCTGCTGCATCAGGCCTCCCAGTCAGCAGCCAGGCCTGATGAGCGCTAATTGGCAGTTATTAGCCCTCCTGCAAGGCTCTCACCTTGTCTTTTACAGAGAGCACATTGCAATCGGCTGCTGCAAGAAGAGGGCTGGTGAGTTCCTGCCCCACGTTGGGTACTGGAGCCGGTCCTGTGGAGGGGAGAGTCCCCCAGCATCACCCCAGCCTGGGGGACAGGGATAGGGACAAGGGTGGCTGTGCCACCTTCCTGTAACCCCAGTTCCCTCAGGCTGGGCACTGGAGCTGTAGGGAACCGTCTGGCTTCCTGGGAGCTGGACCTTCACAGCAGTGCCATCCTGCAGAGCTAGCCTGGAGTCCTCCTGCGGTGCGGTTTCTTGGCTGCTGCTTTTCCAGCCTGGAGCTGAGTTGTGGCCAGACAGAGGTAGGGAAAGGGGTGGGCATGGGGGACAGGGAGCGCCTCAAAGGTGGCTGGTGGTGTGGCTGCAGGCAATGGCTCCTGAACTCAGGCCTCAGCGTGATCACACCTTCACTTGCTCAGGACATGGGGAGCCTTCCATGGCCATGGCTTGTGTTGCATGAAGTGAAGCTGTATGTTCTCTGTACCCAAGCCGTAGTCAGCCCCTGTGGCCCACCCTGACCCAAGGGATGGATTTGGTCCCTGTAACAGAAGCATCTGTGCTGGCACGGGGTGTGGGGTCCCCATGCAGGGACAGCAGGCACGCGTGGACACGCTCCCTGTCACCTGCACCCCAGCCAGCCCCCGTGTCCTCGTGGCACTTTGAGCAATGCACCCAGTGGTGGAAGGGGGGCTCTGATAGCCCCCTCGGCTGGTTCCCAGGCAAAGAGCGTGGTGCTGTGTGGTGGCTTTGTGGTGGGACACAGACTGCCACTGCCCCTCTTGACAGCCCAAGAGCGGGATGTTTTCCTCCCCCCTGCCCTGGTTTTCTAGCTTTTGAATCTGCTTCACCCCAAAAACACCCTTGTAAAAATAACCCTGCTGGAGTCCTCCTCTGCCCGGTGCCTGCCACCTTCCCCACCAGCTCGTGCCCCCGCCGCCGCAGCAGGGACCGAGTTCCGGGCTGGCATTGCCAGCAGGACAAGGATTGCCCGTCCTTGGGTTCATCCCAACCCGGCTGTACCTGTGCCTGCCGGGGCTGGGGGCAGGCAGGGGCGCCCGGCGGCTGGTCCGGCCCATCCTGCCTTTTATCTGCAGAGTCGGTGGCTCCTGTTTCCCAGGTCTAATTTATCACCTCACTTTTTATAAATGGGTCATTTCCCATCCCCAGTCTGAGAGACAATTGTGACGGGCCCTGGCACTGTGCCACAAGCTCCTTTCAACTTCATAGCGAGTTCATCAAAGGCCTGAGATGCCATTTCCCCAAACAGTAAAAGTGTCAGAGAAAGAGGCGTGTTGGGAAGCCTCGGTGACAGCCAAGTGCTTAATTAGCGGTAATGCAGAGTTTACGGCCTCCCCCTGGCCCCTTGTTTCTGGGAAGGGCGTGAAGGGTGAGACAGGTCTCTCTGCTGCTCGGTGACCCATGATGTCCCCCAGCGGCACTGGCAGAGGGTACAGGGACATTCCAGCCTGGCTGCTACGGGAAGATGAGAGATTTCCCTGTGCAGCGCCTGCCTGAGAGCATCCCCAGCACCCATGGGTGCCCTGGCATCCACAGGCACCCTCCAGTTCCCAGCTGTTGGGTGACTGAGGATGATGTGGGAACGCCCTGGTGTGGGGTCAGCAGCAGAAATGCTGTTTCCCACCCAGCCGTCCTCATCCCAGTTGCAATCTCTTGGCTCCTGCAATGCCTTGCAGCCCTGTGAGACCTGGTTCCAGGGTGCCAGGCTGCCCGGGGTGGGGGGGGCTGCGTACTGCTCACACATCCCTTTTGTTCCTCTCCTCTCTGCACTAATCTTCTCTCTTTTCCTCCAGAAATCATGTTCTTTCCCATCACACTCCCTGCCTATCTCTGGGCTATTTTTACCGTATCCTTTTGGTAATGGAGCAGCCGCTGGAGCTTAGCATGGCAACTTCGGTGTTGAAAAGGCAGAGCGTAAGTATTAACGGAGCTGATGGCATTCTGATATTGGCACTCGTGTCTCCCACCACTTCCCTAGTACAGCCTAACATCAGCTGAGATTTTTAGCTACGAGATTTTTAGCAGGGGCTTCTCGCTGCCTCCCACAGCCGCCAGACCCATCGTCTCTCCCCTGACCTCACCAGGGCACAAATTTTCCATCAGAAGTTGCCAAATACAGGTAAGGCTCAGAAAGAAAATCAAGAGATTTAGCGAGTAGTGCTTCACCCACCCCACCCATGGGCGTTTGCAGCTCCCAGGGGAGCAGATCCCTGTGGGGAGCATTGCTGCCACTGTGAAGTCAGAGGTCCAGGGAGTGAGTGGAGAGGGCTCCTCCATCAGTTGGCCAGTGAAGTACCATATCCCTCTGTAGGATGAAGCTGGTCCCAGCCAGAGAACCTCTGTACCTCTCTTTCCCACCTGCAAAGGTGCCGTGTTACCCGTCCCAGGACATGCATGTGGCTGGTGGGGATGAGCAAGGTAATAGGGTGGTTCCGTGGCACTGCTTGCTATCCACGTTCTTTGTCCCCCTGGGGGCCAGAGCAGCGCTGAGCTGATATAAAGCAGATATAAAGCTGATTTTCATTAAAGAGCAGTGTCGAAGGAGCGCCGGGTCTCATCGTGGGGCCCCGCTTGCACCCAGCGGGGCTGCGACGCCGGCGGCTCTGCCCGCTCCCCAGGCGCGTGCCCCACGCTGGGTGATGGATGGCGTCTCCGTGCCATCATCCCATGGCACACAGGCGGAGCTGGCCCAGATCCACCCCAGGATGGGATGACAGCTGTGATGGACCGAATCCCCACGTGCAGGACCATGCCGCCTCACACACAGGACATTTCTGCCCAGAGGAACCGGCGGAGGGACCTGGCGGCTCACCGGCACATCCCACCTGGCCGCAGTTCCCTGCTTCGCCTCCCTGGCCTCGAGTTTCCTGAGTGCTGGGCTCTCCCCCCGCCACCCTCCTCGGCACGGCTGGGGCCTTGCAGCTACAACCAGGAAACTATAAAACTTTACAGAGTGCGGCTGGAGAGAAACAGGAATTGCTGCAGTGACTGCCAGAAGGGCCAGCGTTAGATTCACAAGATTTTCCAGGGCTTGGACTCGCCAGGAAGGGATTTATCCACCTAGGAGGAGCTGTAAAAACTAAAATTAAATTCTTCATCTTGGAAAGGGAGGGGGGAGAGAAAGAAGAAAATGCTTGACCTCCCCCCGAATGCTCTGCTGGAGGCCAGGAACCAGGGGGGGTATGCGGGGCTGCACCTGCCGAGCCCCTGGCTGCGGGGTCCCTGGCACCCCCAGCGTCCCTGCCCCAAACACTGTGAGTGGGTGCTGCTTGTCCTGGGGCTGGCGCCCTGCACCCCTTCAGCCTGACCTTTCCTTCAAGGCATCATTTGGGAATCTCTGTGGGTGCCAAGGGGGAGGGTTGGGGTCAGTGTCCCCTCCCCGGTTCCTGTTCTCATTCCCCATGGCTCCATCCCACGTGCTGCCATCCTCGCTGCAGGCAAGGATAGCACGGGGTGCAGCGTGGGGGCATTTTGGGACCCCAGCAAGGGGTTAGCAGGGATGTTCCTGACAGCCCAGCTCAGCCGTATCCCAGTAGCTTGGGGCGGTGGGGGTGGGGGTGTATTTTCTGTGGTGTTTTGGAGTCTGGTAGGCAGTTAGGAGGGAAAAAACATGCTGGCCTGAGGGCTTCAGGGAGACACCACAGCACCCCAGGTAGCCATTGCAGGGGACAAAGCAGTACCTGGCTAGGTTGGGAGCTGCTGCTTTCTGATGGGGAGCAGCTGATTTTGGGCTGCACCCAGCCCCCATCTCTGGGTCAGCCGAGCCACGGTGGCCTCCCCTGCTTTGTACTGGGACCAAGGGGACCAGATCCGGCAGCCTGACAGAGGGGAGCAGGTCCCCTCCTGTGATGGGGCCACCAGCTCTCGGTCTGGGGGCGTTTTGGGACAGGGGTTGCCCAGGCACTTAGCGCAGCCCCAGGTGCACCTCTCTGCCCGTCTGCCTTCCCTGCCCTCTCCCACGTTGCTGGCGTGGGGCAGGCAGGGCCTCCCTCACCGCCCTGCTCCTCCTCATCCCACCGGGTTCCCGCGGAGGTGGCAGGCAGGGGCACGCCAGGGTCACCTGGCCACAGGCCCGCCAAACCAGCCCTGGCACCCACAGGCTGCCGGAGCAATGTGTCCCACATTCCTCTACCCCTCCTCACCAGGTTTTCCCCAATATAAAGGTGCATACAAATGCTCTTAGCAAAAGCCCACGCTGCTGCTGGCTTTGGGGGCCGTTTTCCACACTGGGGGAGCTGGTACAGCATCCCAGCCAGCGGGTGGTGGAGAGGGCTGTGCTGTGACAGGCTCTTTTTAGGAATATAGCACTCACGAGGTGATATATATTACGTTGTTGGTCTCTCTGCAACAAGCCGAGTTCCTGGAGTCTGGCCGCCGAGCGGCATGGGAAAGCATCCTGCCATGGCCAGGGAGAAGCTGGGCTGCTCCTCCAGACGTGTGGAGACAAAGATCAAACGAGCTCGCTTGGAAATCTCAGCAAAATTGTGCCAGAGGACACGGTGGATGTCTGGGCCAAGCCAAAGCTCCAGCTCTGCCGTCGCTGGCTCCTGGGGCAAGCTGAGCTGTGCCGGAGCCCTGGCAGCCCTGTCTGCCCGGCCGTTGGATCAGAATGTGGCGTGCCAGCAATTCGTTTTGTACTCATGTTTTCAGGCTGGAAAAGCTGAGGGAAACCTGCAGACGAAAAGTTCATGTGCAAAATCCCACCAGCTGAGCGCCTGGCTGCTGGCAGCGCCGCGTCACCGGTGTCCTGCCCCACCAAGACACCCAGGTGCCGCTCTGCAGATGGGCTTTGCAGCAGTTTTCATTTTATTTCAATTTTTTTGCATGCAACAGATTTTACACCGAATGCATGGAAGCACTGCTGCAAAAGTATGTATCGGGGAATGCTCTTTTGTCACTTATTCTGGTTTTCTTTCTATTTTTTGCCCATTACTGCCAGTGCAGGCTCTTAAAATAACTGGCTACTTTAAACCGCGTCCTTTTGTTCCCTGGCTGAGCACTGCTGGATGCCAGCTGGAGAGGGAGGGAGGTGAAGTGTCAGGGCCCTGCAGAGAGTTTTAAAGGAGGTTTGTGTTAATGGGGACAGTGTGTTGCACCCTGAGTCCTTTAAGCTGCCCACTCCCTCGCTGCCAGCCAGGCTCAATGCCGTGGGTTTTCCCAGGGAAGCACTGAGTTTGCAGGTTCTCAGCTGGCCCCCACGTCACCACCCAAACCTCATCCAGGTTCCAAGAGGGCAGCTGTGGGTCTGCACCCCAGCTTTGCAGCCCGTCGGTGGGTCCCCCCACAGTACCACATCCCTTGAGGATTCCTGCCAGTCACCCCTGACCACGGAGCCCTGCTGGCAGGGCTGTCCCTTTCCTACCCTTGCACCGTCCATAGCAAACTTTTTAAATGATGAAAGTTCCCCAGGACTTGGAGGGGAGGTGGGGGACAGAGGCTGTGTGGCTCCCTTGACCCCAGTTAGTGTGGGAAAGGGCTACGGCAAAACTGGTTAGGAACTGGGAGCCGGCCCCGGGGGAAGCAATAGCTAAGCCTGGCTTAATCCTCCAGAGCTGAGCACTGGGGCAGCGGATGCAAATCCCAAGCAGGCTGGGCGCTGCCTGGCACCTCTCCCAGGGCGTTTGCACCGCTGTCCTCGGGCACCCCAGGAATGCGGCGTGGCGGGAAGAGGGGATCCCTGCAGCCCAGGGGGATGGGGGGGGCACAGCCGGCCGGGGCGCTGCCAGCAGGCCGGGCTCCACCGCCCGCAGGGCACCGGGGCTGGGTCGGAGCCTGGCTTGGAAGCACAAAGTCAGAGGCTTGTGCCATGCCTAGGCATGTCCCCGCTTTGTTTATTCCGACAGCTTATTATTTTGTTTGACTATTTATTCCTGGCTGCCTTTTTCTCACGGTGGCTGTGTTTATTTAGCACGGCTAGCCTGGAGCCTGCCGGGCTCTCGCGCTGCCGGTGAGCAGAGCCGTAACCCCGGTGCGGCAAGCGCAGTGAAGGGAACCCCACGCTGAGGTTTCCCCAGTGCCTGGTGAGCTGTTTGCAGTGGGTGGGATGGCATTTCAAAGGGACAGAGGGCAAGAGGGTACAGGAGGGTGGTCACACATGCTTGGTGCTGTTTATGCTGCCAGCGCGCAGCCACACCAAAGGGCTTTGGCACCCGCGTGCCTTCCCACCTTCACCATCCTGTGGGGCGGGGGCAGTTGCACCAAGCAGAGAATCCCTGGGCAGGGAGGAGATGAGTTTGGAAAGCGCAAGGGTTGCCCACAAAGTGATGCCCCCCCGTGTCGCCGGTGATGCCCCTGGGGCACCCCAGGACCCCACCAGCCCCCCAAGGTCCCGAGTGGTCCCGGAGCCTGTCCCCCCGTGGTACCAGGGTGATGTAGACATGCCAGCCTGCCATCAGCTCTCATCCCAGCCTTGGCTCAACCCTCCATTCCCAGGCCCCACGTGGCATCCTCAATGGTGGCAGCCCCTGAGGACCCCGAAACGCTGGGTCCTCTCCACATTGAGGATGCGGCTGTGACTGGGGGCCGGGGAGCCATGGCAACCTGGCAAGGATGGGGGTTGCCATGGCGACAGGAGGCGCAGCATCCGGAGCCAGCTTTGGGTGAGGGATGCTCCAGGTGGGGTAGGAGGGAGGACCGGGGTACCCCCAGGGCTGGAGGATGCCAAAGCCTCGGCTCAGGGTCTGGGAAAGACCCCCTGCTCCGAGAGCTGCCGCTGGCCTGCAGTGCCTGGAGGGGGTGGGCAGGCGGGGGCTGGAGGGGTCCAGATCCTGCGCTTGGCCCTGACACAGCCCTGGTGTGCCCACTGCCACCATCACCTCTGGCTGCTCCCAGGCAGCCCCGGTTGGGACATGATGCTGGTGGCAATGCCTGTGTGCTTGGATCAGGGGGTAACCGGCTCTGTGGGATGTGCAAGGTCAAGCAAGGCCTCTTCACTTTTTGCACCAGGAGAGTCTGCCAAGCACCTCTACATGCTTCGGATATGAGCCTGAACCCCAAATGTCATGTCACCCTGCTTGGATGTCACTAATCCCCACTTGGGAATGGCTCTGCAGGGTCAGTCTGGGATGCAGGGTGGGACTCAACCCCTAAATCACTCTGTGTTTGGAGAGCATCTGCTCCCCGTCACTAAGGCGGGCACCAGGCTGTTCCCAGCTCAGGGTTGGGGACGCAAAGGGTGTCTGCACTGGCATTTCAGCTGCAGCCCCCTAAAATGTCACTAATGGGGACAGGCTGCTAACTGCCTGGCCAGCAAAGGTGCCCAAGCAGGCGCTGGGTTGGGTGAGGACCTCACCATGGCACATCACCAACTGACATCCCTTCCTTGACCCCCCCAGCCCCCTAGCCACCCACTAGCGAGCGTGTCCCGCCATGCCTGTCCTGCCGTGCCCTGTCCTGCCGCCGGTCTGGGAGGCAGCGAGGGGAAGGGGGTGATGGGAGGCAGTGGGAGGAAACGGACCTCCCAGCTGGGAAGCACACGGGAGAGTGACATTTGCCAGACACCAACACTGCTTTTGATAAAGAGCGGGGGGCAGTTTACTGCCCGCAGGCACCCACGTTTCCCACACCTCCCAGCAGCTGGGGCTCAGCCTCGTCCCCCAGCCCTGGAGACTTTCCCTCCTGCCCCCCAAGTGCTGTCCTGGCAGAACTGGAGCTGTGTGAGGCCAGACGCCTCCTTTCCATTTCGGACCTGGTAGGCTGCGGAGCAAGGGGGAAAAGGGCACAAATACTGATTTTTTTGGGTTTTGGGGTTTTTTTTGTTTTTTCTTTTTGACATAGAATTTGCCAGCATCTGATGAGAAAGGGCTAATAGAGAAGTGTACAGTGTCACCTGGACAGCATCACTACGGTTGCAACATGCACCCCGCGGCAGACAGACAGGGACAGGGCCCTGAAAACACACAAACCTCATGGGATTTTTCCCAAGGGCTCGTCCCCAGTGCAGGAATCAGCCCAGAAGCCAGGTTTCCAGCCGCCCTCCCTCCTCACGATGCCTCCCAGGGCTCTGGCACCTGGCAGGCTGGGCCCTTTCCCCCTGCAGAAATGGTGGTTGAGCTCTCCGGCAAGCGCGCGCCGGCAAACGGAGCTGGCGGCCGCTGGCAGGAGCTTGCAGCGATTCCACCCTGCAGCTTGTGGCTGGGCTTTATATACTAAGCCTGCTTCAAACTTTGCACTGGGAGAAGTGATTTGTCTGCAAATGTTATGTGGTTAAAATAAATGCAGAGAATTTTAATCCTGGGAATTTGGAAAGTAGGAGATTTAAAATAACAAAACCCTTTCATATGGCACTTAATCCGAAATTAGCTGGGTTTTAAGTTTTATGGCGGTAGCTGATCATTCCTCAGCCACCTCCCGCTTGGCGTGGGAAGGGGGTGGGGGCTCCCCAGATCCCCGGAGCGGGGGGCAGCGAGGGCTGCAGGATGGGCTCTCCCGGCTGCCCCATGTAGCACCATGCCAGGGCGGTGCTGGAGCAGTGACGGCACTCTTTTTTTGTTGACATGGAATGGATCTCCCACAGCTACTTAAGGTTTTAATTGCCCTGTGATTAAAGTTTTCATTACTAAGCAATTAGCACCTGAAATTTTAAGTGCTGAAGTGTTTAACTGCATCCTGAAGCTGCCAGAGGTGAGGGGTGGTGGATGTGGGTGGGACAGGAGAGGGTTTTGAAGTGGGTACCAGGAGTGGCGGGAGGTGGCCGCCTCACCGGGGCCCAGCCGCGCTGGCACGGGCACTGCTGGCCGCCCCGATCCCGCTGGCAGTGCCAAGTGCCCGGCAGCACAGGGAGGAGCGCCCAGAGGGGCGAGCGCCCAGGGAGCCTGGGAAGGAGACAGGCTGGAGCCAGTGCTGACCCGGCGGGAGACGCGCCGGCTGGGAGAGCTGGCACGCAGCGGTGCTCCCCGCCCTGGGAACAGGGTGACAGGGACCCCCAGAGCCCCCCTTGCGCCGGGGATGGCACGGGGGACCCCCCAGCAGCTACACAGCTGCCCCAGGTCCCTACTCAGGTGTTGCCCTTCTGGGCGCTGCCCTTCGGACAGGGGATGTGGAGATGCCACGTGATGCCACGACAGCCCCGCTGCAGCAGTGTCCAGCCCAGAAATGGTGGGATCCCCCACCCCAGCTTCCCGCATCCCCGGCACAGCTGCGCTCCCCGTGAGAAGGCTATGGAGGCCTCTCGCAGGCTTCTTCTCCCATCCACTCGGTGCCAGCCTTCAAACACACGTCCCCGTATCTCTCTCATGGCGACGCGCTCCCGGGGCTGGCTGCCTGGCAAGGAATGCACTCCCTTCTGTTTGTTTTGAAAATCCTGCTGGGTAATTTCATTTCATGCCCCTTAGATCTTCTGAGAAAATAGGAATAATTGTTCCCTAATCACCTTCTCTTTATTAAGTTGCAGCTGAGGTTGCCACATGCAAACGAGGCGAGGGGTGGTGGCCAGGCGCAGCGGGCAGGGTGCGTGGGTGCACCCCTGTGCGTGGCCGTGGTCTGACACACACCGCACGTGTGCCGGTGTGATGTGGAGCCGCCACCGCAGCACGTCGGGGCCATCTTTGGAAACAGGCAGTGAAAGTTAGGCTCGCCCCAGCGGGATGGGGTCTCTGGGTGGGAAATTTCTCATGGAGAGAGGGCTGGACTGGGAGGTTCATCCTCTGAACGTCCATGGCCGTTGCTGGCTTCTCAGGGCTTTCCTTTCATCTGTTTTCAGCAGGTCCTGCCATTCTGCCACTCCCCGTCTGCATGGTAATGCCTCCCGGGGACACCGCAGGCACCACAGCTTTGCCGGGCAGGCTGTAAGGCTGTTCCAAGGCAGACCATCCCTAACTCAGGGCAGCGCTGCAGACACGATTCCCCATGTGCCCCACGGCCCCACGTTTCACTTCTCAGCCCATCCCTGTCACCACGTCGGTCCCTGCCACAGCCATGTCCAGCTCCAGCCGTCACCCCGAGGTGCTGGGGAGGTGTCGGTGGAGGGGACCAGGGCTGGGTGCTTGTGTGCAGGGACACTGCAGGGCTGGGAGATGCCCCGGTCCCTACAGGCGTGCGTGTCCCCCCAGCCACGACAGCACCCCGTCCCCCGGGGACCACAGCAGCACCGGCCGCAGCACCGAGTCCTTGCACAAGCCCAAGCCGTTGGGTTGGCGTTACAGAGCCAGCCCCTGCCAGCAAATACCACGCAGTTACCACAGTTATTTCCTATTGTGCAGGCGCCGGAGCCCTGCCAGCGCTGCTCCCCAGGCCGCCCGCCGGCTGCGACACCCAGGCAGAGACCCGCGGCTCCCCGGCTAGCTACCTGTGCCACTCCTGGCCGAGCCCCAAAATCCTCAGCCCCCAGCCGGGACCTCGGCGCTGCGCCCGCCTGCACTAGGGGAGCGTGAGCCTCCGGGGAGAGGTCAACTGGCGGCACCAGCCTGGTGGGAGCGAGTGGGGGCTCATTAATTACGGCGTGCGGGGACAGAGGGGATTATATGGAGCGTCCTCCCCCCACCCGCGCCTCTCCGCTCCCTGCTCCAGTTTCTCGTCCTTTTCAGAAATAAATTCCTTTCGGGCTGAAATTTGCCAGGCATGGCTTGGCTCCAAGGGGAATTCTTGGGGAAAGTTTAAGTAAAATTGGTTCAGCCATTTTTAAGTTATTCAAGTGTGAATAAGCAATTTCCCCATGTGCTCCGTTCAGAAATTTTGTGCTTGGGTAACTCAGACCTCTGAAATCGCAGAATAAACGAGGTTTCTGCATCTCGCTAAGCCGGCAGGCTCTGGCTGCAGGAGTTGGTATGGCATCTCCGGCGGGGAGGATTTCCTGGGATTGACTTCACAGGGAGACAGCAAATCTTCCCACCCTGAGTCTGGCCCATGGTTAAGTTTCTCAGAGTCTCCATCAGCTCCTGCCGCTCTCCTTCCCTGCTGGCACAGCATAGTACCCTGGCGTATGTGTTAATGGTGCTGGCTTCGCCACTCACGTCTCCGTTGTTCACCTCCTTGAGCGACAGCGTGTCCAAACCAACAACTTCTGCTTCTCTGCTCAAATTTTGGTATTTTGCACTGGGGCGACCCCCAGTCTGCTTCTTTGCTTGCCAACTGCATCCTTCTACCTGGTGAGTGCAACGGCCCACTTGCTGCTTCTCCTATCCGTTGCAGAGATCTATCACACTCACATGTCACGTCACGTCTTAAATTAGCACGCCAGCTCTCTCAAGCCACAGCTTTTCCCTTTGGGAACCATGCCCACTGGTGCCAGGGCACTACAGTAGCCCTCGGGGCACAGCATGCTGGCAAGGCTCCCTGCAGCTCCCAGGGATTGCCAGCATTCCTGCAACAGGAATCAGTCATCTCTAAATTTTCGGCAGTCCAAGCAGAGCCCATGCCTCTGGACTGGGCTTGGGAAGCCAGATCCTTCTGGGACAAGGAAGGAAAATGCCTGTCCACGGCCCTGGTGGGTTTGTGTAGCAGGAGGAGGAGGAGATACAGGCACACTCCTCATCCATCCGCACAGCAGAGAGGTCGATCACAGCCAGCCCCGATAACCTCCCGAATCCCCGCTCCTGCTGTGAGCCACAGGGAAGGTGGCCGGGAGCGTGGGCCGGCGGCCGCCCCGCTGCGCCGGCGCGTGGACGGGGCTGCAGCTGCACGGCGAGGGAGTTTCTGGGGCAGGTTTCTGGGGCGGGGAGCGCTGCAGCCAGGCGCCGCTTGCAGATGGCAGGCGGCCGCAGCGGGGGCACCCCAGATGGCCACACCGTGGGGGCAAGGCTGCCCGGGGGGGTGCACCCAGCCGTGCATTTCCCCGTGCTCCGGACCTACCGGAGCTCCTGGCCACCCTGGGGACCAGGGACTTCAAAATGCAGCAACATCAGGGACTCGGGAGATTTGCTGAGCCCTCAGACAGGGCCCAGACATCCAAGGAGGAAATTTGTGGTGCAGCACAAAGGGCCAGGCCAGGTCACAGCCTGTGTCCCACGCCCGGCACTGCGGGGAGGTGTCTGTCCTGAAGGATGTGGCATTGCCACCACGGGACACAGGGACAGTGTGTGTGCACCACACAGAGGGAGCAGAGTCTGGCCCACACAGGGCCCCAAAACCTCCCTATGGTGGTGGGGGAGGGGAGAATGGGGGGAGGACTGGGGTGCTCACAGGCTGGAGGCTGTGGCTGCCTGCATGGTAGCCAGCACCGTGTCCGATGAGGAGGGTGGTGAGGAAGGCACCCTGGGGGTGGGGGAAGGGAGAGCTGGCGGGGTCACTGCAGGGTGCGCACTGTATGGTGTCACCCTGGATGGGATCCCAGCGCTCAGCCCAGCCACTGGCATGGGAATCACGGTGTACCGGGGACAGGACGGGACGGTGTATTGGGGACAGGATGGGATAGAGTGGGTTGTGATGGGATGGGGCAGGGTGGGATGGGCTGGGCTGGGACAGGATGGTGTGAGATGGGATGGCACAGGGTAGGATGCATGATATTGGGATGGGACGGGAGTGCAGAGGATGGGGTGGTGATGGGTGGCACAGGTAAAGCAGGCTGCCAGTGGCGGGGCACGCGCACGCACACGCACACTAACGGGCTCCCGCACCCACCCGCACCCGGCGGGGGGCAGGGCCGGGCAGGGCGGGCCTGGTGCTGCGGGGCAGGCCGGGGAGCGCGGCCCCTTTAAGAGC
>VZSF01008848.1:0-45210 GCA_013398295.1 Chionis minor
TCTAAATCCCATCCAGGTTTTTGTCCTAAATGTTTATTTTCAGGGAAACTAATTCATTTTCAGTTTGCATTTTTGTACATAATCACTGAGAGTTGTTTTCTTTCTCAAGGTCATTTCATTTTTGGCTGCAGTGTTGCACAAAAAGGGAACACGTGAAGATATTGAAAATAATATGCCAGAATTTTTACTGAGGACAATGAAAAAAGAACCAAAACGTAACCCCAAGAAGGTACAGCATTTAGTGATACAAGCTTACAAATTTTGGTAAAAGGCAGTACTTGGAATTTTTTTGTTTGTTTCCTTAGGAGTTTATATTAATTTTTAATATTCAGCTACTTTGGTAGATTAAGGATATGTGGCCTTCCTTATGGAAACCTTCAGTTTTTCAGATTGACATAGTGCATTATATAGTTGTTATTGTCCAATCTGCTAATGCTGTTGATCTGCACTAGCACAAAAGATTTTGAAATACCTGGATGAGATCTGTGGCTAGAGTACCTTGAAAAGGCTATGTCAGTGAGTAGAAAATTATATTTTTGTGTGATTGTGTTTCTAAAGTACAAAAAGCCTGTGTGTATATATTAACATGATATTTAAACAATTAAGGCAAATGCATATATCTGGAAAATGTATTGCTAGTCTTCTTGTCACCTCACATCTTTTCTTGAACGACTGTTGTAATACCAGAAGTAATGCTGACTAATAATCCAGGTTATCAAATACAGCAAATAAAGATAATATAAAGTTCTGTGTGAATAAGAGAAATCTGAAGATAATTTTAATTTTACTCATCACAGGATCCATGCAATTTCTGTTTTCCATTGCTATTTTTATTTTATTGGGATAGCTGGAATATTTAACTGGAAGTGTGGTTCATATGACAGTAGCTCTGTGAATAGTGGATACAGGTTCCTCAGGAAAGGGAGGCAGAGAGGATGACGTGAAGGGATAGTGCTTCATGAGGAAAAAAAGAACCAAACAGGAATGCTTCTGACTGGGAGTAAGGGAAGAAGAATTAAACTTTGGGGACAACTAAGTATTGGACCAGGTCACGGAGAGCTTATGGACCACCCCATCCTTGGGGATTTTGTATATATGAGTAGAGAATGCCCTAAATGTCTGAATTCGGTGTTGCCCCTGCTTTGACCAGAAAGTTGGACTAGAAACTTACTGAGATCAGTTCTCACCTCATTGACTTTTATATTCTATGATATTAAATGAGTTGTATGAAATGTCTTAAATTTTTAAACCCTTTTCAGGGCTTTCTGTTTTGAAGTCAATACATTGACTAGACTTGTGGATTGAAGGAAGCCTCTTCATCCTTTTGTTTTCTTCATGTGTAAAACATTTTATGGTATACAGGTACTATAACAAAGTAAAATGAAAGTATCTCATGTCTTATTGCAGTTGTTAGGAGTATAATTTGAATAAGTAGTCCTACTTTGGTATCTTTTGTAGTATTACAGTATTTTTCTTCTGTACTGTTTACATAGTCTCAGTAAACTGATAACTTTTGAATAGATACTGAATCTTCAGATATTCTTCTATACTTTTTCAAATAATGGAGTTAAACAATTCAAACTATAAAGCAGTAAAATAAACATCAAGATTTTGACTTTCCTTATTGAGGAAATGCTATGCTAATAGTTTTTCAGTAATGCTGTAACAGCTATTTGTTTTCAGACTTTCCTCATAGTGGCCCCTCTTTCAGTGTTGTACAACTGGAAGGATGAGTTAGACACGTGGGGATACTTCAAGGTCTGTGTCTTACATGGCAGTAAAAAGGACGATGACTTGAGTCGCATCAGGCAAGGGAAATGTGAAGTTGCCCTTACAACGTATGAGATACTTCGCCTGTATTTGGATGAATTTAACAGGTAATGATTTTAATGTATTTTTCTACACACGGAATTTTAACTGTCTGTCTAATTTTGCATTGTTCTTTGCAAGTACTTATTTTTTCTGTGTAATGTATTTATTGTTAAGTCCAGAGACTCGTTGTGTTGAGGAGGAGAATCCCATTTAACTGTCTTTGGAGAGTTTATCGTATACTACTTTGTAGTGGGGTACTTGGGAGAAGTTTGGATAGCTTTCATAAAGCTAATTTCCGCTGTTAACCTGTTCCTGAACTAGTCTATAAAAGATGTGGGAATTGCCTGCCTGAAAACCAGTGGTAGCTAAAAGATATGGAGAAGATATTGCTATCTTTCAGTACAGTGTAAGGAGAAAAAAACCCCATAATTTTTAGCAAATGTTCAAAAGGTATTTTCCTTGTTATTTGCACTTGTAAGCAGCTTGATGAAATTCTTAAGTCCTAGAAACTTTGAGATACTAGATACGTGTATGTGTCTGTGTGTCTAGTTTTAAATAACTGGTGGACTTAATCATAATCAAGGTACTTCTGACAGCAGATTGTGTTAGAAATCCTACTTTATTAGCTCCATAGCTGTCAGCACTGTCAAACCAGGAGTGTTGCCTTTCCTTTGGCGGTGTTCGGAAGTACTTAGTCTCTCATCTGAACCTCCGGGTCCTCTTGCCTCATGTCATGTTGGAAGCAGGGTACAAGTTGTTTGAAAAAGTCCAGGCCCCTGTGAGTGTCCTAGTGTTCCGGATAGCCGTCAACAAAACAGTTACATCTTCAGCTCTGTCTGTGCTCAGGTCTGAAAAAGAAGTCCAGACAGCAGCAGACTAATGGAGTTGTATTACCAGTACCCTGATTCTTGCTGTTGTCTTCCTGAGGAACTCTTCAGGCTTGGTCATCGAATAGACAGTGGTCAGGAAATAGGTGCATGTGCAGAGCACATCTGACGTGTGATTGATTGGAATGCTTTCAGTCTACTTCTGGTTACACTGGATAGGTTTTGCTGTAAAAAGAGGCACACCTGTTGTTAAGTATGTTTCAATAGCTTACCTTCAGAGTTTTATTTAATGTATCTAATCTTACTTATGAGTGGAATTTGTGCTGGGTTGATGGCTCCAAAAATTGAAATCTACTTTCTGCACAGAAAGCATTTGACACGGTAAATGATTTAGTTATTTGGCTATATAGTTTAGCCATTACACTCAACCATGGCTACTGAATTTACTAAACAAACAGAAAATAAGGAAACTGAGTAGTATAATACAATGTAAAACATGAAAATCAAAAAATAATAGTATTTTATGACTATCATGGCTACGTGTGTGGCTAACTTCACTTTCTGTGTGTATGTGGGTTGATGGGTTAAGTAGTTTCAGTTAATACAATGTTTCTTGTTGATCTGCAGTGTAGAATGGTCTGCCGTGATAGTGGATGAAGCACATAGAATCAAGAATCCAAAGGCTCAGATAACTCAAACCATGAAGTCATTAAAATGCAGTGTTCGCATAGGTCTTACTGGAACCATTCTTCAAAACAATATGAAGGAACTTTGGTGTGTTATGGACTGGTAAATAAAATATTTTTTTCTATGATTTAAACACCTCTATATGTTAAGCATGCAGTGCGACTGAGATAGGGCTGAGTGATTGGGACCCATCTGTGTCATAAAAACAACAAACTACAACCCTCCCCCCAAGAAACACAATGTTATCTGACAATGTTGGTATGTTTTTCCAGAGATATATTGGAGGTGAGCTCCTGGTAGATGGAGCTGCAATATGTATTTTCGAGTTGTTTAGTAAATTGGGAGGTCCTCTTATTGTCTGTCTTCTTTGGGGAATTTAGGAAGAAGTTACAATTGCTTTTTCCCACCCATGCTTACCTGTTTTTTTAAGGACACTATTTTCTTCTTCTTTGTCTCTCCTCCACACAGTAGACTGAGAATCATTACACGGTTTCAAACAATGTTGTGCCTTTGCTCTGTCCCTTATGCTTAGGTCATTTTGACTTGGAAGTTGAAAGTAGTAGTATTTTGCTGTTTTTCAAAATGCAGAAGTGCACATGTTTGGAAAGCAACAATCTTGTCCAGGAAAACTTTTAATGAAGAGGGAGAGGTAGAAATAACCCTAGATACAAATCTAAATGTAGAAGACTTACTGGGAATGATTTATAGAGGAGGAACAAAGCAAGCATGTCTTAAATACAAGGAAATACAAATTGAATTCAAATATCAGGAAAGAAATACTTTACAGTAAGCTTAGTGTTGCGTCCTATGCTGATATGAATAGATTGTTCCAGTATGTAGTGCTGTCAATGATTACCACGTTCTTTTTCCTATTGGGTTTCTTAAGATTTTTTATTTATTAGTATACAGTATCTGCATAACCCGATTTTAGTAAAAACATTAAAAATTGAAAACATCACTGCTTAACTTCAAATTTAGGCTCCTGAACAGTAGCAGCCTTGGAGTTTAGAGGTTCTATGTACTTGTGACTTCAGTTGCTCTGCTGAGCTTTAGTTTTTCTGGAGATGGCAACCCTATCCTAAAGAGACTGTCTTAACATTTGAGGATCACAGTAAGTAAATGAAAAAGCGACATGTCTGGAAGTAGTATATGTTGCTATTTATGTACACAATTTTTATTAATTTCTCTGGTGATTGTTAATTTAAGATCTCTTGCTGTTAGCCAGAAACAATTTATGGTATGCTTTTAATCAATGGAAAAGGGTAGACTGCCTTGGAGTAAAGAAAATGCTGTAACTTCTTCATGCCCACCCCCCCTTTTGTTTTTTAATAGGGCTGTACCAGGACTTTTGGGTAGCAGATTACATTTCAAGAAGAAATTTTCTGATCCAGTGGAGCATGGCCAGAGGCACACCGCAACTAAAAGAGAGCTAGCAACAGGTCGTAAGGCCATGGTGAAGCTAGCAAGAAAAATGTCCGGCTGGTTTCTGAGACGTACCAAAGCACTTATCAGTGATCAGTTGCCAAAAAAGGAAGACAGAGTAAGAGCGCTTGCGCATTTCAAATACAATGCTAATGAATATATCTCTCTTTTTTTGCCCTTAGTAGTTTATGGTTTTCTTTTGGACTTGGGAATTTAAGAAGAATCCCCAACCTTGAAGAAAATGCACATGCAGTAGTGTGCTTTGTTCACATAATTACTATGTTTGCGTGTTGAAATAGAGTTAATCAAGCATGAAAATGCTCGGCTAGACTTCTGACTAGTGATTTACACTTCTGTTTTATGTGCACTTTTATATTGATCTGTGCAAACCCAATGCAATGTATGTAAATGTTTTGAAATTCAATGTAGGACTTCTGAATTTGCAGCTTGACGCTTTGTACATAGAACAGTATGCTTTTCATTAACTTCTCATTTTTAATCACTAAATAAAAGAAAAACCCCAGTCCTAAAGCTGATTGTTGACAGTCTGTAATCCTGTTCATCTTATGATATTGTGAATGTTATATAAAGTGATGATACTTGTAACTATAGCTGAGAGTTCTGATAAATTCTTATTACATATATTTGTGCTTTCCTTCTAAGTAGACACATTAGTTTGCAGCTGGTTCTGTTTTCAAAATTTGGTATTTTTTCTTCATTCTTGGTGTATAATAATGTCATCTAAACTGTCTTCTGAAGGAAAGATTAACATAAATGTCAGTCAGTTGCTCTTCTAAATCTAGCAGGTTTTATTCTTTTCTTTCTGTTGTTAATGTGAGTATATGTTCAAGTTACTGCTGTATTATTACAGCCCAGCATGGTGCTGCTGCTGTGTGGGTGGCCTAGGTTAAGGAATGATCTTGGGATTTCTGTCTCCTGCTGTTTAAGACTAAAGATGTCATGCAGATGCCACCCATGGTCTCTAAGAGGGATAAGAGTTTGGGCCATAGCACTGTGTAGATCATTGCCTTCTCATTGCTTATTCTGTTTGTCCTGCCTGTGGTAGTGGCCTACAACAGCTAGTGCCTAAAAAGAGGAAAGAACGGGTAAATTAAGCAACTGGCAAAGCAGAGGGGAATCCTTAATTACATCTATGCATTTTTTCCTCTCACTTTTCCATCCTCCTGTCCCTCCACAGAAGTCATACTGAAAGGTTTGTAGAAACTAAACAGCAGATTGTTGTAGCTTGATACTGATACTCTTTGCAAAATTTTGGGAGGGTATAAAATAACTAGACATACATTTTGGCTACAATTTCATAATATTTTTGTGTCAAGATCCAGATTTTTTCATTTTGTAGTAGAATAATTTAATATAACCATTTGAGGAAATACATTCTTGTTTTCTACCTTATTTTCAGTGTTTTGTGGTTTTTGATGCAGTGCTCTGCTGTTTGTTGTATGTTGCACATAATTGTGTGTGTGGGTTCTCTCTCTTTGGCAGATGGTATACTGTTCCCTGACCGAATTCCAGAAAGCGGTGTACCAGGCTGTGCTAGACACAGAGGATGTATGCTTAGTTTTACAAGCAGGAGAGCCTTGTAGCTGCAACAGCGGCCGTAAAAAGAAGAACTGTTGTTACAAAGTAAGAACTTGCACTATTTGGATTTTAGAACATAGTCTTTCCGGTTTGAGTGGTAGATAGATCTTCTGGAGAGATTCTCTGCTGATGAATAGCTGACTGAAATAGCTGCTGGTTGTAGGTCATTGGTTTGGGAAATCCCGACTGGAAACATGGGTGGTTGCATCACAACCATGATGGAGTTAGGCACTTTGAGATTACAGCAAAGCTGCTTTGGGCGCCCTGAGCAGATGGTGGTTACTTATGCAGTAAGTTCTGGGTTTGTTGTACTAAGCACACCTGTGAGACAGCTGACGTTGGCAAGGATATTGCATTGGGGTGTTCAGTATATGTTAGGCATGTTCCCATACGCCTCAGGCGGTCAGTGCAGAAGCTGCAAATCAGAGGCATCCTGGACCCAGCAGGTTGTCTGGGCTTTGCTTGTGTTATAAATGCAGTCGGATTGTGTCTTTCTGTGACACTAAAAATGCACTTTGCTTTGCTTCGTTGAATGGAGAACTGACAGTAGCCGTAGACCACAAGCAGAACTTCGTTGAGGAGTAACAGCTGTATAGATTTCTGCTATGGTTGCTGGACTTCATTAGTACTCAATTAGTCTAGCTCTGTATTTGTTTTGCCTGTATTGCTCCGGAGGCTCAGATTAAGCATGTCTTCAACATTTAGCAGCATATGTCTCATACTTGCTTCTCCCTATTTTCTTTCTGGCCTGTTTCAATTCTTGTATAGTGTTTTGTGGTTTTTCCCTGAAATGATGTAGCTTGTTCAATCTTCTGCAGCTTTTGTTAAAAACAATTCTATCAGCCTCTTAGATGTTCCTTGGATACTAGCATTAGTTCTTTGCAGTCTTCTGTTTTCTGTGATATTTTGTAGAAAAAAGTAAAATGCTGTTGAACTGAACTCAAAAAGGGCATTAGTCAGACCTGCAGATACTTAAGTGCTCTTAAGGACTGTCTTATTCCAAAGTTAACCATGAAATTTGGTAACTTGAGAAGGGGAAGGAAAACTAACATTGATCAAATTGGCCAACCATAACCAGAAAAATAGCTGATGCTGTTGCTGCTGCATTGTAGAATGTTTGAAGTTGTTTGAATTACATTACCTGAGATGTTTATAAAACTTTGTTCATTTCTGCTGTAGAGAAAAGTAAAGTTAGCACTTGTAGGGTAGGAAGTAATTCAAACAGCTCTGGTTTGATTCACATTTAAATCTGCTGTAAAGTTACTGTCTTTTTGTCTACCAAGGACTTACTGATTATCGTAGTAATTTCTGTAGATAACATACAATCTGAAATGTTTAGCAAACGTTCCATCAATAAGATCACAAAGTTGAGGGGAAAAAAACCCTTGCTGCATTTTTGTTAGAAATACAGTATGTGTCTCTTTGGGATAAATTATAGTACTACTTAGAATCACTAATGCATTAAACCTTGTAAGAATAGCACGTATTTTAGATTATTTCTTATTTTCAGGAGTATTTTTTTGCATAAACTTTTTTTTTTTCTTCAGGTAAATGCTCATGGTGAAACAATTAAGTCACTGCGCTTCAGTTACCTGACAATCTTACAGAAGGTTGCAAATCATGCTGCTCTGCTGCAGATGGACAACACTAGCAAGCAGCAGGTTAGTTTCAGAAGTATCTATAAAATACTTGTGGAAAACAGGATGAAAACTCTGGAATGAAACTTGCTTCTGGCCTCCTTTTTAAGTCTTAACTAATTGAAATTAAGCTATTTCGCAAAATGCTTTTTCCATTCAGTATTTCAGAATGTAGCCCTTATTTAATAGATAGTGATATTACACAACAGTATATTAATTTAGCTGATGCATATTTGAAAACAAGGGTTATAGAAACACTGCAGAGCTTTAGAAGGGAGAGTAATTTCTAGTGACTTCTAATAATGCCATTTCTGTTCCATTTATGACAAGTGCCTAGTAAGAGGAATGTCATTGTGTAAATAAATAAATGAATAAATAATAAAAAAGCAATTAGAACATGGGTTTTTTTCTCTCTAGTATTTTATATTTGGAGCTGAGCTTCTTTAAATAATGAGAAACATGCTTTAGTAGAAAATGCTCAACACGAGAACAGTATCAGTTTATCTTGTTGCTGTGGCAGGTAACCTACAAGACCGACAAATGTCAAGAGTTTTTGAAAATGCTTGTATGTGATCCTTGAGATCCAAAAATGAGCAAAGGGATTTAGGGATGTTACCACTTCCTCTCAGAAGCCGCAAGGGAATGGAAATTAAAAAATCCTAGTTACTTTTGTCAAGTTTGTTCCATTAAAGCAGTGTTGCTTTTTAGGAAATGTTACTGTTAGTGTGCAGGGCCTTATATGCGGTAAATACACAGATGTTTTCAGTGTAGCTTTTTTTAATATTCTGTATGTAGTTTTTGTTTTAATAACATTTGAGAGTTTAAATAGCCACTGAAATAACAATATGTGAGTATTTTGAGACTTACTATCTTTTATGGCATACGCAGTTACTAACATCTCCAAAACCTACTGAAGAAACTGGTATTTTGTAATATCTCTTATTTATAGTATTAACGTCCATCACATGTATTAATCTTGGGTGAGAGATGAGATCTTTCCTGCTCCTCTGGAAAACAGACTTTTAAGTGTGTGGTTGCATTCAAGTTCAGAGCTACCCATATTCTAGCAGTGGAGCTTTAATATGGCTTTTGAACAGTTTAAATGCATTTCCCATATTGTTTTTTGTCATATTGGTGGGACAATATGCAATTCCCATATTGGCTTATCATGGCAGAGGGTCAAGAAAAATGCTGGAACACAACTGCTGGGCAATGCAAACCTCAAGCCAGCAGAGTTCTAGAGACTGGCAGTTCTGACCAGTCCTATTGTAGTCTGTGCCCAGGAGAAGAAATTTTGGGCATCTCTTACTCCAGTAACTGGAATCCATGATTTCAGATTAGGATCCTCTTTATTTTTTAAATGAAGCAAACCAAAACCAGGAGATGTTTTATCCAGCACTTGTCTAGTGAACAGAATAAAACCACATAACTCTTCCTGCTTGAGTTACTTCAGCAGATTACTTGTTTCAGCCTCTTCATATGGCTCCCTGTGTGGCTTACTGGTATCCCAATGTAGCTCTAATTTATAATACCTGTTGAAACTTTCTGCTTTATCCCAATGTAGCTCTAATTTATAATACCTGTTGAAACTTTCTGCTTTTCTTCCAGGAAGCACATATCAAACGTGTATGCAGCCAGGTATTTTCCAGTTTTCCAGATTTTGTGCAGTTAAGCAAAGATGCAGCTTTTGAAACCATTTCAGATCCAAAGTACAGTGGAAAAATGAAGGTAAACCTGTTCGTTAGAGGGAAAACAAGTATTAGTAATACATATGCAGCTGTAGTATATGGATGTAAGAAAATGTACACCTAGTAGTTGTGGTTTTTAATCATTCTGTTTATGGTAGTGGTACCACAGCAGCGATCTCCTGTCTGGGATCAGGGTGCCTCTGAACAAAGACTGGGTAAGATGCTAAGATGTCCTATGATGTTAGCTTCACGTGTTAAGTGACAGTCACAGAAACCCCCTTGCAGTCAAGGGGGTTCTGTGAAAACATCAACTCAGTGGCAGTCAGAAATGTTTGGGGAAGGAAAAAGAGAACAAAACAAAATCCTTATGGACTTAATGAATTCTGCACAACCTTCAATATTGTGGGTAGTTCCAGTCCTTCCTCTCAAAAAGCGTGTTAGACCTTGAAAAGGTTCAGAGAAGGGCCACAAAGATGATGAGTGCTGTTGAGACAGAAGCAACCGAGAAGGCTGTGACTCTCCGGCCTGGAAAAATGTCTTAGGATGGATGTGAGAAGGACAATTATGAGTAGCATGGAACTGATGAAGATGTAGTGAGTGCTTACTGTCTTTTATAGCCCTTTGGACATCAAATGAAGCTAATGAGAGCCAGGCTAAAGATGAACAAAATAAATGTGTTAAGTGTAAACCCGTAAAAACTCTGTACCTCAGAATCTGATTTCAGAGAAGAACAGGATGAATAACTGGAAAAGATGTTCAATATAGCTAATTAAAAAGAAAACCATATTAGGTTTAGAAGTGTTCCTGAGCTGAGCGTAACTGGATGGCGAGAAGCTATGCAAAATGGAGTATACTATATTTTTACTCTCTCTAGAAACCTGGATATTCAGTTGATGGTTGGGACTGGAGGGAGGCAGTGGCTGGACTATGTTTTTTGTCACAGTAATGGTTGTTATCACTTTATTGATTTCTTATTACGCAAGCAACTTCTTTCTTTTCTGTTATTACATCCATGTGAGAGGCATGCATATTACCTTTGTTATATACACTTTGTTATCTCATGAAAGTAAACTCTATTATAGTTAGTTAGCTATCATCAAATATTTAATACATACCTGTAAAAACTAAAACCGTGATCTTCAGTGGTGCTTAGGAAGCTTTTCTTCTATTGGTTAAAACTAATTTTGCTTTCTCTAGAGATTTTTTTCTTGGAGCTATTGCATACTTCCCTCCAGCACTGCCTTATGACAATTTCATTATGTGTATTTTGACACACTAGTGAACATCACAGGCAAGCAAAAATGCCCGAGTTAAGGCAGAGGTTCCAACATTATGTGCTTTTGAAGTCTGCAGTTGACAGAGCTGTCTTTTGGGAGAATCTGTGCCAAACTGTGGCCCTAAGTCTGAATTGCTTCTGGGACAGCATGGACTGCAGTGTCTTCTCAGGGATGTAGTTGTCTGCGTGGGTTGGGTGTAACCATGGCTGGTAGCAATGAAGTGCTTCTCAACTCCACTGTTGATGACTTCTGGTTTTGTATATGTGATGGTTTGTTTTAGAAATCTATCATGTCTATTTCAGTCCGTTGTGAAGTGGATAGAATTTGTCTAAAAATTATTGAAAGAATTGCTAAATTTAAGGGAAATTAGTCTACTTTCTCTTTTAATGGGAACTTGAATTTTGTGTCAGTTCATGAAATATACCTTAGTATAAACAGAATATTCTGAACGGTGTGTGTAATGAGCCAAGTAGCCATCATTGGTATTTTTTGAGTCCATTAAATTTGACTTCAGAATAATTATGGTGCCAAAATTTGGTTCATATGCGTCTGGTATTGTGATGGCTTTTTTTTTTTTTTACTGCTGCCGATTGCATTGGAGGTTTGTCCTGTGAGACAAGATTGTCTAACTCTTTTGTTTTCTATTCTGAACTTTAAAACAGAAGCTGTTTGGGATGATTTTTGATTTTTATGCTCTGGACACAAAGTCATTCACAAGGTCTTCCATCTAGAAGGTCCTCTTATTTGAAAATAAATGAGAAAAATTATAGTAGAATATTTCTAATAGCCTTGTCCCACTGTAATACTTGAAATTTTCTGTTTTATAAATAAATTCTAGATATTAAGTGAAATACTTTTCTAACTTTCATCTGGTAGTATAGATTGAATAGGTACTATTTTGTCCTTCAAATTAATTTTATACAGGCTACCCAGAAATTTTGGCACAGGCAATTATTCTTTTTAGATGAGCATATTTGCAAAGGAAAAGTTTATGGCATTTATTTAAATATATTCAGGGCAGGGGAAAGGCTGGGACTTATTAATGCAAGTTAATTAGCTAAGCAGTTAAAACTGTTTTGAAGGGTTGAAAAGGTTAACCTATTGGCTAAAACAATTTCTGTTCGCTCACCAGGCAGAGATAAAACACATAGAATCACAGAATGGTTTAGGTTGGAAGGGACCTTAAAGATCATCTAGTTCCAACCCCCCTGGCAAGGGCAAGGACACCTTCCACTAGACCTGGCTGCTTAAAGCCTCATCCAACCTGGCCTTGAACGCCTCCAAGGACTGGGCCTCCACAGCTTCCCTGGACAACCTGTTCCAATGCCTTGCTACCCTTGGAGTGAAAAATTTCTTCCTAATACCTTTTCTAAGTTTACCCTCTTCCAGTTTGAAGCCATTACCCCTTGTCCTTTCACTACACCCTTGTAAAAAGTCCCTCTCCAGCTTTCTTGTAGGCCCCTGTCAGATACTGGAAAGCTGCTGTAAGGTCTTCCCAGAGCCTTCTCTTTTTCCAGGCTGAACAGCCCCAACTCTCAGCCTGTCCTCATAGTAGAGGTGCTCTAACCCTCTGATCATCTTCATGGCCCTCCTCTGGACCTGCTCCACCAGATCCATGTCCTTCTTACGTTGCTCTTCTGGGTTGCAAGCGCACATTGCCAGCTCATGCTGGTCTTCTCATCCACCAACATGCCCAAGTCCCTCTCCTCAGGGCTGCTCTCTATCCATTCTCTGCCCAGCGTGTATTTGTGCATGGGAACGCCCCAACCCGCATGCAGGACCTTGCACTTGGCCTTGTTGAACTTCTTGAGGTTGGCACAGACTCACTTCTCAAGCCTGTGCAGGTCCCTCTGGATGGCATCCCTTCCCTCCAGTGTGCTGAGTGCTCCACACAGCTTGGTGTCATCAGCAAACTTGCTGAGGGTGCACTCAATCCCAACATCCATGTCTCCAACAATGACATTAAATAATCATGGTCCCAGTATTGACCCCTGAGGAACACCACTTGTCACGGCTTGCCACTTGGACATCAAGCAGTTGACCACAACTCCTTGAGTGCAACCATCCAGCCAGTTCCTTATCCACCGAATGGTCCGTTTGTCAAATCCATATATCTCCAATTCACCCAACCAGGGTGTTGTGCAGGGCAGTCTTAAATGCTTTGCACAATTCCAGGTAGATGACTTCTGTTGCTCTTTCCTTATCTACCAACACTGTAACACCATCATAGAAGGCCACCAAATTTGTCAGGCACAATTTGCCCTTAGTGAAGCCATGTTCACTGACACAGATCACCTCCTTATTTTCCTTAGCAGAAGGAAAATAGAAGAAATAGCAGAAGTNAGATGACTTCTGTTGCTCTTTCCTTATCTACCAACACTGTAACACCATCATAGAAGGCCACCAAATTTGTCAGGCACAATTTGCCCTTAGTGAAGCCATGTTCACTGACACAGATCACCTCCTTATTTTCCTTAGCAGAAGGAAAATAGAAGAAATAGCAGAAGTTTCCAGGAGTGTCTGCTCCATGACTCTTGCCAGGCACAGGGGTGATACTGATTGGCCTCTAGTTCCCCAGGTCTTCTTTTTTACTCTTTTTAAAAATGGGGGTTATAGGGAAGTGTAGTCTCTTGTACTGTGGAACATGCCTACCACCACTAGTAAAACTAGAATTGCTTGAATGGAGGTGTGAGAGTGTGGGGTATTGGTGTTTGTGTCCTACCTTATGTTGTAGCTGCAGTCATCTCTACATGTTTTGCAAGCTGTAGCATTTAACAACATGCTACCCCAGGTTTGCTGTTGTGAACTTAAAATTAAAACAGGAGTCTGGAAAAAAAAGTCCCTATAATTCAAATGTACACGTATAAGCATTGATGGTATACCTATGACGAATACATCCTCATTATGGTGGGAGGTGGGTGATAACACAGTGATGTGACGTGAACTTCAGCTGTTTTTGTGGAATTATCTCTTCATTTTCAACCATACTGCAGAACATACAGTTTTGAGAAGACTTTACTTATACTTTCTATTGCAAAGTGGATTTCATGTTTAGATTTTTAAACTTGAAATAGTTGAATATGTGAGAATTGAAGTGAAAGGAGTGTGCTGTCTTGTTTGGAAACCACCTTTTTTGATCATGAAGTAAGAAAGTGAGGACCTGTGAAGTGTAAGGACAAGTGATTCTGTTGCTTCTTAAACACAAAGTTTGGAGGGTGATCACAACGAAATAGCAGGGACTGCTTGGAAAGGAAGTAAGAAAAATTAGGGCAGTTTCAAAAGCCTGCAGTAATTCTCATCACTACTTTGATTATTTCTACAGTTTTGTTAAAATTCTTGCTCAGAGAGACGCTATCTGCTTTCTAAATGAAAAGGCCTGTTAAGTGTCTGGGCACTTGAAATAACTTTTTTGGTTTTTTAAGCTATGGGTATAGTATTTCCACAGACATCCATTTGTGGAGTTTTGGAATAGTGTTCTTAATTAGTATAAATCTCATAGGAATAACTATATTGGATTGCATTATTTATTTTGTCTGACACATTATCATTATTTCAGTAGGAAAATGGAAGTCTATTGAGCACCTTGCAAATAATAGTAACTTCCACTATTAAACATAACCCAAAGCCAGGCAGGCTGGGTTTTGAAGGCTTAAAAACACTCTAGGATGGCTTGGGCATCTGTTTACAAACCAGGTGTTCTCAGATGTGAGAAGTAAAATTTCATCACAGTCAAAGAACTCACAGTGCGTAGTAATGGGGAGATACGCATTTAAATCCATGTGGACTCTTACAAAGAGCATACTACTTTTTGTTGAATATGATTAAGTATTTCTTTTTCAGACGAAGGACTTTGATGATAATGCTCTGGTGTACAAGCATATAATTTATTTCTCTTTGGTGCAAAGCCATTCATTACTTTTCTCTGTTCATCAGAGCTGTTCTTTACTCCAGAATACCTAAAATTCTGATCGACATAACATTGATCCACTTTATTTAAGCCGACTGGATGGATTTGTTTGTGTGTTCTCCTATAGGAAGTTAATTATTTGACATATACTTTAATAATAACAACAATAATACAGTAACCAAATTCCTCCTACTTTATGTCACTGGTTTTTTTTCTGTTTCTTAATGTGGCTAAATAAAATGCAAATATAAGTCATTTAGCTTTTGTTAAATTACCAGTTGTGGATTTTTCTTAATAAAGTAAGTCCTGGTTTGTATGTTGTTGCACAATGAAACCAGGCAAAAATTACCTTGTTTGTACCTTGTTTTCACTAGTAACTGGCTGGCTAATATATACAAAAGGGCTTATAAGTGATGTAGAATTACTGTTTTATATTCTGGATATTATCCAGAACTGTAAACTAAACTTTTCTCATTAATTGGTTGTCAAAGACTTTTTAGGCTTTTAGTGAAGTCAGTGTCGATTAACAGTTTATGTATTCATCACTGAATAAATATAACTTTTAAATATTTGTTGCCCAGTGGGAGAAAGCTACAGACATGGTAGAGAAAATTCCTCTTTCTCCTTTGTGTATTGCTTCCGCATGGTACTCTGGAGCTGCCATTGCCAGATGTGGACATGCTTCTTTTGAAAATAACAGTAAAACTATTATACACAAGGCTCTGTATTATTTGCTTCCCCACCAGAAGAACATTGTGTGTGGGCGGATTATTGGTATTTCAAGGTCTGTGCAGAGTCTGGGAAGCTGGATCCGACTGTAAACAGAGCAACAGACAAGAGTGGAAGCGGGGAGGGGCATACATCTCACTGATTATTTTAAGAAGACAAGTTCCAAGAAGTTCTGAACTCAGATGTAGTACAGAAAACTTAGACCTTCCTGTTTTTAGGGGAATCGTGTGCATTTGCTAAATGCAAAATTTCACAAGCTGAGCTAGCGCGTGAGATGAGTAACATTTTGTTGCAGTCTATGCACTGCACTAATCACTGCAACTGTTAGTTGCATGATTGCCTTATTACGGCAGGATTACCATGTAGATGACTGAAAAATGCAGTGCTCCAGCATCTCCATTACCTTTGGCACATTTATTGTGTTTGTAATGTTTTTTTGTTTTCCTTCTGCTTGGCTTTGCAATCAGTTAATTACAATATAGCCTGTTTAAAGGCTGAAAACAAAAGTAAGTGTGTGTGAGATGATCAGTAGATAAAATCTCTTCATTTGTATTCTGTGGTTTGTTACAGGTCCTTCAGCAGCTTTTAAATCACTTCAGAAAAAACAAGGATAAAGTTCTTCTTTTCTCCTTTTCCACAAAGGTGAGCTTCATATGACTTTTATCAATTAACTGCAGCAGTACTAAAGCACTGAGCTTAAAGCTTCAACTGAACTTAAAGCTGTCAACCACATTTCCTTTCTCTCTGTGCTATGGGAAATAATGATGATAAGGACCGTGTGCCATACTCCAGAAGCATGTTGAAACCTTATGTTATCTCATGACAAAAATGGTGATGGCAAAACAAATGCAAAACTGCTGCTTTCCTTACAGTTTTTTAAAATTGTCATATTACTTCAGGTATAGATAGCTCATACTGAGTTCAGCTGTTGTGTCTTCAGTTAGAGTAATGTCATGGCAAAATGCAACTGAGGTATCATACAGCCTTTTTGTTAGCACTGTAAGTAGTTAAATTTCGTCTCTTCGACTGGCTTTTGACCATAACTAGTGATGAAACTTTGACCTGGAGACTTGTTACACCAGATGGTTTGAACTGAAAACAGTGTTTAATTGGAGCAGTTCACTTCTAAGGGACTTTCATCAAGGGAATAACGTGTTTCCTGAAATAGTGAAAATGTAATGTCATTTTCTTTACTTAAATATTCATAATGATAACATTAAAAAGTGTTGAAAATAGTAAGAATGACACTTTTTACTTTGAGGGTGGTAAGGCACTGGAACAGGTTTCCCAGAGAGGTTGTTGAGGCCCCATCCCTGAAGGTGTTTAAGGCCAGGCTGGATGTGGCCTTGGGCAACCTGGTCTAGTGGGAGGTGTCCCTGCCTATGGCAGGGGGGTTGGGACTCGATGATCTGCAAGGTCCCTTCCAACCTTAACCATTCTATGATTCTGTAATTCTGTGACAGTTCAGAGTCTTAAATATTTAATAATTTTGTGGCTTTACGGCAGACTGCAAGTTTAATATTTAGACGTAGTGGTAAAATGCTTGCATGCTTAGGCTTCACAGTGTTTAAGACCAGATTGACTGCTGGTTACTGCATTCTCTTTCACTCTGTCCCTTTGAGTTCTGGCTGTGCACACCCCACCCTGTTTCTCTGTGCTGGCTCTGGTTACCATACTTCGAGTCATTGTAACTTGTTAAGATGGTAGGAAACTGTTTAAGTTGCCTGCCTGCTTAATGGGTTGAGCTGACTTAGCATCACTTAGAGGTGTGACAGGCAGCCAGGGTTGGAGGGTGGAGTGAGAGCACCACAGACCAATGTTAATCACCTTGAGTGCTGTAGAATCACAGCTAAAGAGTGTTGAGGGTGTTGATGTCAAAATGGGGAAGATTTATGCATATTTTCAACGCTTGGTCTCTTGAAAATGTATTTGAGAAGCATGGCCTCTGTGATTGTGTTTAATTAAAAAAATAATATTAAGCACTTAATATTTTTCATTTTTTCCACCCAGTTGCTGGATGTGCTGGAACAATACTGTATGGCATCTGGGCTAGATTACCGAAGACTTGATGGAAGTACAAAATCGGAAGATAGGATCAGAATTGTAAAAGAGTTCAACAGCATTCAAGAAATTAACATATGTCTTGTATCTACAATGTAAGAAAATTTAACTTGTCTGTTTCACTCTGCTCTTCTAGTGTTTGGTAAATAGGTTACTCTGCATTTTATGTGATGATCCTGTGAGGGATTACTTTTTTTGGGAAAGTGAGTTGTTCTCTCATCTACGTCGTTAAACGTAGACTCACTGCTGTGTACTGAAGCTTCTTAAAATATCTGAAAACTTCTTCCCTTCCCGTCTCCTCTGCTTTATGAGGATTGCTAAGATCTGAAACAAGCAGGTCTTCTGAATCCTAGTTTTAAATTTTCCTAGTTTTAAATTTTTCATCTGTAGGAGTTAGGAAACATGAAATGCTATATTGAACTGAAAAATTATCTCTTAGTGTTAATGTAATTTATTAACCACATTATTTAGCATATGTCTGTTTAAAACACTTGATTGTCTTTTAAAAATGTATTTGCCTATCTGATCTGCTTATCAGTTTATGGTAGATAGGGAATTCATTTGAAATAGAGCAGTATGTTCAAATAAAAGTAGTAAAAATGTGATTCCCCTTCCCCTGTTACATCCCTGTTTCATCTTGCAAGAAGTCTGTTACCAGGCAAGGGCAGAAAGCAAACAAAGAGAAACTTTAATCTTCCTGCCCAGAGGAAAACCCAGGCAAAATCAATTAAACATGGATTTGTGCTGTTCTTGCTTATACAGTCACTTTGGTCCTTCTTTACTCGAAGTGCACTCGCTGGAGTTTGATAAGAGGATCCACACTACCTGTGTTTAATTAGAAGGTAGACATAATTGTAATGACTGTTATAAGTGCATGTCAGAACTGTCTTCAGGTACTCTCTGGGGCATGTGGGAAGAGATTTGTGCTGTTGGTCATGCACATTTGTGTCAACTGTGGAACCTGGCTATCAGCTTCCCCAAGACCTTCATGGGTCTGTAGTCTTTGTCCCCAAACTGCAGGGAATTACTGCATCTGTAGCATTAGGAAAGACTGTAGTTTGTGCTTCTGTCAGTCTAGTTTAGTTGTGTAATTATAACCTTTTCAGTTCTCTTCCATTAATTTACATAGAAATAAAAATGAAGGTCAGGTAAACAGAGATGGACTTTCTGCTCTTAGAGTTTGTGAATACAGAGATTGGTGAACTTTCCATGCCTGTTGGTGGTGCTTGAGATTAAAGTTTTGATTCTGTTGTTCTTAGAGTTTCTCTTCTTACTGAGTAAATGGAAGGAACAAACAATGATGGAATTACAGTCAATATAACCAGTGTTTACTAAAAAACCCAGAAGTTTCAATTCTTTGTATAGTTTATCACAGATAACAAAAAGTCATCTTTTTGCTTGATTGATGATACACAGTAATGGAAGCAGCTTTAATTTTGTAATCCTTTGGAAATCAGAAAGTTATTTATGCCAGTTCTAGTGTACAAGAGATTCATCCCTCCTCTTACTCAGATTTCAGGCATTAGGAATTCACAGTATATACTTTATTTCTCAACACATAGTAAGTTGACAGAATTGGGTCATACTCTCCTGTCTGTACTTTCTTGCAAAATTTTTGGCCAACTGTTCTGTGTAGTCAACTCGTACATGCTCTGAAAGTCCTGTTGCTCGAAGAGCCAAATGTTGATTTCCACTGAAAATACTTGCACAGTCTTTTGGCTGCAAAAATGCATTCTGCAGAGGATGAATTCCCCGCATAGTGATCTTGAGTCTGCCGTTATATTCCACTGACGCAGTTAACACAAAACTTTAAACAGGAAGCTCAAATCTATAACTTAGTGAGTTACAGTGCAGACAGTGGTGATGACTTCACTGTTAAATTTACAATATTCCTGGTTTATATTCCATTTTTTTTATACTTGCAAAATGACGCTTCTGCCTGGAATTGCTTATGTATAGCCTGTAGACATTTGGAAGTCCTGATTTTTAATTGGTTGGTGAGTTTTTTGAGAAATAGGGCCTTAAACAATAAAGTTTAGAAAACAACCCCAAAACCAAACCACTCTCTGTCTATATAGCTTAAGCTCAAGTATTGCAGTTAATGTTAGTATCAAACATAGTCATACAGCTATCCATAATGCTTTTACGGATAGCTATGACTACTATAGCTATATGCATAAATACATTTTATGACTGTTGAGAGAAAATATGATTTGAGTTCTTCAGAGCTTGTAAATTCCATCAAACCAGTAGGTATAGATTATGATTTCAGCCTTGAGCTTTGTGATAAAATAGGTATACATCTGTTGGAACTTCAAAGGCTCATGAAGCAAACTCTTGTTTCAGAATACTTCAGTACTATGCTGGTGTTGCTGAGAAAATGTATGTTTATTTGCAAGAAAGGAATGGGATTTTTGGTCATGTTTAGAAACATTGAAGTTATTGCTAGGGTTGCTATAACTTGATAGGAGAATGTCAGAGCTTGCAAATCCATTGATGCTGCTTAGCCTGAAGAAGGGGACCTGCATATGTAGAATACTGAAGTCTATGCAGTCCTATTCCACTGTGGTGTTCTGGAAGAAATAAAAGCAGCAAGTGTTCCTACCTATTTAATATTTAAGCACCACTTCCTCCAAGCCCAAGATGAGTGCATACCTAGGAGCAGAAAATCAGGCAAGGGAGGCAGGAAACTTGGATGGATGAACAAGGAGCTTCTGAAAAAACTCTGATGGAAGAAGAAAGTTTACAGAATGTGGAAAAAGGGACTGGCCAGTTGGGGGATTGTCAGAGTATGCAGGGATGCAACGAGGAAGGCTAGGGCCGCCTTGGAATTAAATCTGGCAAGGGATGTCAAGGACAATAAGAAGGGCTTCTCTGAGTACGTCAGTAGTAAAAGGAAGACTAAGGAAAACGTGGGTTCGTGCTTGAATGAGGTAGGTGCCCTGGTGATGGAGCATGAAGAGAAGGCAGACTTAAGGCTGGCTCTCAGGAACCCCAGACCCTGGAGGTAAGAGAGAGAGCCTAGAGTAAGGAAGACTCCCTTGATCGAGGAGGATTGCGACAGAGATCAGTTAGGCAAACTTGACACCCACAGATCCATGGGCTCTGATGGGATGCACCTGTGAGTGCTGAGGGAGCGGGCAGATATTACTGCAAAGCCGCTGTCCATCATCTTTGAAAAATCATGGGGAACAGGAGAAGTACCTGAGGACTGGAGGAAAGCTTATGTTGTGCCAGTCTTCAAAAAGGGCAAGAAGGAGGACCCAGGGGACTATAGGCCAGTCAGCCTTACCTCCATCCCTGGAAAGGTGATGGAACAGCTCATCCTGGATGTCATCTCTAAGCATGAAGAGGAAGAGGTGGTCAGGAGTGGTCAACATGGATTCACCAAGGGCAAATCGTTTTTGACCAATCTGATAGCCTTCTATGATGGAATGTCTGGCTGGGTGAATGAGGGGAGAGATGTTGTCTACCTTGACTCAGCAAGGCTTTTAACACTGTCTCCCATAACGTCCTCCTAGGTAGGTTTGGGAAGTGTGGGTTAGATGAGGGGATGGTGAGGTGTATTGAGAGCTGGCTGAATGGCAGAGCTCAGGGGGTTGTGATCGGTGGCACAGAGTCTAGTTGGAGGCCTGTAACTAGCAGTGTTCCCCAGGGGTCGGTACTGGGTCCAGTCCTGTTCAACATCTTTATCAGCAACCTGGGTGAGAGGACAGAGTGTATGCTCAGCAAGTTTGCTGATGGTACAAAACTGGGAAGAGTGGCTGAGACACCACAAGGCTGTGTCACCATAGAGCAAGACCTGAACAAGCTGGAGAGTTTGGCGGAGAGGAACCTAATGAAATTCAAGAAGGGTCCTGCACCTGGGGAGGAATAATGCCATGCACCAGTACAGGTTAGGGGCTGACCTGCTGAAAAGCAGCTTTGCAGAGAGGAACCTGGGAGTCCTGGTGGACTAGTTGGCCATGAGCCAGCAATGTGCCCTTGTGACCAAGAAGACCAGTGGTATCCTGGAGTGCACTAAAAAGAGCGTGGCCAGCAGGTCGAGGGAGGTCATCCTCCCCCTCTACTCTGCCCTGGTGAGGCTGCATCTGGAGTTCTGTGTCCAATTCTGGGCCCCTCCTTTCAAGGACAGGGAACTACTGCGGAGAGTCCACTGGAGGGCTACAAAGATGTTCAAGAGAAAGGAGCACCTCTCTTATGGGGAAGTGCTAAGAGACCTGGGTCTGTTTAACCCAGAGAAGAGAAGACAGAGGGGATCTCATCAATGCTTGTAAATATCTAAAGGGTGGGTGTCAAGACGACGGGGCCAGACTCTTTTCAGTGGTGCCTGGTGACAGGACAAGGGGCAACAGGCACAAACTGGAACACAGGAAATTCTGTCTCAACATGAGGAGGAACTTCTTTACTTCGAGGGGGCCAGAGCACTGGAACAGGGTGACCAGAGAGGTTGGGGAGTCTTTTTCTCTGGAGGTATTCAAAACCCGCCTGGATATGTTTCTGTCCAACCTGCTGTAGGTGAATCTGCTTTGGCAGGGGTTTTGGACTAGACGATCTCCAAAGGTCCCTTCCAACCTTCACAGAGATTCTGTGACTCTCTGGGTTTTCCATACTGGGCTTTCTCTAGATTAATTCCTTCAGAATAATTATAAGTTAAAAATTCCTTCAGAATAATTTTAAGCTAAAATCTATTTCTGCTTCTCAATTTTCTTTACTATGTAAAGAGAAGAGCTTTGAGGATGAAGCGATGATAGTTACAGGAATTTGTAGACAGCTTTTATCATGAAAGGCTATAAGATGTGCTTCTGTTATACCTGCAACATTCTGAGTTACTGGAGTGCTGTCCATTACTTTGTACTTTTTCAGGGCTTCACTTAACTTGATTCTTCACAACTACGTTGTAAATATTTTTTAATGTGCATATGACACATTCAAAGAACTTTCAGCTACAAGATCTCACCAAATCTGAACCAGAACTCACAAACTAAAAAACTTACCTCAGTAAAGAGAATTACGCAGTCACAGTTTTCATGGAAACTTTGCTAATGAGATATAGTTTTGTAACTTCTGAAAATTGTGATATTAAGCTGTCAGTGACAGAATATAAAAACAAGCTAGTTATTTAACACAATATGCACTTTTAAATAAGGTGGTCTTTTGAAAGACACCTTATTGTTTGTAACAGAACTGTTAGGAGACATTTCATACAGTGCTCTTCATTTCAGCTGTATTGTAATAATTTGCATGGACTGTCTTGCAATAATGAATTTAACCTCTGGTTGGAATGATATTTAAAATGGAAGATACTCTTCACAATGCACAAACTTAACTACTGCATCATTCTCTCCATGAAGGATTATAGAAGCCATTCTTTTTCTGGTTTGGAGTAAATTTTTATGGCATACCTAAAAATGTTGAAAAGTAATATCTTTATAAAGCTAAGTATCCTGTTTAGTTAATTTTCATAGGTGGTCTGTTTTACTGACTAAGGCTTTGCACTGGGGTTTAATTAATTTTTCAGTTCCAAATATTGCAGTTTTTTATGAGAGAGCATTTGGAAAAATATGTTGACTTGTGTTTCAGTCTGACTGCAGGGTCAGTTTGGTAAGATGAGAGGCTGAATTCTGTCCTCGCTAGAAAGAAATACACCAAAATTCCAAAATACAGTAAGGTATTATGAAAAACACAAAGATTTTTATTCAGCATTTCAAACTTTGACAGCGCTCATCCTCCAGAAACCTCTGTTAATATTGGCAGGTTCCCACATCCTCTCCCTTTCCAGATTTAACTAACCCAACACCACATCACACCTGGAAGGAAGAGGCCACAACTGTATTTACATTAACAAGGATTCCATGAAGACCAAAAGGTGGTGGGGCTCCATAAGCGTTTGGTTTCTGTCTCCATTTATTCACATACGTGGAAACTTTACCTTTCCCACTGCTTTAAACAAGCAGAATGTAAAGTCCTCTATTAAAACCAGGTGCTTGGTAAATTAAATTGGATTGACTTTTTCAGTTTTGTGGTACCTCATTCAGAAAAAAACACTTGAAATTAGTGCTGTCTTTGTTGATATAAAGAATTGTTTTAATAGTTTAATAATAGTATTTGGCGTGTGCTTGTATAGGAGCTTGTCTCCTTTTGTAGGAATGTTGGTTGAGCCAGTTGAAAAGAATTTTCAGTATTTGCTTGTTTTGCAGCTGGATGAGAAGTGGTATTTTCCTCACTTTTGTTCCTGTCAAGTCATCCAGCTACGCACATGCCAAACTGCAAGGAACTGAGCAGTTTTGTTAGATTCAGCAAGGGCATTAGTTAGCTACCTCAGGTTAAGCATATGCTCAAATTCTTTGCTGGCTTGCAGGCTTTACCTGAAAGCACAGTACAGCTGTTGAATGTTTAAGACTATGTAACTAGTACCTCTGTGACTCCTTGCCCCAACAGGAGGCAGTTTTCTTACAGTGATTTTTTTTCCCTGTATTGACAGGTATGAATGTTGCTGATATGCAGCTGTATGGCCGGCTGTATTTTTAGCAGTTGACGTTCATACTGTACAAATATACTTGTGACAGTTTTTAATTTTTATAGATATGAGTTACCCTAGACTGTGACTATTTTAGTGGAAGCTGCGCAGCATTATTGTCAAAATTACGTTCTGGGATTATAGGAGGTAAAATCTAATGCAGAGTTTTTATTGAAGCTATAGTTTTTCTGCTTCTATAATGTTAACTGGCATAAAAGAAATTATGAATTTCAGTATAGTTGTTGGGGGAGTTGGCCTGTGTAGGGCTCAGTGGGTGTGAAGTAGCAGTCAGGACTTGTTCTATAGTAAGGTGATAGCAGTTGGTTACAACTCAACTAATCACACAGTTTGTAATTTTCTTGATACTTAGGTGAGATGACTGCCTTTTATAGCAGTGATTATTTAATTACTTGGTGCTTATTAACACAACAGTAACACAAAGCTGTAGCCCACTATTTTCAGTACGTCTGTTGTGCTCATTATGTTGGGGAAGGGTATGCTAATATGAACCTAGTACACTGAAAAAAAGTTACCTGTTTTTCTAACTGTCAAATAGTTCTATTTTTTAATTTTTGTGTTTTTAGGGCTGGTGGACTGGGCCTTAATTTTGTTGGTGCCAATGTTGTTATACTGTTTGATCCTACATGGAACCCAGCAAATGATCTTCAAGCTATTGACAGGTACACAGTCAAAATGCAGAACTTAATCCACATTGTACAACTGAACTTTCCTAAGGGAAGTAATTTTTTACATAGTCTGACTTGTCCACAGGACAGTAAGAAATGTCCAGCTAAATTATTTTTTAGCATTGGTCTTGGTTTTAACCCTGAATTTTACTACTTATTTTTCATTTTATTCTTGTGGTACTGTGTTGGTGGGCTCATTAAAAATAATTAAAAAATAAAGCCATAGTTACTGTAACTTTTCATGCTCTCTAGAACAAGTATGTGTGTGTATAGCTGGATGGCATTTTTCCTGTGTTTGTCAGGACAGAATAGGTTGTAATTGACCCTAGTTCAACTGATGTTTTGAATTCCAGAATCCTTAAAGAAAAACATTTATGTTGTTTTCGGCTTCACCCTTGTGGAGATCAGTGTCTTTTCAGCACTCACTTCCATGTCTGATATTATGCCATTGGAGGACTTCCAAGAATCAGAATTTTTCTTTCAAGGCTTTTTGGTCATAGCCTGTTTCCCTAGAAATTCAGGACAGACTTTTCAATAGCTAAAGCAAAGAATATTGGAAGCCTTCAAAATTCAATAGATCTGTATATTATCATGAGCAGAAATAAATTTGTTTCTGCTGTCCCATCCAATTAAATAATTCCATTTTAAGAGTCTTTTCTTACTTCTAAGAGGTGTTTATGTGCACCTGTTCTAGAGAAATAGATCACTCTTACTTATTGGAATGCGCTTTTTTGTTTATTTATTTTACTACTCCTAAGAGCTCTTTTTTTTTTCTTTAAAAACTGATAAAAAATGTGGTTTTTAATATGCCACTGTCCTTGCAGAGCTTATAGGATTGGACAATACAAAGATGTTAAAGTGTTTAGACTGATATCGCTGGGGACTGTGGAGGAGATGATGTACTTGCGACAAGTTTATAAACAGGTAAAGTTCACAAACTATTGGAATTGGGAGATCTTTTTAGCTGTCTCAATTACTTAAGGCTCAGCTAGTGTATAGCAAAATTGTAGTTTACCTTGAGTTTATGATATATACTGTTAACATACTAAGCAGAGATCTTTCATTTAGCAATTGTCAAAGAAAAAAAAAATTATATTTGTATTCAAGTTTTTCTGTAAATTTTGACAGTTTAATGTACAATATACATTAACCAGGTTATACAGAGAAGAAAACTATTTTATTTAAAAACTTGTAACATATACCTGCTAAAGTTGTAGTTTGTATCCACAGTGGTCGGATTCAGGCAGCTTTTTCTTTTTAAAGGGCTGGAGAAAGAGGGCAAAAATCTTTCTGGTGCTATAGAAGAAAAGCAAGATGACATAGCTACTCTCCTGCCTTTGGAAACTTACTTATAAAAGGAGGGGGAAACAGCTTGTAGCTGCTGCTATTAAGAAGATAAGAAGTGATGTTTTCTGCCAGAATATTCAGTCTGAAACAATTGCTCTCTCTAAATGTTGCTCCTTGCATTAATAGGTTTAAAAGCCTGATAGTGATAAAAACAAAGTGTGTGGTTTGAGGAATGTGTAATCTATCAACTGTTTCCTAATGAGATGAGAATTAAAACAAAAAATAGTCAAACTCAAACATGAACAATAAAGAGCAGGCTGCAGAATAAGAAATTAGATGAAATATGAATGTGTTTTTCTCAATAAAAATTTCAAGTTAAGATGATTTGCTTTATGTTAAGGTACTGACATTATAGGCTTATAAACTTGGAGAAAGGAAGAAAATCAGTGAGATACAGTTGTCCTAAAGAATGCAAAGGCGAAGTAGGGCACCTCAGTGGGCAAATGATACTATGTATTAAAGAAAGCTTTATGAAATTTGGTGAATTAACCTAATAAGTTAAATTTCTGCCCATAAATATGACAAAATTGATACTGAGTCTTCAGTGACAGCACCCTTCTGTAGCTGGCGTATTTACAAGGAGGAGTTTGGAGGCTGAATGAGTAGGAGGTGCAGTAACAGACAGATTATCATTATCCTCATTTGTATTTGTCACTTACTTAGATCTGTATACAGTTCTAAGATCAAGTATTTAGACACAGTGTCTGATTTCACAGAGCACATAGTCTGAAACACCACAGCTGGAAGATCGAATCTTGAGCTGGTCTCAATAATGTGCATGGCCTGCTTTAAAATACTACTTTCAGAAGTGTAACAGTGACTTTACTTGACTTAAATTCAGTGTTTTGTAGAAACAAACAATCAAACAAATCAGAGTTCTGCTTAATAGTTTTGCTTAATTTTGACAAAATTGTCTAAATAAAAAAGACAAAATTTGTTAAGAAGAAATTAAAAGTAGTAGGTGATGGGCTGATGTGCTCACAGGCAATTTGACAATTTTTGGAGACTCTGTATCAGAAGCTCAGAATGAAGAAGACATTGTATTAATAGTTGAAATCACATACCAGTAAGGCAAGTTCAATATAAAACACAGTAAGTCCAAAAACTGCTTTTGAGGGACAGTGGTCTAAAAACATAAAAGCTGATAATTTAGTTTTCTAACACATCACGAGTGGGAATTGTATTGCTCTATGGGCATTACTTTAGTGAGTTTTAAAGGAGTGTTCATTTCAAAAAAAAACCCCATTTAATTTATTCTTTATATCCACATTCATGGAAAATCTTAGAAAGCGTCTTGTTGCAGAGTTTCTCTTGTGTGAAGTACTTTTGTGGATTCATTTCAACAGCAAGTACCAGTCTCTGAAAAGCAAACAAAATGATCAATAGCAAATTAAGAACAACTATATTCAGTAAAATCCTGAAGGAGCGAGTCATGCTTCACAGAGGTCTTTGGTGTTGGTGATCTTGTAGATAAAGACCTGGATGATGATGTCTGTTTGGATTTCCAAAAAGCATGTATAAAACCTTGAAATGCTCTTTTTTTGATTGTGGGTTTTTTTCCAGTTGACTTGTGCTTTTCAAGTCAAGTAAGAAGCAATAAACAGAGTAATTGTACATCTGGCATTTTTTTTAGTCTACACTTGGATTGCATTCCCTGCTAGTGACACTTGAGCACAGTTAGGAAATTTTCAGTAAGTTGTGAAGAAAATGCCTTTATCTACTTTTGAAAATTCAGAAACCATGAGTACATATGGACATGCGGCTTTTGGTAAACTATACAAATGTGCTCTCAGAGAGCTAAATGTTGTCATCCATCCTTTTCATGAAATGAATTTATGTGAAAATGCTTTAGGATGTGTATTCTTTATTCTTTATTGGTGTATTCTTACTGAGGGATCTGTTTGCTTTCAAAATAGCTATTAGTGGTGTTTGGTTGTCTGACCTAGCTATATGTGATTGAAGAATCTGATATAAATAGAATTGAAATCTAACATAATAGAAACCTGAATAAGTTATATATGTATCCTAAAGTATACTTTTGGAAATACCATGCGTAATTCAAGAAAGAATAAACTGTGCTTAGCTAAAGTTAAATTAGAATTTGACGGTATAAATGCTTTCCTACATAATTCAAGAGATGAGTTGTCTGAAAACGTACCTGTTCAGTGCTAAAACTGGAAGTGAATAGAACTGAAGACCTACCAACTGCTTAGAGACAGTTGCAAAAAATATTACAAGTCTGGTATCCATAAAACCAGGGGTTTGACATTCTTCCACTTAAAGTCAAATATACCAATTATGTAAGTATTGAAAATGTGCAGTCACTGGAATGCAGCTGAACCTGCCCGGCTTCAAAAATGTTTTAATTCTGCCTGACAAACTATTTACTTTTCTTTCCTTTTCACCTGGAAGATTTTTAAGTCACTTCTGTTCAATCTGTTTAGCAAGAGTACATGATAATTAAAATATTCAGAGATTAGTAAAAGTAATCCTGTGGCTTTTATGTAGTCCTTACCAAGTAAGTATGCAATGCAAAGGACTATGAGAAAACAGTAAGAATTCAATATTGAGGAAAGATGAGCAGTCAAGATCTAGAGGGCTGTCGGTAGAGTGTATAGTGGGTGTCTCAGACAATAGTGAAATAGAAGGCTTGAAATATTTTAATTTTTTTATTCAGTAAAACCAAGCAGGTTCATATTATACCACAATCTGTTATACCAACATCTGCCAGGGAAATTAAAACAAAATATCCTCCCTTAGGAATTTCTGCCTGCTCCAACTAAAGCTGTGTGTATAATGTCCATGCCAGGAAATTCTGACATGTTGTTGGAGCAAACACTTCTGAAATCTCTTGTGTTGCTCTGTTTTAGCAACTTCACTGTGCGGTGGTTGGAAGTGAAAATGCCAAGCGGTATTTCGAGGCAGTACAAGGATCAAAGGAACATCAAGGAGAGCTTTTTGGGATCCATAACCTTTTCAAACTTAGGACTCATGGGTCCTGTCTCACCAAAGACATCCTGGAGGTGTGAAGTCCTGTCCTTTTACTTCTGGATATTAGGTTTACGTTTTTTCTTTCCTCATGAGATGTTTCCATTCAAAAGTATGACAAAATACTTTATAAAACAGAGAAACTTAAATGGTACCTGTCTATGCAGTGCTTTACTGAAATATGCTTGCTAATTTCTTGCTCTGATGTAGACCAGAAAAATTTCCTTACATCAAACAAAAAACTGGAAGAAGTTTGGATTATAATTTCCAAAAGTTTGCTAATAATATTTCTTTTCCTAATAAAAATGCTGTAACTTATTTTTGTGGCACTTTCATGTATTGTCAACTTTGTGCACAGATACTTTTTGTTCATCAATAGCTCAGTGACCTTTTAAGCCAGAATTCTGATCATAAAATATTTTTAATGATCATAGTAACCTTTGTATGGTACACTTTGAGATGTCAAAAACTTTGTAATAAAATATATTTTATCATGCTAACATGGTACGAGGTGGAAGTAAATAACTGAAGCTTCCTATTTTAAGAGTCATTTCTTAGTTACTCTAAAAAGACTCTTGGCACAGTTTCATAGCATATGGTGCACACTGGTTCTAAGTATATGTGGTGTTGTATCTTTTTCTATCCAGCATGTTTGCTGCAGCTAACTTGCATCTTGGGATTTATTGCAGCTTTGTTCTAGGTTTCTTCCCATCCTTCCCTTTATTTTGTTATTTTGCCTATACAAGGAAGAGGCTGGGGAATATTATACAGCAGTATAGAGGCAGCATAGCAAAAAGAGTAGTGTGGCATAAGAACATGTGTTTCGGGGGCTCAAAATTTCTCTAAATTAATCTAAATTAAAACATGGCATGTAATATGAACATTGTAGCAGGTATTCTGTTTTGGAAAAAATTTAAGAATTTTTAAAATAGTATACGCATAAGATTCTCCCAATCTATGCAGTATGTTACTTTTCCTATGGGTTATGGCTTAGATCAAAATCAGTAAGTGTCAAAATGTAAGTCTTAGTCTGGACTTTGCTGATTGGACTTCCAATGTTATATCTCTGTGGAAAAAAGAAACTTTTTTTTTTTCTGGGCTTGCTTTTTTTAACTTGAACAGATACACTTTTTATTCTATACTTTCTCGATTGTTTTAGAGGGAAGGGCGTGTAGAAGCAGGAGTCATGACAGCAACGACGTGGCTAAAGGAAGAGACTCCTCCACGCAACTCCGAAGAGGTGAGGTGTCTTTGTGGGCTACAGACCAGAGCATGACAGTCCTTCTAGTTCCTCATACTACAGTGGCAAATGTGGACAGTATGTTGTTAGGCTGGTAATGCTTTTACCCTAGATGGCACTTGCCATCTTTTTTTGTCTGCTTGCCCTTGGTTTTACGAATTGCAAAGCATTAGATAATGACATGCTGTCTGTATTTGAAGTGGAATATTCTGAACATCTGTTACTACAATATTCTATGACCTTTCCAAACACTTGGATCTCCTCAGTCTGAATGACAGTGTTATTAACATGCTGTTATTACAGAGCAATATGGTTTACTAAAGCATTGCTTTGTAGTGTCTTAAGTGACAGCCTTCTGATCAAGAAGTCAGTTGAGAATCTGCTTTTAAATACCTGCTGTTGTTTAAAAGATTTTGATTAGGAAATTGTGGAAGGGAGTACAATTGGTTTAGAGGATTGAAAGCTTGTTTCAGGTTTTGTGGATCTCTGTGGAAGATACGGGGTATTTAGCTGATATAACCAGACAGTGATTCCCACCAAATCAGTAGTTTGTTCAATGCTGGCTTTTTGTTTGTTTATTTGGTTTTTTTAATCTAGTTTTGAATCTAATAATTTCCTTCTGGAACACAATTTTTTTTTTTTTTTTCCTGTAAAGGATGGATTTAATGGGAGCATTTTTATGAATGTTTTTGACTGAACACTGTGTTCAGATGATTTGGGAACCAAACGGTTAGGTCTACAACATGGCCTCAAGTGTGAAAATATCAGATTAGATCACACTCAACAGTACTGAAAATTAGCCAGTGTCTTGTATGCTCTTTGGAGATTTCTGTGGGTAAATGTCAGTATTAATTTAAATCAGTATGCCATAACATTGGTTATAACCTTACATTGCTAATACATCACTGTATGGTAATGATCTCACAGTGGATTTGGTGACAAACTAACTCTTTTAGCTTGTGTTAAATGCTTTTTGGTAAGCAGGGTGATACCAGGGTTAAAACATTAATTTAAAAACTTCTCTTCATGTATAAAAGTTTAGTATTTACCTGTTTGACTTTTCATTTATATACTGTCATAATTCTTATCTCAGTAGTACACAGTTTTGGAGTTGTATTCCAGACTTCTGTAGCTTCAAAATGTTTTGAGGTTGCCTGGAGGTAACTTTTGTTAGGTTACAGTAGGCCTCAGCTAATTTTAAGAGCAGAATCTCTTCTACTCATAGCTATTTTAAACTGTGTTAGCCCCTATATACAAGGAGGTTGACCACTCTGGGAGATTTTTTTTTTAATGAATGTCGTTGTACACTGTTACGGTTTGAATCATGAAGTCACTTTGCAAACTATCTTTGAAAGATGAAAAATCGCAGCACAATCAGTATAAACTAGAAAAATATGGATTGTATGGATTATGAAGACATAGGTTGTTTTAGCAGTGTGCAGCATACATAGTCTCGAATATATTTTTGGTTATTTTTATTGTTCTGCTAAAAAGTGTTCTGCCAAAGGCTTTCCTATAATTTCAGTTTATGATTTGTTTTGTATTTGCTTTCTATTTGTGTATTGTAATACTACTTTGTATATTTTTTGATTGAGTTACATTGTGGAAATCTACATTTTTATACCGCTTTGGAATTAGGTGTATTCCATATATTATTATGTTTTAAATGCCTTTGTTGTAAATTACTTTTATTTCAAGTATGAACAACTAGACTATAATGAAGATAGAGACCCCAGAAGCATTCAAGCACAATTAAAGAGAGAAGAAATAGATATTTATGATGACTTTAGTGATGATGACATTCTGGAAACTACTGTGAAGAAATGTGACAGAAGGAAGCCTTGCAAGGCAAATAATGTAATGGTAACAAAGGGACAGCTTTCCTTAATGCAGTGTGGATTTTCCAAGTTGTTGCAAAGAGAAACTGAAACTACCAAAGAAGAGTATAATAATTATAACTCTCCCCATCCAAATTCTGACAATCAGACTGTAAGAACAAAGGTAAATAGCAAGCATAGTGATTTTCAGAAATATGAAAGCCATGTGCATGTTTTGGAGCATGGGAAGGCTGCTCAATCACCAGGTGAAACTGATGAACGAGATACGCGTAGTATGAACTGGCTTGTTTTATCTAACTCTGAGGAGGAAGGGGACGGAGAAAGTGAGGATCAATACATTTCAAAGCAAAGCAATGTAGTCATTGAAACTGAACAGAGTTCTGAAGAGAATGATGATGATGTCATCTGTCCTACCCAAGTTCCAGCACACCAGCAATGTATGCTTACTAAAAAAAATGAAATTTACAGGTCAACATCTAAAAACTGTGAAGACTTTGCAAAAGAAAAAGATGGGTTGGTATTTAAGGGGGAGAGTAGGCAACTTGGATTCCGTAGTACTGAGTCGAATTTCAGCAAAGTCATGTCTTTGGAAGACATCAAGAACAGCACGACAGATTTGAAAGGGGCAAGTGACATAAGTGATGAGTCTGATGATATTGAGATTTCCCATAATTCAGAACCAAGAAAGTTAAGAACTTTCAGCTGTCTGAAACAGAAAGAAAGATACCCCCATAACAGCGGACTAGGTAGCTTCTCCAAATCTCTGCTACAATCAAGGAAGCTCAATAGAGAAGAAAAGGAAAGTGATTCTCAGAATATAGATGAGTTTTCATCCTCTGAAGATAACTTACCAGTTGAGAATATTCATGCCAGAAAGCAAAGCCGTAAGTGTAAAAGACAGAGAAGCAAAGCTCGATTTGGGTCTAAAATACTTCATCCTATTGAAGATACCTCTGTTGCACAAATGAAGTCTAGGAATTATGCTGCGCATGGAACTTCTGCAAGTAAGACTGAATTTGGACATCAAGAGCAAAAAGTGGAATCAATGGACAGATATTTAGGTAACTAGTCATTTAATTTACTTGATTTTATTTCAACTAAAATAGTAACATGTTTACTATATCACTGTTGGCAGGTATTAAGTTCTTCCTGCTATACATGTTTCTGTTACAAGATACTAATAAATGCTGTGCTAAATTATTTAGTAATGTCTTTCTGTATCTCTTTTTACCTATGAGCCTTATTTTCCTATATTCTGAGGTGATGGGTTGCTTTGTAATATTTTGTTAAATACTGTCTGTCAAAAGATGCTAAAATTGAAGATTTACTAAGAATTCACAAAACTGCGTATTTCAACTGTAAAACTTTAAGTCTTGACAGGGCTGTTAATATTTTTTTCATCTATGTAGGTTTTTACTTACGTGATTTGGGAATTTGAAATACCATGTAGAAGATTTGATTCTGCTAGAGACTAAACATCAATATTGCAGCCATTAAATCATAGGTGCTTCAAAACTTCTCCTTTGTTCATCTGAAGAAAAAACCCCACACTGAAAGGGAAGCAGTATTAAACTATCTGGATAAATCTCAATAAGTGTAATGATTCTTAATTTCGTAGAGATGAGAAATTTGGTGCTGAGTGAAATCACAACAAATTTTACAACTTCAGTGTAAAACTATTTTAAAATTGCCATATCCTTCTTAGTCCAACTGTGTACCTTCAGGATTTCGGAATAAATCTGATTATATCTTTCTCCTACAGATGGTGTTCAGGAAGTGGCATATATTCATTCAAATCAGAATGTGGTTGGATCCAGCAAGGCTGAGAATCGCTTGAGCCGATGGGCAGTGCGAGATGTATTTGAGTTGAAGCAGTTTTCCCAGCTCCCTGCTAATGTAGCAGTCTGTAGTGCCAAGGTAAAGAGAAGTGTTTGGCAAATGTTTTTACTTTTTTTATCCTCATTTGTCATCCTAAAGCCCTAACAAACTTGTTTTTCTGTTAATGACCACCATGAATGATCAAAGCCACTGAGAATGCCTCAAATGGAGGTCCAATAAATTACTTTTGTGTTTTGGTTTTTGGTGTTTTTTTTGTTTTACATGAGCCAGCTCTCAAAAGAGTTGGGAATTAAGCAGCAGAGCACCCTCTGTGGGATTTTTGAGAGAAATGTGGGTGTTTGAAACCAAATTCAGTACCGTGTTTATCTGACTTGAGGCTTGTAAAAACTTCAGATTGTCCTAGATCCAGTTAACAAAAATCCAGTTGCCCCAATACGTGCTGGAATCTCTGTGGCATATAAAGTCAAACATAAATCAGTTTGCAGATTTTTCTTTCTTGGGGGGATGGGGGTGGACACATGTGGTTGCTATAGTGGTTTAAAGTAATGGTCATTACTGTCTATGCTTAATGTCTGAAAACAACACTAGTGTTTACTGGAAGTGCTTATTTGCAGCAACGGATACATTTTATGCTTTTTGTTTGTCATGCCTCATGTTTAATTACATTTTGAATACATAGGAATCTGGAATAAATTCAGGTACCGCTTCCAGGTTTCAGTTCTTATTACATAGTGGTTTTAATCTACTCTGATTATCTGGACACTTTGTTGTTTGCCCTGTAATAAATATTTGCTATTTCCTAGGCTGATTCTTAAGTTAAACCACAAGCATAGAGTAAGTAATTGGTGAATGTGCAGTTTAGTCTTTACAAACATATTAGCAATCACTACAAAAATTGTAGACAGAACACTATGTTGTTCTGGGGTGTTGAACATCCGCAGAGGCTAAAAGAATTTCTTCCAGTGTTGTTGATGTACTGTATTTAATTAAGCCATTAGCAGAGATGCAAAGAATTTTTGCACTGGGAAGATCAAACCAGGCCAACCAGTAAAAGTGAGGCCTTTTCAATTCTAACACATTTGCATTAGAATGTCCCTTATTAACAGAAAAGTTGGTCAAAAATAATCAAGAATACTGTAGAAAGGTCCTTATTTTACTATGGCAATGGTTGACAACATTAATAAAACTAAACATAAATGAAAGAAAACTTTGAAGAGAGTACTTTGAATACATGTTTGTTGATCCACCTATGTTCAAGACTAGTCTGTGGGACTTGTTTTTATTGTTTATGTAACTTAAATCTCATTATTTAGAGTTTCTGTGACTTCAACTATTGCAAATTAACCACTCTTGATTAGCCTGTCAGTCAGTTTTTCTAAGGTATCTATTTTTCACTCAGAAGCAATAGTAGAATCAATTCTCTTGGAGATTTAAGTAGGAAGAAAGCATCAATAATTATGGAGAAGGCTGCCTCTTCCTTTGCTTCCTGTTCTTTCTTTAACGTAGAGGCACTAATCTAGAAATAATCCCTAGATGGCTGCCTATTCTTAAATGTGGAGCTTTGAATTTTTTATGCTCATCTTGAAAAAAGAGCTGCCAGAGTTTTGTAGACAACTTTGAAGTACGATGTACTTGGAATGTTACTGCTACTATTTTCCCTTCTTACTTACTTTATTTTTATTTTAAAAGGTGTTCTATGAAAAACATGATCATTATTGCTGTTCTGGCCATTGGTCTTTGTTGATCATTTTTCACTTATTTGTAATCAGTTTAAGCTAAGACATTCACTTAAAACTAATGTGTAATAATGAGCAACTAATTGTGTAATAAGGAGAACGCTGATTTCAAATGAAGCTTAATAAAAAAGTTTTTCAGCAGATTAAAGCAGCATTATATGTAATATTAAAAATACAGCTGAAGAGTTTAAATTTCCATCATTATTTTTGGTAAATAGGAGTATAGTATTAAATATTGGAATGTTGACTGTAACCTTACAGTTACTGAAAGAAAACCAAAACTTTTTCAGCTGAAATTTCTCACTGATGTAGCTTTCTAGCATCATTGTTCTAATTGTTTCTCAGAAACTGTGTAGCTGTTCCTTTTTGCTCTGGAATGATCATATTCTTAATAAGAAGCTTTTTTACAGTGTATTTATATTGAAGCTTTATTTGATATCATCATGAAGATAACATTTATGAACCTTTTTAAGCACATTTAATCAATTTGTCTTATTTCTAAGTAGGAGTGATCAAAAAAGGATCTGTTACTTTCGTTTCATAGGTAGGTCTGTATGGGACAAAAGTAAAATATCCTTTGTGCTGTTTAGTTCATCTATGCCAACTCTGTCTTCCTGCTTTGCAATTTTGCTTTGCAGTCTGTCTATAATAATGCATTTTAGACTTAATGGAGTTTTAAATATTTTTTTTTAAGAGATGGCTAATAGCTCTGGAAAAGGAATACAAGAACACTTAAAAGCTAGCAAAGTATTCTATTGAAGTGGATGACTTGTAAGTTGGGAAATGCAACTTTTTCTACAGATCTTGGTTGAAGACTAAGTGAAACATTTTTGCTTCCTGCTTACGTATGAATCAAGAATGATAATGATAATAATAATATGATAATGATATAATAAGTAATAAGGAGAAAGTAACAAACAGTAAGCAAAAGTAATCAATTAAGGTCGTCTTTTGTAAGAACAGTGACATTTTATTGATTTCTTGCTATTGACTAGTCATCTAATCACATTTTGGCTTCAATAAATTCCCATGAACTTTTACATCCTAGGTTATGTTCTTTAGTTTCAGTAACTAATTTATGGAAATAAGGTGAATATGAGCAAAAATAAGTTGCTGGAAAGCGATATAAAAGAAGTCTCCTTCCTGGTTTTCTACCTGCAGTAGATAAAAGGCCTATAAATTAGGTTTATTAGTCCTTCCTTTATTGCTGAAGCATGGAGATTAATGTAGTCACTTGAGTTGTAGAAACTGCTTAAAACTGGAGCAGACTGCAGAACCTGTGAGGACTCTTCCTTCAAAATCAGAGAGGTTGCAAGGGAAGAAGATCCTTGAGAGCCAAGGTAGAAGGGATGGGAGGCAGGGAGTTTTGTTCCTCAAGAGAGAACTTTGAAGGTATGTAGAACATCTTATTTAAGATCATAAGTAACACCTTATAAAAGGTGTAAGATTTGAACTTTGGGATAAGAAAAGATGTTTGCCTTGGTGATAGTCTCTTTCCTTAATTTGACTTCAGAAGGTCTGTGTTAGATCTGGAGTGTTGGCACCACTGTAGTTCACAGTCAAATCTCTCCTAATCTTTTAAACTGTAGGTTTCAATCAAGCATATTTTTTTAATCCAATAATAAGTAGTCAGTTTGTCCTTAATGTTACCTGTGCTAGCATTCCTGTACCCCAGCTACCTTTTCTCTGAAGTAGTAGAAAATACTATTTTAACCTGCTGTTGTTCTGTACCACTAAAGGCCTAAGAGAACAAAACCTTCAGTCTTCTTATGAGAAATAGCTCTTGCTAGTATTTCTGCTGTTCTTGCTTGCTTTGTGCTCCGGGTTTCATAACAGTCCTGGTACATGGCTTCAAGACTGCTGCAGAGCCTTTGACTCTTCTTTCTCCCAAGGTGGTAGGGAGCACAGTCATACGCTCTGTTTTTGATTGTTTTAAAAGCAACTGTGCAAATTGACTACTTTAGCTAGAATGTTCATAATCCTGAATGCTTGCTTAGTGTGTATATAAATTACATAAATTCTATATGACTATTGAAAATGCAGCTAGATAACAGCAATTAGAATGTGAAGGCTGCCATCAAGAAGTAAAAGTAGAACATCGTGAGAGCTCTCTCACAACTTTTCAGCTATCACAGGTGAGATAACATCTAAAAGTAGTACTAAAAGTATCAGTATAAACTATGCATACAGTAACAATATAAAATAAGCTAGAGAATAAACCATGTTTTGGTTGAATATCATTAGTCAAATTAAGTCCTGTCCAGCATCTGAATTAAATAAAGATAACTATTTGAAGATAGTTTTATATGAGAATAGTAGAAGCAAACGAATGTGAAAGGTTTTATCACATGATCCTGAAGAAACTAAAATAAATTGTGGGTTTGGTAATACATTCCTTTTATCACAGAAGTCCATTGGATTGCAGGATTGCATAAAAGTGGAATAAGATTCTGTAGCTGCAGTTGGAGTGAGTTGGAGTAGCATTTTCAATGAAGAGAGATGTTGTCTTGTTATATAGGGAGCTTTCATAAATAGTCATCTACAGCAGTGGATATCTGCTTATACTTTATTTTGCAAGTATAATCAGGGAGGTACTTAAAAGATTAACAGTTGGGGTTTCTTTAGATGGATGTGGTATTTATATACTTAGTGTTCTACATTTAAGGCATATCTAGAATTACAGTAAAAATGTTTTCACTTACTACCAACAGTTCCTGAATTGTGCATGTTATCCTGTGTCTGATAATTGTCCATATTCTGACCATTGACCACAACTTGCAGATCAATATAGGTTTTGAGAAGAAAAGACAGAAGAACGGGATGATAATCATCCCTCAAACAGTTGATGTTTGTAGTAATGTTGCTTATGTGGAAGGCACTGAAGCGGTCAATAATTAGAGATGTTTAAGAGTTTCAGCAATCAAAACAATGGCAGGGATTTTTTGTTCCATGCAGAGGTGTGGCTTCTTGGAGATACAGATTATACATCTCAACTTCCTCTGTAGTTCTAAAAATGTATTGTACATCCCAGAACCTAAGTGTCTCAGAAAGCAGTCAAGTGTCTGGTTTTTGCTCTGGGTATTTGTAATCTTTTCTAGCAATTTGTAAGGGTTAAGGCAGAAATTATGGTGAGTTCTGTGATACCATGATGAAGGGATAATCACACCAGGCTTCGGTATTTTAAGCATCTGACAGTAGAAAATGTGTGTCACTTCATGTGGCAGATGTCCACTCCATTAAAAATTACTGAGAGCTGGTCTTTGTGCTTCCTTATGCATAGGACTACAAAATACACTGCATCTGCTATTTCATACAAGATTATTAGTAACAAGGAATTTCTGGTCTTCTATGTAGAAGTCTGAGTGAAGAAGATTATATTAAAAATTAATCTATTGGAACAAATAACTTGTGTTTCCTGCATTATTTTGTGTGTTGTTTTTAGGCTGATTTAATGGCATTGAGTCATCTTTGTTTTGCCTTTTAGTTTCAACTCAAGTCTTCTGTTTGCACACGTGTGCGGACGGATTTGGTTAAAAATTCATTGCTTTTTATGATACAATTGGAAGGTTATTGTGTCTATTAGCCCATTACTATCTGTTTAGAAGATAGTTCTTCATTTTCTTTTTCATCTACGCTGTGTAACTTCAAAAAAGAAGGATATTGAAAATAAAAGCTTCTAAAAGAAAAAATGTGAAATGAACCTGTAGACTGGACATAGTGGACTTGCAAAGCCGGACTATAATTTGCAGAGTATGTCAGGTATTTCAGCCTTTCAGGGGGAAAAAAAAAAAAGTCTTGAGTCATTCCTGTGATACTTTGATCAAAACTATGCTGGCATTATTAATTTTGGGGAAAAAAATTAAAGTGTTCACATTTTCTCTAAGACCTTAGTCATCTACTGAGTATTTTTAGAGGTTTGGTTTTGACCTCTTTTTTCTGGTGGGTTCCAGGTTCCAAAGCAACCTGGTTGATTTTCAGTGCAGGAGCTTGTTACTTTGGTTTTTGGGTAACTTGCACTGTTATTTGTGAAGCTTTTTCTTAGCTACCATAGGAAGTAGAAGCCTCCCAGAGGCAAGATTCAATATCTTCTTTTAGTGTTTCTAGTCTATTCTGAAGTAAATGACTGCACTCCTTAATTAATTTCCTAATTAATTTTGTGTTAATTGGCAAAACCAGCCTGTGTGAAATGTTTTACGTAAGTACAGAAGTCTGGAATAGGCTTTCTCTAGTTCTTTAAAGCTGAATTTGTGTAGTATTTCTTCAATAGGGATCTTGGTGCGGGTGTTAGAGTGTGGGGAATACTTTGGAGAAGGCTTGGAGGCTTCACAAAAAAAAGACTAAAAATGGCAACAGGACATACTAAATTTGAAAAACTGATGTCTCATGTTAGAGCTAATTCGCACTTTTTAATATGTGGAAAAGTATTAGTCACAAGAACTTGTACAGTACCTGTTGAATATGTGGAGTCTTTTTTTTTTTTTTTAGTCAACTGCGTGTTTTCATCTTAAGTTTACTTGAAGTTTTACTGAAAAGAAATGTACAAAGACAGCCATTCAATTGAGGATTAATTACTATGGCAACAGAAATGTGGTGACTGAAAAGGGGGAGGATGTATTCTCCCCTCAGCTTCCTGCCAGCTGTCATATTCAACCTCTGCAGCATGAATTCAGGCCAAAATATAGACTGTGACCAGCACCAAGAAACTATATCTGTATTTTTATAAATTGGTACAAGAATCACACTATAAAAGAAGACTTAATCCTCTGAATTGCATGACAGACATTTGGCACTCTTGCCAGTGTTTGACAGAGAAATAACGGGATGCTTTGTAGTAAAACCTGGATTAATGGTAAACCCCTCTTTATGTTATTGCAATGTGGTGTAAATGAGAGAACTAAGCATGCTGTCAGCCTAGGAAAAAACATGCCCTTTGTATCTCCAATGCAGATTTAAGTGCTGTTGAGAATACTGTAAATACAAAAGTTGTGTTATTAAGAACTCCTCTTTATCGTATTTGTATTACATTGACATTTTGTAGATTATTTAAACAAAGACTTTCTATCAGTTACAGTAACTCTGATTGCAGTGTGTTTGCACAGCTTTCAGATTCAACAAGTTTAGATAGTTGTTTACAAAGAGTAGGCTTTTGGGAGATAACATTCCATTATTCTTGCTCTTCTAGGATTGGGAGTGTCATTCAGCTTTGAAATAATTGTTCCCAAATGATTGGCCTGTAATGCTGCTTTATTGGGTTTACAGTTTCAGCTTACAATGGAATTAACCATTTCAGTATGGCTTTTGTGTTGTTTGGTGTTTTTTTAAATGCAGTGAGTTCGTATGTGTTATTCTGCAAGGCATGTAGTTACATATTCATTATGGTGTACATGCATGGCTTTTGGTTTTGCTGCTGTTTGATGGAAGGATGAGAGAGCAAAAGAAGATAGGTGCAAATCCACAGGTTTCTGCTGAAGTAAGCAATTACTTTAGCTTTGAATTCTGAGACAGGTTGATTATCTCTTGTTCTCAAGAGTAGTAATAACTGTATTGATGTATGGTCAGATTTTTGGTGCAAGGAAGTGATATGGCTTATAGGAGTCCTTTTTGTTAAAGAGTCAACAAATGAAATAGAACTGCTCCCCGTGAGAAATTCTTGCTCTGTTACTTGATTGGACAAGAAAGAGGGTCAGAAGTAAATCAAATATGGTCAGAACACAATCCATCCTCATAGTCAATTCTCTAGTACCAAGCAAAAGATTAGAGTTTATGAAATGTCCTTGGTCTTGGTTTATACAAGCAGAAAAGCTACATGTGACAACCAGCGGAAAATAACTACATATTATTCTGAAAAAATCTCTTTACTTTTATCAGTAGATTTAGCTAAATACTGGTCTATTGGTGTTAGCAGAATATTTTGGAGGAGTAATTTGGACACAGAATAAGGCTAATGTTTTTCATGGCTTGAAGATTTCAGCTGTTGGTCTCTTGTGATACAATCAAGTATTAGATACCTTTGTATTCAGAGCCAACATCTTGAGCAGCTTTGTTCAGTTCAGAAAGTTTGAGTATAAATGTGATTGTCCTAGAGTGTTCTAAAATTTTAAGGTAGGTTAGCTTCATTTTCTAAGACAATTGCGGTACTGACCATTAGCTATACAATTATCTCTAATTCTCATTCTACAACCCTATTTTGTTAGAACAATAAACAAATTCAGTGTGAGTGAAACTGCTTTTCAATTCAGAAATTAAATTCAGAGGGAAAATTAATGTCTACACCAGAAATCATTCTAAAATATGATAAGGTTCAGGCATATTTCAAACTGTGGAATGTGTAAGTTACCATAACCCTCTGAAGTAGACAGTTTGTTTACTAGTCTAGCCTCTGTAAGTGGAAGAGCAGTTCTGGTTTATTTAAGAATCAGGTGAAAGTAGAGACATTCTCATTATTTGTTAACTTTTTTTATTGTCTTGGCCTTATGGACCTCATTTTTAGAGAAACTACATGACGTTTTATGTGGAGCCTGTTATGCTTTGTCTCTTTAGCATGAAGAATAATTTAGAAAGAAATTCTTGTTTGATGTGTGTATGTGTAGAGAGAGAAGGAAACAAGACCAAGAACAAAGTCAGGTAGCAAACATGTCAAGGTATTCATAGATGTACTGACAAGTATAGGAAACATAGGTAAAATAAAAACTATATCTAAGAACAGCATGTGTTCGAGAAAAGCATATGGAAAGGTATTACTGGAAAAACTCCCAAGGGGAAAAAAAAAGGAAAACTATAAGGGGAAAAAAGATTAGCTGAAATAATTTAGGATTGTAATTTGGATAGATAATTCACTGTAATGCAGTACCCTGATCAAAATAATAACAATCATCCAAAACCCAGCGCAACTCACAATATATCTGGAAAGTCATGTGGTTTTCTCAGGTTTTGAGGGGAGTGGGAAAATACAAAGTAGAATATGGTGTAAGGGTTTGTTGTTTGCTTGCAAACTGCGTTTTAAGAGGGCAGTCATACTGAATTCACTGCAGTTCATTCTTTTGTATGATTTAGGTGACTTGAAGGCAGCTAGAGATTTGAGAAGGCCTTCTTGTTTGTTTTAGAAATTAAAACAAACAATGAAGCCGTGCAATGGAAAGTATCCTGGATATCTGGCAGCGATGGTTTCATGCATACCTGAAGAGAAAAGCCTGTTAACACTGTTTCAGCTGTGAGTGGTGAAGTTAGAGGGGGTTGTTGCTGACGGGAAATCAGCATTTGGCAAAATACTTACCATAGTAGGCAGTAAATGGGATGAAGACAATCAGACATAGTACAACTATGGCTGAGGAATAATTATGCAAACATACTTTCAACTTCAAACTCAGGCTTTTGAAGAAGTTCCTCATCGTCTGGTGACTTGAATTGCCACAGACATGAGACAGCTTAAAAAAAAAAAAGTATCCCTGAATCTCTTGTCTTTTTCTCTACTCATCTTACACCTAGCCTCTGCTGTCTTGCTCTCCCATATGTTTTCATCTTGCTATACTTAAAAAGAGGAACATTGTTCTCTTTTTGTCTTGCTTGAAGGGGTTAAAGAGAGGAAAAGGGAAGTCACGGGGCTTAAGGTAGATAGTCATCTCAGTCAAGTCTGAGGATGCTTATACATGGATTAGCATTCATTGCTCTGGAGTGTAGAGCCACCTCTTTATGCCTGAAAGAAGAACGGATACTTCTTCCTTCTAGGAAGAACTCCATTTTTGCTGGACTCTTGATTACAGCCCGTATGTAATACGTAACTCAAAGAAATGGAAACTCATTATTTGGGTATACAAAGCTTGCTATATACTTCTAAGCATAAGAGACAAACATAACAAAGAAGTGGTGGAGGAAAATGTCTCCTGTGGTAGGAGGCTATAACATGTTTATATTGAAACTGTCTTTAGTCAGTGTTCCATAGACTAAATAGAACATGAAAGGTGGAAATCGGTGTTTTTCTGATGTATTTTTTTCGTGTTGGGTAAGAGTCCCTAGGTTTTCTGAATACTTTGTAAACTATTTTCTGCACAACTACATAGTAAACCCACTACTTTCCCATTGCAATATATGGAAAGCCTCTTCATCATCAGTGCAGTAAATAAAAAGAGGGATAGGATAAGGAAAAAAGTGTAAGACAGGAAGGAATGGCTGCATTTTTACAGGAAGGAATGGCTGCATTTTTACGTTTTTTTTTCCCTTAGTTTGCAATAGCACTTCAAAATTTTGTTCTACTGTACTTTCATTATTTCTTTCCATTTACTGGGGTATTTTCTGTACTGTAACCTTTTCTCACATAATTTTTTGAATCCAGAGAATACTGCCTTCTACTAACCAAGCTGTGTCTGTGGCCTAATATGTATGTCTTTGAAAATAATTTGTTTATTTCTTTTTAACTTTGTGTGCAAATTTTCTTGACAATGTGGAAGTGCACAAAGTTGAATAAAACGGTAAAAATGTTACATTCAGTAAGTCAATAGGAGTTTTTTTTGTCTTTTATATTGAAGGAATGATTTTGCTGTGCCTTATTCCCCCTGCCAAAATACCGGTTTGAGAAAGGAGGAAGTGTGAAGAATGCACAAATCTATAGTGGTGTTACAGATAATTCAGTATAGGTGCTCTTAATTTAGTAGATGACCAATGAGTATGTGGTCACATTTAAGTGAAAATTTTTGACTTTGAACGATTGAAATTTCATAACATGTATTACAAATGCGTCATGTCATCCTTATAGTTAAACAGTTGAACAAAGACTAACTGCTTTCATGATTGCTGTTAATCTTTTTGTAAAAATTCCTTTGAAAATACATATAACAGATGCTTTATGCTATACTAAGTATTTTTCTAGCTGTGCATCATGTGTTTCAGAAACTTAATCAGAAGATCTGCTATGCAGTGCATGAAGAATGTTTTACCATACAGTATGTATGTATGTGGTGGTATAATGTTTGGCAAGAATGCTTTTGGATTTCTATACTGTGATTTGTAGTTGTCATTCAGAATAACTTGTTCATAATCATGTGTTTGAAACTTTGAAGCATATTTACATTTTCAAGTGAGAGAAGAACATGCTATTACTTATTTAGGCACTGGATGGAATCTCAATTCCAGAAGAAAGAATTCTTGTTGCTATTTGTGTAATTTGAATTTTTTTACTATTTTCATGTGTTAAATTTGTTAACATTTTTCAGTAGTTACATGGCTGAGCCATAAAAGCAAAGCCAGACTTGCTATTTGGCAAAACAGTTGGATTTTTTTGAGAAAAGCTTGGCTTGTTCTTCTTCGTTCCTTCCTTCCTTCCTTCCTTCCTTCCTTCCTTCCTTCCTTCCTTCCTTCCTTCCTTCCTTCCTTCCTT
>VZSF01008848.1:45333-167333 GCA_013398295.1 Chionis minor
CTTCCTTCCTTCCTTCCTTCCCCCTCCCTCTTTTTTTCTAGTCCTGAGATATGTACTGATCACTATCATCTTTCCAGTTTTCAGTAATGATTTGAAAATGCTGTAGTCAGATCTTATATCATTAAAACATTCTTTCAAGTTGTTCAGCAATGCTTGTACTTTCCAAAGTATATTAATTAATACACAGTACTTGAAGTTAAACAAAGATAATGTGCACAGAATAATTCTTGTGTTGAAGAATTTTTATTGCCTTTATTATTCCATTCTTTTGGTCATATTATTTATTAATTCATAAAGAGTCTGATATTTAATAATATAAATAGATTGTTAAATATGCTAGTATCAGTAGTGTAAGAACAAGAGTCAGAGGTTCCTACCTGAATCAAATTGTATTAATTTCAGTCATGCTTTGCAGGATTGCCTTATGTATATGATATACTTCATAATTCAAGAATTCAAGTGAACAAGACCAGTGCTGCAAAGTCAATGTGGGATTTCATGCAGGAGCAAATAATGGGACGCACACACAGAGTAGTTTGGTAGAGAAAGTTCTTGAGGAACAGAAAATAGAAAGCCATTGAAAGGAAACGTTTATCATGAAATAGATTTCAGTTGGTGAGTTAGAAGGCACACATTCAAAGAGAATCGGAAGGAAATCAGCCCTGGGAGGGAGGAATTAAGGAGAGTAATACATGAAGTCAAATTCAAATGGAAGCAAAGTAATGTGGAATGTTGACAGTGCTGGAATGTTGACTGAGGTTTTCACTCCTTTTTAATGGTAATGCTGGTAGAAAGATACCAGGAATATTTTCATCTATATGTATTTAGAGCTTACCTCTCCCCAGAGCCTCATCTATGTATCACTCAGAGTAACAAACTTCAGATTGGACCTTTAACAAACGTGGAGACATCTTAAGAAATAAGTGTTGTAATTTTACTGACACAATGTTTATCAGTTTTTAAAAAGAAATTACTGGACTTGGGATTTGGGTGTTAGATTTAAATTGGCAAACTTTCAGAAACATTCACAAGTTCAACAGAGCCACTTATTGTGTTTTAACTTAACTGGGTACCATTTAATCAATTGGCTTTTCTCCAGAGAGCTGAGAAGTTTTTCAAGAGTAACTCACAGTGGCCATGGGCTTTCACAGGCATTAGCCCCTGCAGCTCTTGGGATAACTTGTTTATAGTAAGTTTTTTCCACCTTCAGGAAAAAAACTTGAGCAGCTAATTTAGGTAAAAGAAGAAGAGCTCTTTATGTGTATATGATGGTATTTTGCTGTTGTTCTTTCAGGTTTGGCAGTGTGGGTCAGTGTACTTAGGAGTTTTGTACTTCCAGAGCTAAATATCCCATTTGTGAGTTTATTTGCAATTAGCAGTACTTTTTACATTAATTCTGGTTCTTTGCAAAGACAAGCAATTTTACAGCTTTCAGTGAGTTTACAAGATCTGGGTTTTTTCCCAAAGAGATTTTTAATCTTATGTGTTTGAACAGATGTGTAAACCAAAGTGTTACTGCCATATATACTTTCATTTTGTTTAATAAGAGGTAGATGGATGATGCACATTTGTGGGGCTTTAAAATACTTTTAAGACAGGCATTGACGTGGTTAGGCTTGTATTCTACGCAAGTTATGCTTGCTTGAATTAAATTATAAAATCCTGATTTTCTGACAGTGACAAATACACTAGGTCTTATCATAGTGAGATCTGAATACTATAAATATTTTTCATGCAAGAGTTCCTTCGAAATAAATGTATTCTAAAACTAGCATTGCTTTCTTCTTTCAAAATGCATTTCCAGGTCAAGTTCTGTATTACCTATGCGTATCTTTTTTTTTTAAAAGTGAACATTTTAAATGCATACAGAATTAGCAAGATAACTGTAGAATATTTATGCTGTAGATGTCTGTAGACATCTGCTAATTCAATGTTAATTTTCTTACTATCATCATAACATTATTATTGGGAGATGAGTTTTCAGTTGGGGCCCTGGTTTCAGTTTTGTGTAGCATAACTTTTAATAGTGCAGTGAAATTTTAATCTATGGAGTTGTGCATTTAGCTTAAAGAGTGAAAATTTATGCCTGTAGGTCCCTTACTGTTAATATCTTTCTCTGTATGCTAGCTTGAGGTTACTTGCCAAAGTAATGGATTGAGAACAGATGTGAGATCCTAAAGCTCGAGAACATTGTGAACGGCCCATGGAAATAAAGGAAGTGGACATGGATCAAATAGGAACACATTGGGAAGAAACATTGTAGATCCAAAACCAAATTTTGAGCTGCAGTTGACAAGGTGTGAACACAGCTTGTGTTTTCATCTCTCAAGTAGTGTTAGTAGGGGGACTGAGGATATCACTAGGCAGTTATTCTTTTCCCTCATCTCATTGAGGAGGGCAAAAAAAAGAAGATATTGCTTCTCTCATTTTCCTTGCTCTTCAAAAACATTCTTTAATTTTCATATTTCCCTTGGCTTGCCTTTTGGGAAAGGGGAAACTTTGTCAAGAATTTGTGAGAATTTCTGAAAAATAACTAAGGTGTAAATAGGATTATATTTTTGTGAAAGATGTTGACTGTCAAGCATGATTAGTTGATCTGTAACAGCATATTGTTGAATTTGATTAAAACATTAACTTTTGATGACCATTATATTTAAATTTTAATATTACCAGTTTTAAGCTTATCAGTATTATAATGAAAGTGTAATGTGTAATTTTTTTTCCCTGTTTATTTACAGGTAAGTATAATGATACTTCCTCTGAAAATACATTGACAGTTCTGAATAATAGTGTGTGTGCATTAAAGATTGTGTGATATTGACAAAAATGATTTTACCCTAACTTTGGGATCTTTGAATAGTGCTGTGAACATTTATAGTTTTTCTTTGAATGTTAAATTGCTAAAGTAACTACGAGTTCTCAATACATACTGTACAAAAATTGTGTAACATACAGTAACAAGAAGGAAGCATTGAATCCAAATAATCCATTAATCTTGATACATAGTATCTTCCTGCATTAATTTATCCATTAAGACTGTAAGCTGTTAACACTTTCTATTTTCTCTTCTGTAGTGGTATTTGGAGGTTGTAACTGAGGTTTGGGTCCTGTGGTGCAGGATTAAGTATTTGTATAACCCCTGTATGCATTAGAGAACTTACAGAGATCTTTCATTTGGCCTCACAATTAAACCATTTGGAAAAATATCCCACCTTATTCTTAGAGAACCAAGTCTTTCCTTCAGTGCCCCTGGAAGCTTGTGACTGAGTAGAGGGTTTACACTGGAGCTCTGAATCCCATTCTTAGCACTCAAACCATTGAGTCCTACCTAAGAGTGACAGAATAGGGCATAATAGAGCTCATCACTGTGTCCCAGACACAGCTGTTTTGACGATTTCCGTGTCTGATTTTATTAGAAAAATGAACGAAACCCAGAAGAAGACACACCAGAGAAGAACATTGTTAAGGAAGGGCAAGAAATGTTGGCGAAGATTAAGCAACACCACCTCTATGTTATGCATCCTGTGACCCAGAAAAACAAAAAAGTACATAGAGTAGGTTCAACCACCTTCTTGGTTGGAAAGACACCTAGAGGAATCCGCAGGTGAGTCTGTTTTGGTGAGATGGAAATAAAATTCTACGATTGAAATGAACTTACCTCTGGGCAGTTGCTTTTGTCTCTCTTTCAACTGTACTCAGGGAGTATTGATGATTTCCTGTGGCAGAAGTAATGGAAAACTTCCACTCATGCTATACAAAGAGTACCGTAATTGATTAATAAAATGAATTGAACCCACAAATCACTTTAACGTGTTGACTCAATGTGTCATATATTACATAGCTGTGCAGATGTCATCACCACCAGTATTCATGGTATGTGCACCATGCAGTACTACAAACCAATGTTTAAACTGTATAGAAGCAAGTAATTTTACAATGTGAGCTTCTGACTGCCTACTGGTTTTGCCCATCTCTCATCACTTTCATTGAAAGACTGTTAAAAAAAAAACTTTGACTTTGTATTTATTTTTTAAGATGGGGCTCAATATTTTTAACCTCTCGTTTCCCTCATGTTCAGAAGGATAATAATTTTTATGTCTCCTCATATTCCTTTTTTCCCCAAATTATTTCTATTATTAATATAAATACTGAAATTCTGTTGTTACATAGATAGAAGTTCAATAACAATAGCCAGATGGTATATAGAAATAGAAAGCAGAAAGCTGTAGCTAACTGTGGCTAACTTGATTGGAATGATCTCCTTTAGTGAGAGCTTGGCCTCTTACCAGAAACAGATATTCCATAGATCACTAGAGAGGATGGAGGGAACGGTCCCTGTCTGAATGTGTTTATCCAGGTCTTGTTTAGCAAGTTTTTTAAAAGGAGTTTTAGCAGTTACTTTATGCTTTTGGGGGTTTGTGTGGTTTGTTTTGTCTTTTTTTGTTTGTTTCCAAAAAACACTCTACCTTCGGTCCATCTGCATCCTTCTGAACTCTGGTCCTTTGGTACAAAATCTTACATACACTGAAAGTCAGTAAATCTTTGGGTCATAAGCTGAGGAAATCACACTACAGTTTGGGATTCAGAAGTCACTTCAGTTCTTCTAAGGTCATTATTCTTTCTTCTCTTTGCTAATAAAACAAAGCAGAGGTCCTAGTTAGGAAATTACTTTTGGAGATTACTTTCTGGGATATGTGAAGTATGTGATTGAATGAATTGTCTGAAAGCTGCTTTTGTTTCTAGTTAAAGGTTTCAATACATTTTTCCTTCTTAATAATTACAGGAGACAATTTGAGGAAATGGTATCCCACTTTAAGATGGGATCAGTAGGACAACTGGCAGAATATATTGCAAAAGCTACATCAGAAACAAGGCAGAAGATGTTAAAGGAATTCTATGCTTCCATGCATCCAGAGATGGAGTCTTTCTTCCCGGTTGAAATACCAGTGCAAACTTCACATGACTATGAGGAAAGAGAATTAGGTACAACACGCTCCAGAAGAAGAAAATCCATTGTTAATTTTCAAAGATCTAAGTCTAGATCTTCATCAGCTAAAGATCTACTTCTGAGTGGAGCTGCAGAAACACAGAGCCAGCAGAGCCACAAGGGAGAAGCAGAGCAACTTCACAATGACTCCTATGTGCCAGATATGTGTGTTGATGCAAAATACAAACAATCGCCCACTGTTGCTACTCAACATATCGAAAGGAGAAACAGTCAAGCTTTCAAGGATTTTATGGTGTCTGGCTCATTAAGCGGTAGTTCAGAAATAATTGAGGTGCCATCTGCAAAAAGTTGTGAAAGACAGCAGGACTCCAAAGGAACACAGCTGCCAAGAAAAAGATCCCTGTTAGAGCCAGAAAACGGGGAGATAAAAGCTCAGACTTGTAAGAAAAAGTCTTTTGTGGACTTACTTGGGGATACCTCTATTCTCAATGACCTCTTCAGAAAAGATGGAGATGGGCCTACAGAATCACCAAGGAGATTCCCTTCAGGGCAGGTAGAAAAATCAAAGGAGAGACCAAAAGACTTCTGGGACATGCTGAATGAGCAGAACGAGGAGAGTCTCAGAAAACTCACAGACGTAGCAGTCATAGAGAAGCTATGTGAAAGAGCACCTCATCCCCCAGTGACAGAAGAGAGAGAAGTGTGTGAAAGTTCTCTTTGGAAAAAAAATGAAAATTTTCTGTGGAAAAAATACAGCCCAGGTGATTCAGATGAACCATCCACTGCTGCATCTAGTAATATAGTAAAATGAAAGTTTTCTATGTGAGTTGCAATATAATTGTCTCAGTTAAACATTAAAATCCGCACAACTTCAGCAGTATGCAGCAAAATGTGATACCTCCATGAAATTAAAGGCAACGTGATGAATTCATATTTATGATGATACAGATTTACATTTTACAGATGGGGATATATATGTGGTTACATATGTAATTTATAATGCATATGTGCATATGTAGTACATAGGTACTATATGTTACTGTAAGCTACGATATATTAATTTTAAATTAAACTTTTTAAAATGTTATGAGTGCACTTTGGTTTCTTGCATCCTGATTTTATTTCTAGACTCACCTTTGCTTCCGTTTGGACACCCTCAGTCATCTCAACAGAGTCTAATGATATTGAAAGGATCTGACAATGTTAGTCCACATATTTTCTGAGCTACTAGTGACTCGGGGACTTCATGAAACAGGGATGACGTCTTTGTCTAATAACCTTTAGATTTTTTTTTTCCTTCTGTGATTTTGCTTAGTCTCTCTTTGAAGTTGTGGAGCTTCTAATTGTCTTCAGTATCTTATAGCAGTGAGTTTCTCAGCTTGGTTGATGTGAAAAATCACCCGTTTTTGTTCATTCTTTTTCAGTGCAAGAGCTACAGCAGATTAAATGATGTTAGGTGTCTAATTTCATTTTTCACTACACTTTCATCTCCCATTTTTTATTTTTATTGACTGGTCATTTTTTTGTGAGGTCGTGTGGTCTGGACAATACTTTGGTGTCATTTACTTTCCTATACAGGAAAGAATGGAAATAGTTTTTAAAAATAATAATAAAAAAAAAAATACAGTGTTTCCTACTGAATTTCAGGAAGAATCTAAAGCCATTCAGTAATTCAGACTTACTGTTGTCTCTGTTTCCTACATTTGAGTATCTGATAGGAAAAAAAATGTGGTTTATACGGGGAAAACTTATTTCTTGCTTGGCTTAATGTAACAAGTTTCATTTTGAGAGCATTGTATTCTGAAAAGCTTTTAAATGCATACATTGATGTATTGCATGTGCACTTAGAAAATATGTTTTTACATGTGCAGATTGCTGATGGATTTTTTTTCCTTAGGTATTTAAAATATGAATATTTTAGTATTAACAATTCTTTGGGCATTTGTATGGCCACCTTGTTGAAACTCAGGCATGCATACTCTTAAAATCAGTGAGGTAACTTTTATAGGAAGTCAACTGTAATCTTCTGTTGGGTTAGTTCTGCTGTTGACACTGGATATTACTGTTAAGTGTGTTGCACCTGGAATTCAGCTTCTGCTGATAGTGGAAAGGTTTGTCAGTCTTATTATGGTTACATAATTGTAATTCTTGCTGTGCTACATCAGTTTGCTCCAGTATGGTGCTGTAATTGTTTCTGCAGCAGGAAAAACGTATGGGTGTGTGGGACACTTCACCAAGGATGTTGCTTATCACGTCTGCAGTATGCAAAATAGGCTAGATACAGCAGTTAGCTGTCTGAGGGCATTTCAGGAACCATAGGATCATAGAATCATGGAATGGTTTGGGCTGGAAGGGACCTTCAGCTATGATCTAGTCTAACTCCCATGCTGTGGGCAGGGACATCTTTCACTGGATCAGGTTGCTCAGAGCCCCATCCAACCTGACCCTGTAAACTTCCAAGGATGGGGCATACGCAGCTTCTCTGGACAACCTGTTCCAGTGTCTTGCCATCCTTATCACACAAAAATTTTCTTCCGCATGTCCAATCTAAATCGACCATCTTTCCGTTTAAAACCGCCACCCCCTGTCCTGTCACTACAGACCCTATTAAAATGGCTTTCTCAGACTGTCTAATAAACCCCATCTTAAGTACTGATAGCCCACAATAAGATTAGCCTGGAGCCTTCTCCAGGCTGAACAACTCCAACTCTGTCAGTCCAACCTTCTGACCATTTTTGTGGCTCTCCTGGGTGTGATCTAATAGGTCCATGTCTGGCTCATACTGGGGACCCCAGAGCTGGATGCAGTACTCCAGGTGGGATCTCATGAGAGCAGAGCAGAGGGTCAGAGTCCAGAATTGCCACCTGGAGGACTCCTGTAGGGATCAGTCACACATGATTATGAAGGTTCAGTTAATCACCCAGTTTCAAGTCAGACCACGCTCTTGAGCCACTCCATTATGTCATCTATGCAAATGACCAGCAATTCAAGGAATAAATGACCCAAGTACATGGGGTGCACACCATGCATCCATCCCTTTGCCATTGGAAGAATCCATGTTCTTGACCATATCCCACTGTGTAAGTCTGTTACCCTTTGAGCCTGTTTTCAGGTAGGCAGCAGGAGGCAGTTGTGGATATATCCCTGATGGCGTTCTGGTTTTTTTGAGCCGAAAAACTCTGTGGCACATGACAGGCCTTAATGGAAGTATGGATGCAGGAGTGTCTGTTGATTCTACTGTGAGGGCTGTTGAAGAAGCAGATTATGCAGCAGTCTACAAGGAAAGCACTGATGCCAGTCCCTGCTTTATGCCACCTCTGCTACATGGGCAGATTTCTGTCTGTTGCGGTGGGTGTTATATCTTCCTCTGGCTTTGGCGTGACAGCTGCTGGGTGCCTGTTTCGGCTGCAGTGTTTCAGCCAAAGCAAATGTATTTACATGTGTCTTCTGCCTTTGACTTTATCCTCAGCGCTGGAGTTGAAATGGGCCTGGTTATGATCATAGTGCTTCTCACAACATCAAGTCGGTATGGTATTACCTCACGCTTATAGCTTTCAGGGCAAATAATTTCTGTGTTGGGTATTTTAAACATTAGTTAGGCCCAATAGTCCACTAGCCCTGTGTAGGGTTGCAGACTCAAGCTTTCAGAATAAGGATGTGCATAACTGGAATCAGGCCCTAACTCCTCTCTCTGATGCACGTAGCACATGCATATGTTGTCACATATAATAGTGCCAGATTTTTTATCCAGTCATGAACACGGGCTGCACCCCATTCAACTACTTTGATAACAGAACATGCTCATTCTTCCTCTTAAGAAGGTGAGGAACATGACCTCAGGGTTCCGTTTAGCGTTTTGGATGCAAAACACAGATAGATCTATACATCTCTGAGAAGATAATAAATACTTTCCAAGGTGCACTTGGGGTGGGGGGGAAAGCTGATGGATCTCATTTTAATTCCAATACTTAATATACCACCAGTATTTCAGAAAGGAAGGGTTCAGAATATGCAATGTAGTATATATGGAGTAAGGAATTTCTACATACTGACAGGTTATGATCTTACTCTTGAAATGCGGGATGCAGTAACGGTTTGAAATGAAAACTGTTCTTCACAGATCGAAGAAGTGGTTATAAGATAAGCAATGTCATATCCCATTTGCCGAATAGTCTGTCACATTTCTCAATGCTATGGGATCATGTGAAGGAGTACCTTATCATAACACATAACCAAAAGAGGCCAGGGCTTCATGTTGCTCTGGAAACCTTAACCCTAATCTATGATTTTTGTAAGCTTTGAAATCTCAGATATAATGCTGTATTAGTATAGGGTTTTACATTGAGTATACTGTATAAATTGTTTTATGCGAAGGGTAAATGTTATGAAATTTTAAAAGCTTGGACACTGAAGCTGCACAGCAGCAGTCTATGAACGGTGGTGGTTTTTGTGGTCTGGATGACTGCCCATTGGAAAATAAGCTTAAATTTGATCTGGAGCAGCTTCTACTTTAGGTCATGGGAAGCTGTTGCAGGCTTTGCTCTGTCTCTGTGTTAACCATTATGTGCTTATTGTAAGTGGATGCCATCTAAAATCTTAATTGGGTAATCTGACTTAACTACCTGGAACATGGAGCCCAGTATTTAACATACATGATAAAGCAGTAAGAGGCTTGGTCTTTGCAGGCAACTGACATAAGTAAGATAAATGTGTTCCCCAACTGTTTCTCTCACCTTGAATCTATGCTGTTAACCATTGTATTATACCCAATGATATTTAAGATACAAACTGAAATTTAGGGTAGTCAGCTGGAGTAGCTTTTTAAAAAAAGTCTCAACTATGAAAATAAAAGAAGCCATAAAACTGTTAGTTATTGGTACATTTGGATTATGTACAGCTGAAGGAAGTCAACTTAAGACAGGGAATCGGTGGATCCATCTTGTTGTTATTAATAAATAGGGCATAAATTAAGGCCTTTTACTGGTGGCATTATTACTGGTTTTCTTTACAGTATTCTGCTTACAGAGGCAAACTGCTGCTTAGCTAAAGAAGAGAAGATTTGGTGGAATGAAGAATATGACCACCCAAGTATTCTGGGAATAGTCCCTTCCTGTCAACACTGAAAAGAGAAGAGTTAAGTGGCTTAAACCACACCAAAAGTAACTGGTTAGGTATTAGGAAAACTCTGAGAGGGTAAATGTTGTGTAATGGGTTGCATTGTGCCAATATGCACAATGTCATCAAGAATGGAGGGGATAAATACCTGTTAGAAATTACACAGGTAAAATTTACCTTATTTTAGGCCAGAAGGAGGGACTAGTAGTTTCTCAATCTGAAGGCAAAAAGGGGCTAAATAACCTTGTTGATATCAGGGCACTAGAAGGAGATTTCACCCGAGCACCACTAGTTTGTCAGTCGTGGTCTAAATCAGCTGATACTGAGGAGGGCAAAGTCTGACTGAGTTAGGCAAGATTTCTCAGATTTTTTCTTTAACGAGAACCTCAGAACAGTGGAACTGTTCAGGTACAAGGCTGAACTGCAGGGCTGATTCATAGAATGATAGAAAGATAGAATTGTCTAGGGTGGCAGGGATGTTTAAGATTGTCGAGTCCAACCATCAACCTAACACTGCTAAAACTAGTACTAAACCATGTCCCTCAGCACCACACCTACCCTTCTTTTAAATACCTCCAGGGAGGGCGATTCCACCACTTCCCTGGGCAGCCTGTTCCAATGTTTGGTAACCCTTTCAGTGAAGAAATTTTTCCTACTATCTAATCTAAACCTCCCCTGGTGCACCTTGAGGCTCTTTGCTCTCATCCTGTCGCCTGTTACTGACCCCCACCTCGCTACAACCTCTTTTCATGTCTCCCCTGAGCCTCCTTTTCTGCAGGCCAAACAACTCCAGTTCCTTCAGCCACTCCTCAGAAGACTTGTTCTCTAGACCCTTCACCAGCTTTGTTGCCCTTCTCTGGACACGCTCCAGCACGTCAATGTCTTTCTTGTAGTGAGGGGCCCAAAACTGAACACACTATTTGAGGTGGGGCCTCACCAGTGCCGAGCACAGGGGGAAAATCACTTCCCTAGTCCTGCTGGCCACATTATTCCTGATACAGGCCAGGATGCTATTGGCCTCCTTGGCCATCTGGCCACACTGCTGGCGTATATTCAGGCAGCTGTTGACCAGCCACTCTTCCCCAAGCCTGTAGCACTTCATGGGGTTGTTGTGACCTAAGTGCAGGACCCAGCACTTGGCCCTGTTGAACCTCCTACCATTGGCCTTGGCGTATCGATCCAGCCTGTCCAGATCTCTGTAGAGCCTTCCTGCCCTCAAGCAGATCAACACTCCCACCTAGCTTGATGTCATCTGCAAACTTTCTGAGGGTGCTCTTGATCCCCTTGTCCAGGTCATTGATGAAGATATTGAAGAGGGCTGGCCTTAACACCGAGCCCTGGGGAACACCACTTGTGATTGGCCGCTAACTGGATTTAACTCCCTTCATCACTGCTCTTTGGGCCTGGCCAACCAGCCACTGTTTTACCTATCCAAGCCAAGTACAGCCATTGTAATTTTCCTGAAGTACTGACAGATTCATAGAATGGTTTAGATTGGAAGGGACCGTAAAGATCATCTGGTTCCAACCCCCCTGCCATGGGTAGGGACACCTCCCACTAGACGTGGTTGCTCAAAGCCTCATCCAACCTGGCCTTGAACACCTCCAAGGACTGGGCCTCCACAACTTCCCTGGACAACATGTTCCCATGCCTCACTACCCTCAGAGTGAGAAACCTCTTCCTGGAATCTAATCTAAATCTTCCCTCTTCCACTTTGAAGCCATTACTCCTCGTCTTGTCACTACATGGCCTTGTAAAAAGTCCCTCTCCAGCTTTCTTGTAGGCTCCTGTCAGATACTGGAAAGCTGCTATCAGGTCTCCCTGGAGCCTTCCTTCTCCAGGCTGAACAGCCCCAACTCTCTCAGCCTGTCCTCACAGGAGAGGTGCTCCACCCTCTGATCATCTTCGTGGCCCTCCTCTGGACCCACTCCAACAGGTCCATCTCCTTCTTATGTTGGGGACTCCAGAGCTGGCTGCAGTACTCCAGGTGGGGTCTCACAAGAGCAGAGTAGAGGAGCAGAATCACCTCCCTAAACCTGCTGGCCATGCTGCTTTTGATGCAGCCCGCGGTGTGGTTGCCCTTCTGGGTGGTAAGCGCACATTGCCAGCTCATATTGAGCTTCTCATCCACCAACATCCATTGATCCATTCTCTGCCCAGCCTGTATTTGTGCATCGTATTACCCCGACCCACATGCAGGACCTTGCACTTGGCCTTGTTGAACTTCTTGAGGTTGGCACAGACCCACTTCTCAAGCCTGTGCAGGTCCCTCTGGATGGCATCCCTTCCCTCCAGTGTGCTGAGCGCTCCACATGGCTTGGTGTCATCAGCAAACTTGCTGAGGGTGCACTCAATCCCAACATCCATGTCTCCAACAATGACATTAAATAATCATGGTCCCTGTACCGACCCCTGAGGAATACCACTTGTCATTGCTCGCCACACTACTCAGGGAATTATGTTTCTCATTTATAAGGTGATGATATGTACAAGTCAAACCCTGCATAGAAGTGCATATTTTATTCACAGGTATGCCAATTACTGATAATATATTTGTGGAAATGCATTTGTTGTCTGCAATTAAACTGACCCGCAGAAAGATGTCTTGAAGTAAGATCTGTGTCACTCTGTAGCTTCCTATGCAAATTGAACATATTTTGCAAGATGGTATCACATAAGCTATAAATACTGCAATTTTCTGCCCTAGGGATCTATGTGTAAAATATTTCTGTCGTGAATAAGATGTCTGTATGCTTTTAAAAAAAAATCTGAATAAATTCAAAAGGGAAGAACTTGACCTATGTTTGAAGGCATATCCTTTAAATATTAAAAAACAAACATAATTTTTGCCTTCTTGGAAATCTGTGATTATTGTTTTGTTTGGCTTTGAAAATGGAGGAGGTGTTGGGGGGATGATGTGTTCAGCGTTACGGTAGAGTGGAGTTCCTACAGCTTCTGTGTGCAGGTTCCTGCACAGTTGCAGGGAGTCACAGGCCAGAGGGAAACTGCAACAGCCTCCTAGCCTAAGGAATGGCTTTGTGATAGTTATCACCTGATCTCAATATAAACGAGCCAGGAGGAGAGGGTCTCTTTTTTTGTTACCGCTTTCAGCTGGAAATGGCTTGCTAGGTTTTTAGTGTTACTTATTGCCATTTCTATCTTCTTTTACTGAGTGAGATTCCTGTGGGTCTGGCTTTGGGTCCCTTACCTAACAGGAGGTATCAATAGTTCCCGATGCCTTCAATGGAAATTCTTCAACTGGGAAAAAAAACCCAGGTTGCCAGTGAAATAGCAAGAAATCTGACCCTGCCTGTGCTAACAAATGCAGCTCTGTCAGCAACCTGTTTACAAAACTGTCACCAGACCTAGTTAAAAACACTGTGTGTGTCCTGGGTCTGATTTGCGGTATAGTTCGGATCTTAAGCATGTTTTGCAAACTGGAGCTATGCTTATAACTAGGTTGGGGAGTAACCATGTGGTACACAGATTTTGTATTTGGTCTGGGAGAGGGAGAATGAATAATTTCAGATAACGAATATGTTTGAGAAAGCCAGAGGGTGCACACAAACATTTCAAGAACACAATAATGCTGTTTGAAAGGATGTATTTGCTCAGCTTTAGCAGGTCATGACTTGGAGCACTGCAAGGCAGACTGACGCCAGTGCCATGGCTTCAGCACAGTGAGTAAACCAGTATTAATAGGAGGGAAGGGAAATTGGTAACAACATAGTGAAAGTATCACTGGACACTTCAAAGATGAGAATACAGTTACTAGGTGTGAAAAAGATGGTTTAATTTACTTGCTTAAGAATGTTGACAGCAGAAGGAGGAGACGGTTGTCTTCCTCCAAGGAAGTATTTAACTGCCTTTGCTGCTAGGTATTTTCCTGTTCCTGCAGTGCCCTGCGCGTTTTATTCACTGCACACCTTCCAGCTTATGCAACAAGTGAGGTAATATTCTTATGAAAACTCTCTGTCCTTGCATTTGCACATTCCACGATGCAGTACATCTTCACTGGTGCATCCTGTAGAAAAAGAGTAGTCGTCATCTAAGTAGATTTCATGCCAGAATCTACATTCCTGATTAAGGCACCTGAAAAGTAGATAACTGGCTTAAGGTAACTCAGAAAATTCAGTTTCTGCATCTAAACTGGACGTCTGAATGTGCAGATGAGAGAGGTAGGCAGAGTGTTTAAAAGGTATGCCTCTTTTCCTATAGATCACATGTGGATCATAGGAGGTTCCTTGTGATGCTAATTGAGTCAGTATCTCGTGTGTGATTCTGTCAGATAATTCTGAAAGAGAAAGAAAGTGTGTCTAAATAAGATGATTGGAGGGCTTCAGAGCATCCTTAGTGGCATTCTTTGCTTGGCATTCCAACTGTTGTTTAATTGGCATCCAAAAAGCTGAATTTCCTTTTTCAAAGACCAAGTTAAGATTGTACTCTAAAAGGAAAGAAGTAATTGAATGTAGGCATGTTGCATTTGCATGATACTTGAGGACAGGTTATCTCAACTGTTCTTTGAGTTTGCTTGAGCTGAGAGGATGGACTCAAGCAGTTAGAACCTGACCTTGTGTTGTGTCTGTGTGTCCACACGAGGTATGACTGAATTGGGATTGCACACATAACTTACACAAAGTGGGGTATAAGCAGACCTGCTGCCCTAAAAGCATTATTTCCTTAAAATGCACAAACACGGCATAATTATGTTAGAATTTGCACCGGTCTATTGCAGCAAATTCCAAGGCTGAACATTGGTAGTATAATTGATATCAACGCTAGCAATCCCTAACACTGCACCCATTAAAGACAACGGCAAAGCAGTGGGGATGGCTCAGATGATAAACGAATACCAGCTCAACTCAGAATGAATCTGTGTTTTACTTCAACAGAACTGTTTATACTAAAGGGATTTTCTTCCCCTATGGTTTGATATTAAGTTGTTTCCATCAAGTGAACGCTCATGTAAACACGATCTCCTGTATCACCCTGAAAATCATTCTATGCCGATTACTTTAAAAACAAACACCAGATGTCTGTTTATATTGTTGGAGGTAAATGCTCACAACTGTCATCAGCACTGTCCCCTCCATGATTTGAGCTGCAGTGGAAGTTCCAGCACAGTTTCTAGTTGTCCTGGTTTATAATTCAATGGTAAAGAAAACAAATTCCTACTGTGGTCTAATTGGAAACATAATTTAAGTACCTCTGAGAAATCTGTTTTCTTACAACTTCTCTTTTGTGCTTTGGTCTTGTCACCTCCACAGTAGATTCAGATGTGAACTTGGCTTGGTCCTTCTATGTACAGACTTTGTGTTAGCATAGCTGGAGCAATTCAGGCTCCTCTTGTGTCTCTCTCTGCCCCCCACTGTTTTGTACTTGCAGTTATGTATTACTAGGTTGCAATACACTGCTTCTAATTTAAGAGTCCTACACTTGGAGGGAATACCAGGGAATATCTTCTCTTTACTCAAATGTTAAGGTTCTGTTCTGCTTCTGACACATCACTGTACGCAGTATTTGACAAAATCAGAAGAATCTAAGTTATCCTGTAATGGATATTATTACTTTACAATACTACATGCCCAGATTATTAGAGGTAGATAGTATATTATACTACATATAAAATAAATGGTATTTATATTGTGTATATACAACTGCAGTATAAATTGCAATTATATTGTAGGTTATCTGTATAATATCATCTACTTCTAACATACATGGAGAGAAATTATGATTGCATGAAATCCGTATTTTAGGCCTGTGGCAAAACAAATAATAGCTATTTTACCTACATACTGTTGTTTGAACCTTGGGAATGTAGAATAATTTTGTGGTTCTATCAGACTGTTTTAATTGGGTGATTCACCATCTGATGGCAATTTGTTTCAAACTCGGAAACCTTAGGCTGCTAAGAAAACTGAGAAGTCATAACTTGCATCCATAACAAATACCTGAATTCAGTATCTCTCTCTGATGATTTGTAATCTGCACAAATGAACAAGGAATAAAAAATACAAGAAAATGCAGCTGGCTTAGACAGTACTTCTCTTGAAATATTTCTGGATATGTATGAAGGGGTTCTCTTAATAAATTCTATTTCATTGAAAGAGACAGAAGCAGTAGGAAGGCACTTAAAGGGAAGAGCTGGACTTGCTATTGCTTATGTACTGGAAAGGCTAAAATGCTCAGCAATAGCGAAGAAAGCTTTTTAAAATTGGGGCTTTGATCTTTCCCTTCACCCTTTGGTTCAGGCACTCTACATATTAACATTTGTGAATACCAGTAAAAGGAGGAATATGCTAGCTAGTGACTGAAAAAGCCAGAGGCGTGGAACATGTTTACACTTGGAGACCCTGTTGTCCAGAATGTCAAACTGCCACCCTTACTCCAAGAAAGGGAAACGCTTGGGCCTTTTTACAATGCTGCATTGTTTTTTCTCTGCACGGTTGGGTATTTTAGACGGTCGTAGTAGGTTCAGTGTGGTTACAGTTGTTCATCTCATACGTGAAGTCTTAGCCTCTGCCAAGAGAAGAGATGGCTGTCTCCTGGTAGTATTGAGGATGATGTGTCTGAGAAAAAAAATAAAAAATATGTTTTAGAAAGTTTAAGGGAGTTTAAAAAAATAGAATGAGACATTTTTATGTTACTTTCCTCACCATGGAAATCCCAAGAGTCACCTTAATAGAAAGCTTTGTGTTTAAGACTCAGAGCAAGCAATAAAACCCTCTGTAATTGAGTTATTATAGTTTAAGCATGTCACCGGTTTATGTTTTGTTGTTTCATTCCTTCAGAGAAGGCGAGAAGAGGGTGTTCAGAACTGCTGGGAAGTTGCAATGAGTCTGTTCCTCCCAGTGGCAGAGAACTTCCATTTTTAGCCTTGCAGGATTACGGAGTAACAGACATGAAGTCTGTGACATGTGTCTGGCTTTACCTTTTGTTTTTGTTCAGGCAGGGAACCGGGAATTAACTAGAAAACATTATAGGCACCGAGTAGTTTGGTTTGGGCGAGTTGAGATAGAAGCCGCTGTGTAGCTGTGGCTTCTTCACAGCTGCAGAGGCTACAGCTGATCTGGAGGTTCAACCTGTAATTTCTTCATTCTTGGCTTTGTCCTGGGACAGTAGTAGGAAAAAACTCCAAGTCTGAAAGGGAAGAAATGAAGGGATCTTTCCAGAAACGTCCAAGTCTGAAAGGGAAGAAATGAAGGGATCTTTCCAGAAACGTCGTGTGCTCTGCAGAGAAGAGGGGTAATCTGCTTGGGAAAAAGTTAGTGGGCATACAGTTAAAGACTATACCATAATGCATTTACACCTGTCTGCATAAGCACTTTTAATGCTGGCTTTTTCTAACTTTTCAGTGTTTTTATAACTTTAGTATTTCTAGTGCAGTTTTGACAATGTGCTTTTTGAAAACTAATATAAAACACACCAAAAAAGGAATTCTGTTACTCAGAAGTGATTGATTCCCATGTGGATCATCATCAGTGTTTAGAATCAGAATTTCTGTTACTAGACCAATTAGACTGGCTAATAGGAGGAAGGAGTAGGTTACAGTCTCTTCTGTGGACCAGCCAGTTAGGGGAAGAAAGGATGTAGTTGCCAGTAGATGTCACAGAAACTGGTTGAAAACAAAAGACTGCTGGCATTTCTGAATTCTTGGTTCTATTGTACAGTCCGAGGATAGTGTGTATTTAACACATTGGATCATTATGCCCTGGCTTTTCTGGTCTTCTGTTGCATCTGTCTCTTGGAGTCTGCTCTGCTTTTCCATTTCTTTCTTGTTACCCCAAGCTCTTTGGCTTTTTTCCAAGATAACCTGCTTCGTCAAGTGTCCTTACTGCATGGGTACCATCATCAGGTATTGATGGTACAACAGGCAGCATTTCCCAGCTCTCAGTTCTGGTGCCACAGCAGCTCCTGGGGGCCAGGACTAGAAATTGCATGAAAAGTCTGAAACTGTCCTATGGATCATGTTGAAACTCTCGGCTCAGTTGACCTGTAGGAAGGATGCACACACAGTCTGCTGATGGGCACAGAAGAGGTGTGTGAGATCAAGGTCATCTTCTATTTCTATGGAGCATTCAGAAAATAATGGTGCTACTCTCTGGGAGACTTATATGGAGCACAGAAAAAGCACAGTTTTTAGAACTTTATAACATGGCCAAAATTTGGCACATTGTCAGGGGGCTAGTACTGGGCATGACCCTGACAGTTTGGTCCCTTACAATAGGGTAACCCCTTTTCTCTCCCTCACTATCTTTCCCAGAGCATGCAGACAAAATAGTTCAGTGAAATGGCTGTAAGAAAAACATGGGGAAAAGGGAGATTGCTCCCCTTTAACCCCATTTTCAGAACAGCTGTACTATTTTATTTGAAACTTACCAGAATTCAGCCTGACGCAGACACTCAGCATGGAAAATTTCAGCTTGAGCACTTAGAGTTTGGCAAAGTTATAAACAACTGAAAGCAGGGTCCTATAACAGAAAGTGTTAAGCAAGCTTAACTATTGGTGGAAGTAGCAGCAGTACGTGTAATGCAAGCATAGATGTATGCTTGTGTGCCTAAGCAGACATAGAATATTCAGGATGATGGAGGTAGATATCAATGGTTCAGTGGGATGATGGTAGTACCAATCAGGTACGAAGCAACAAAAGAGGTACAGAAGTCAATCTGTAAGTACCTTCGCTTGCTCATTTTCTGCAGGGGCATTTTATGAGACATACTGCAATTGTAAGACAGGAGAACTGCTTACTGGTTGAACGCAACAAAGCCATGTCTTTTCGACCAGTGCAAAGGAAATATTTAAGGAGAGCTGAGCAGGGGCTTGGCCAATGTCTCAGTGTTTACGTGTACTCGCTTGCTGTAGCGCTGTCGAGAATTAAGCTCTGAAGATGATATTGAAGCAATAGAGTAACAGCTGTGGAAAAGTTTGCCCTTTGCCTATGCTGTGTGTGCCTTGCTCTCCCCAGCCATGCAACGCAGTTCCTATGCTTGGGAGAGGAAGGGATGTGAGTTTTTTATATGCAATAAACTTATCTGTCTGTTTTACTTCACTGGATTATAATGGAAAATAATATTTGAAACACTCACTAATTTTAGCTTAACTAAACAAGGAGTGACAGAACCAACATTATTCTTTAGGAAAATTGGGGGGAGGGCTTTTCCTCATCTCCCTGTGCAGTAAAATTAGCTTTAATATGTTTGCATCAGCAGTTTCTCCTCCTGAAAGCTGTGTTTAGATGGCCTAGGCTTTTTGCTATTTCTCCTTGGCATGGTATGCACATACTGTAGTAATCCATTTTTTCATCAGCTTGTTGCTAATAATGAGCCACCTAAGCTCTGAAAACCTCCCTCTGCCGTTAGCTGTAGAAGAATGCTTAAAGGATTTAGGGATGTCAGTCATCATCTTGTTTTTTAGCAGGAGAGTGTGTATGTGTGCGCAGGGGCGAGGGGAAGAGAGCACAAGCTAGAGTTCAGAAATTACACTGCGTGTGTGGTCTGAGGTTATTTCTCATTTCATGAAATGCACGCTTCATTCCTGGCTCAGGCAAAACTTGCACGTCACTGAATAAGTCCCTTATCCACTTTCCAAAACACTGAAGAGATTTGAAAGGGCTCTGTGGGTGGACTGCTACTATCAGCAAAAGCAAATAAGCTAACCTATTTTGCTAAGCATTTTTTAATACTTAAACAGAATAACCTTCAGCAACACTTGAACAGTTGTGGCCAGCCAAGGAAAGAGAAGGGAAAAAAATGCAGAAATTAAAGCAGTCACACCTTAATTAACATTAAAGGCTGGATTATAGCTCTTCGTGTGTGAAGGTGCTGTCTGATCAGTCCAGGGAGAACACTGGGGAATGATTAAATGAGCTGACTGTGCTGCTCGGAGTCCCCTGTGGTGCGCTGGTCACAGTTTATTCAACATTTCAACTTCCTTTAATCACCTATAGTCACCTCAAAAAAGATGAATCCAAAGACTCCTTGTATCAAGCTGTTTTGGTGTCCGACAGAAATAAACGGTTCTACCCTGGAAAACCACGGGTGTCCAGCAGCAAAGCGTTAGAGTAGCAAATGCTAGCTCTGTGCTAAATCTCAACATCCAAAATAAATAATGGTTTATTTCATGGCAGAAAAAAACCCCAACACCACAACACCCAACCCAACAACAAAATCCCAAATGACAAAAAAATCCCAGAATGCAGTCTGGATGCTAACAAACCAAACCAGCAATGGTGGGTGGGTAAAACTCAAATGACAAGACAGCAGCAGGGAGCCTAACAAAATGTTACTATTTGTCTAATTGGAAATGATTTGGCCAGAACAGGGTTGTGTACTCCAAATTCTGTTTTCAATCCATTATGCAGTGATCAGAATCTTAACATTGCTCTTGATAGGTTTACATAAAATTAGCTAAAATGTAGATAAAACCACAGCTGTCTGACCCATGTATTTACAGAATTAATTTCATTAGTGCTCCGAGCTAAATCAAGATGGAATAATCTCTTTCAGAGGACAGAGATCTCGGAGTCTGAGAGATCAGGACAAAGCATGGTAATGTAATTGGTTAAGGCATCCAGTGACAGTACGAAGCAATGGTCTCCTTGCTCTAGGTAGCACAGGATGGACCCACGCCTCTCAGAGGTCCAGCAAAGTGCCGGGCTACTGGCATGTGCCTGAGGAGAGAGTTTCCTGCTTCATTGTGGCATGAGAGAGGAAAAAGTGGGGTAGAAGGTGAAGGATTTTCCTGACACCTTCTCAACCCAAAACACAAGTTTGAATACTTCTTGCCTGCCCGTACCAATGTTAAATCAAGTCCCAAGGATCTCATGTTCTGAATAAATGGTGGGGAAATTAAAATTGCCAAGAGGCCATTGAATCATAAGGGATAAGGAAAAGGTATTTGATGGTTTTGCATCCTTCATGACATTAGCAATTCCTGCTTGCCCAGTGCAGGCTGAAGCCCAATGAATTGCCAAGGCCATGATGTATGTTGTCTTTGCAGGATGCACAGAGCCAGAAAGAACTGGTGACACTGCAGTTCTTGTCTGTGTCCACAGCCCAGCACCACAGACCTCCCCTATCACGTGTTCCACCTGGAAATGAGGGAGTTCGCTTAGCCTTCACTTTGATGTCAGATCTGCGTCTTGTACCTAGTTACCTTCTCCCCATGGGAAAACTGAGGCAGGAGGCAGGTAAATGATGCATGCAAGTCTGTGATGGTGGACACAGGTTGCTGTAGACCTCAGCTGCAAAACTGTTCTTCCTTTCTTAGATTGTGTATTGTCCTGCAGCTGATATTGTGTTGGGCTGGTTGGCAGACACGCTGAAGCGGTAAGCACTGGAGGGGGTTATGACATGAAGCACTTTGTGTGGTCAAGGATGGTATCTCCTAACCATGTGCAGATACAATCTAGACAGGTTAGTCAATATAGGCCCAGAAAAGATAAATGTGTTGGGGCATGTGTAATTAAAAGTTAGGGGTAAAAAAAATCTGGGCAGCAGAACAACTCAGCTGATGGGGAAAGGTGGGATCTGAAGAAATTTTTAGGGTTTGCTACAGGGCTGTCACAGGTCCAGAGAGAGTTCTGAGTAACAGCATACCAATGTGCTACAGAAGTCATTATATATTTTCCCTGCCCTTGAATGATAGCAGTTGATGTTGAAGTTGTCCGCATTTTCACCAGCTCCAAAGCTGAAATTTATCTTGTGTTGTTGTTTGTTTAGTCTGACTACTTCTGGACAAGGTGTTAGCCCCTCATTTACTTGTGCTTAAAGCATAGCAGCAAGTCCAGCTGCTGAATATGGGGCTTTTCTCGGCAGTTGTCTGCATTAGTGTCTGGCTACTAAGACCAAGCTGTGCTGCCAGACCTCCATGACACTGTCCAGACAAGGCTTTCCCAGAGTTGGATGAGCCTAGGGGGAAAAAAAAAAAAAACAAACCAAAACCCAAAACCCTCTTTGAGAAATCAATGCCAATTTCAAATACCGCACTTTAAAGTGCTTCTGCTTGTGAAGCTAGCAATCAGACAACCTCTGCCTGGAAGAGGGCTCTGAACCAGCTCCTATTATAAGACCTGACGCTGAGTTCTTGGTGGTAAATGACCACATTACTCTTTGGGGCCTGTGGGTGTCAAAGAAAAGATGCATGTGAGAAAAGTCACTGGCTGAAAGCGAGGGCATGTTTTGAACACTAGAGGTAGTTTAGTAGCCTAAGCCTGTTTCTGATTAAAATCAGAGTCCTTCAGATGAATGGAATGTAAACCACATACCAATTATTGGAATCCCATAAAGGAAACTCCCTTTTCCGTCTGTCTATCCATCCATCCGCCCACCCACACAAGTACAGTGTCTCAGAAATATCCCTCTGTAGAAATGATGGAAAAATTCAGTGCTGACTTCCCTTTTCCTTACCTCCCAGGTGCTGGATGACAACTGAAGAGATGAAATTGCACTGAAGCCACTTAAACACTTATCAAAGAAATGGACCTGCTAATTAAGAGGATAATATTTCCTGGCACCAAGACAAAACACACAAAGCTCAATCTCAAGGCCTTCCTCAAGCAAACTTCTGCGGGAGTGTGGCTGTGTGAGGGCTGCAGAAACAAGCCTTAGAGTAAGACCGGCTTGAAGTGAAAGCATTAGATCAGTGCACTAGTTAGAAGAAAGCACTAAGGCATGTGTATGCCTGTTTCATTTGCCACATCTCTCATTGCTTTGCATTCCTGTTGCACTCTTTATTATGGAGGCTCTTCTGTGTAGTTATTACAGCAATTAATCTTCCCATCACTTCCATGAGGCAAGAGGTGTTTCTTCCAGGTCAGTTGTGCATTGTAAGTATCACGGTGTCTATTCTATGGATGATAAAACCAAGACACAAAGTTCAGAGACAGCAGATCAGTGCCGGAGTGTGGTAGAGTCCCATTCCTGGCTTTAACCACGATACACACCGTTTCTTCTAAGTGTGCACTAATCTCAAGCACACTGCTTCAATGAGCAGATCTTCCCTATGTGAATGAAGGCAATATATCTGTTTTGGTGAGCACTCTCTCCTTCTAACATCCGTGAGTCCACATGAAGAATTTATATCCCTGGTAACAGTAGTACTATGGCATGCTTTTTACATTCCTGCTATATTTTCAGCGTGGTTCGGTCTCAGTGCAAAAGGCAGCCTTTGGACAGTTGGGAGAATTTTTAAATGTTAATAATTTGGATAACGGTTCTACAGTGGTATTATGGTCTAGTTCACAGTAACTGTTTTTTGATACTCTGCTGGCCTCTAGAGGGATAATTTATGCACAGGCTGAAGCAGTAACCTAGGGATTTTAAACATTGCTGCCTGCTCTTCGATCTTCTTGGCAGGTAATTCTGTTCTATTTTGCACGGCCTTTAAATAACGAGGCTTTGTAGTCCTTTGGAAACACTTTTGTTCATTTCCATGATCTTCCTCCTCTTGGGCAGTAGATGTAAGGTATGTTTCTTCTGCTCAGATAAATAAGGGTAGAAGATCCTGGCAATAAACACCTCTCAGCTGCTGAAGTGAGAAGGTCTGTGGAAAATGTGCCAGACGGCTGAGAGGGAGAAATGCTGAAAATATAGCTTGTAATGTATAACATTTATTCATAATTTAAAAGCTCCTAATCACTGAGAATTCTTCCCATGAATCCTGTTACGTTCAGTGAAAAGCGTGACTGTTAAAAAAATAATAATTAAAAAATCGTGTCTTTGAAATCACCAGAAGGCAGAACATCATCCTTGGCTATTTCTGCTTTCTGTTTCTCTACTTCCTGCAAGGGTTTCCTGTATTTTCTACTTCATTCCCAAGGCCCCACCTTTGTTACTTCTTTCAGGATACATGTATTAAATCTGAGATAAACACTAAACAGAAAGTTGACAATTTTCTGCCAAGGGTAGATAATGGTTTGTCAGCAGTAGCTGTTTTCAAGGAGCATAGTGGCTTTGTCCAATATTAAGCACACATTTTCTTAGTGCTTAAGGTGTACCTTTCTGTAACTTCATAGCATAGGAGGCATCTTGGCACATCTATATGAAGGCCTGAGTAATTTTTCCAAAGTCATCTATACTCTTTATCCAACATGAACAGCATACATCCTCAAGGTCCTCAGCTCTGTCCTGGCCCTTGGCCTCCACTCCCATGGCCAGTTCACTCCCAGCCGAAATGTCTGTCATCTCCTCAAGGTTTCTCCGTTGCCATTCTATTGGCAATTTTCCACTTGGAGGGAGGTTGGCTTGCTGGACTTCAACCCAAACTGTTTTGTAACTTCTCAGTGCCTAATGGTACAGTAATTGTAGTATGTGCTTATATTAGCTTCTCCTTTTCCTTTGGAGGTGAGTATCCGGAGCTTTCAGCATAGTGAGGAGCCTCATCTAGAGACCATTCTCATGTCAAATGCTATTTTAACATTTAAGTTGATATACTTGTTGACCAATTTCTCCCACAGACTCCTTTGCACCATTCAAACATGTATGGCAAATATTACTGGGTGTGACAAAAGGTCAAGCAAGGCTTCTGCAGTAGGGTACACGTCTGTCACTAGATTTGCTTCTGTTGAGTCTTATTCTAGCAAAACACCAAAGGAAGTAAAACACTGCAATAATCAAGGTCTGCATCTGTAATCCACAGCAGAACTCATTTTGGCTTCAGGAGGGCTAGGCTTCCAGTCTCGTGTGGAAAACCAAAAGATCCCACACCACTCCAGTGTGCCTGCCTTCTGTGGTACGATTTCCTCCCATTCCTCCTCTGTGCTGTTGTTCTGCAGATACGTCATCACAATAGCACACATTGAGTTACCTGTTGTTCCTCAAAGTTTGCGTATCCTCTGCAGCACATACAGGAAGCTCTCAGGTTAAAAGACGAAGCGTAGTGTAGTGACACACAGACATTTGGTGAGAACTTTTTAAATTGTCTGAGCAGCTACTGGTGCTTGCTGTGTCCCACTTGAGAAGCCAGACGAGGTAGCCTGTGTAACAAGCTAATCGTCACAAGTCTGTGTATCTACTAAGTCCAATTATCGGAGATGATGGCGACTCTATGTAGTTTCTCCAAATGTGTCTCGAAATGGAGAAAGAATGAAACAAAGCAATTCTGAGCGTTTGATTCAATTAAGAAAATTAATGGAGCTGTGTAGAGCTGCAGAGTTTCAGTGTTGTTCTGCAGGCTTGCTTAGTGTGTGGTGTGCAAAAGGAGGCAATCAAAAGGCAGTGAATGGCTGGCTTGGCCCTGAAACACGCACTGGAAATTACTGGATTAATGGCGATGGTAACTACAGATGCCAGGGAACTGCAACAGCGACATGTAGTCTGTGCAACAAATAACTGGGGTCAAAGAGAAAGCACAAAGACCACATTCAAAGACTGTGTCCTTTTGTTGTGGCAAACAGCCTCACAATGCAAATGCTTATTTGTTCAAACAAACCTTGAAGAAACTGCTGAAAATTGGGAAAAAATCAGAAAATATGCAGGTCAGTGCAAGCCTTTCAGGATGATAATAGCAGGGTATTTTGGATTGCTCAGGTTGCAGGTGACAGCACAGAACCGGCTGAAAATCTTGCAGCAATTCTGCAGCTGCAAAGTGACACGACAATGATCACCATTTATTAAATGAGAATCAAAATGGAGCTTGATATCACCTCCATGGTTCCTCTAACTTTGCAGCCAGTCACAGACATCCTAGAAGGGTGAATATGCAAAAAATCTTGATGCTATGAGCAACTTAAACAGGGAAATCCTCCTCTTTCTCTTGGAGGTTATTACAGTACAGTTCACAAGCAGTTGTAAAAAGCTGAGGCTAAAACTCTGTGTTGCAAAGCACAGGAGTGCTGCATTCTTTGGCAGAGAGTGGCAAAGGGATATTCATCTGATTTGCTGAAGTACAGAATACCCAGACAGCTTACTACAGAGACTAAATTAGGTGCTGAATCTCATTGCCTTCCCCACCCCACTTCTGCCCCAAGCTTTGGTCTGAATCAGTCATTCTCTTGAATCTAGAGGCTGTAACAGCCATACAGCGTCAGTGAATGTGGCCCAGAGTGCCTGAGTGCTTGAAAAGAAGTGGGGGGAGGAAGTTCCTGCCTAAATTAAAATGGAGCTTCAGTTACAGGTCTGTCAACGTTGGATCAAAACTCCTGGGAAGTCCATGGTTTCTGAAAAGGCTAAGCGTTTGCCTAAAAAGTGAACAAGTTGTTTTCCTGCATGGAGTAGAGGCATGCCATGTGCTGCTGGAAGGTCTTTCCTGTCCTTGCATTTCAGTCTTCTGCATTAGCAGAATGTCGCTGTGCCTGTGTCTGTGTTGACAGAGAAATTTAACGGCTACTAAGGGCTTGTAGGTAGGAAATTATTTTCTCCTATTGCAAACCACCAACTTCTAAATCTTGCTCTAGCACTACATGTAAAGGTCTTAGGAGAATGATAGAGAAATTAGGTCTTTTATGTCATCAACTATTACGATATTCATTTCAAGCTATCAATTAAGTTGTGTGTTGCTTGCCAGTGAAAGCAGGAAGTAGCTATAGTGACAAGCACCTGAAGACAGTCATTTTATGGTATATTCTTATGTGATGGGCAAGATTTAATATGACCCCACATTGGCTAAACTGTAGTGTATTATAGCAAGTGAATTGACTCATATATACAAACAACTATTTTAGCCTTCTTTAGTTGAAAACAAGTTAGAGTAGCTAATCTGTTTTTTCAGATGCTTGTTCCCATGAATCACAGGTCTTTTGTACTCCAAGCAACATCAGGGTCTTGGGAAGAATCAAAAGTCTTTGAAAGAAGTTACCAGATATTCATATACAACTAAGGGAGAAGTAGTCTGTTATTAATCGCAATGCCTCTGTAACTTGTTAATATCTTTTTTTATAGATTCATAGAGTTTAAAGACAGAAGGGACCATTAGCTTCTTTCACAGCCATTGGCTTTCATATGCTTTATGTTAGGGCATTAAGCATACTTACAGTACAGGAACTTTAAACAGCTTTCACTGTGCTTTATACTTTCAAGATTGTCCATATGCATAGATAGCCTTCAGATGTTCATTATAATTAGCAAATCTTAGTATCCAAAAGCTAACCATTCCTATATGATTTTTCCATATTATTTTGCTGTATCAAGAACACAAGATATGAGGGGAGACATACTTACTCATCTGCACATGCTGTCAAAAACAAGACAACAGATTTTCAGTAAACCTGTTGGGGTTTTTTAGGTTTTTTTTACGGGATACAGGAATGCAGGGATTCATGCTGGATTTATATTTTCCAGACTCCATCCCACTACCTTGCTTAGCTTTGAAACTGCTGAATACAATTCCCAATGGGAAATCCAGTATGGAGTTCACCTTCCGTGACTGGACTCTTTTTCCTCAGTGGGATTTCAGAAATTCTCCAAGAAAGGGAAGAAACTCATTGGAATAATAGGAGAAAACTGCTACTTTCAGTTTGCAAGGGAGACTGTTTCTGGCAACAGCCTGAATGGATCTGTTTAGCCCACTGAATGCAATAGCACAAAGGACAGGGCTGTTTAAAGAAAGACATTATCTTTTTTTTTAGCCTTCATTGTTGAAGAAACTGGAAGGTATTTATTGAATCAAGCAGAGCTCAAGTGGTGAAATGCTGCCACATACAACTGAGTTCTCTCTCTCTAACACATTTAAAGTGCAGCATATTACCAAAAATTCAGCAGGTAATTGCTTGTTGTGTGCAGGGGTTTCACTTGCAGAACTGCAGAGCACTCACAAGAGCCCTGGAAGTCAATGGAAGTGGTGTCTGGAAAATGTAAAGTGCCTGCTAGTGTCAAAAAGTCTGGGGGGAAAAAAAAAATCTAGAAGCGTCAATTTAGACACCCAAAAGAGGTGGGCCCCTGGGACATTAATCTGCTTGTGCTTCAGTTCCCATCTTTTACAGTAGTCCCTCATTTCATGGGCTTGTTACAAATGCAGTCTGTGAAGCACTGAGATATTATAATAAGAAGGAAAACAGGGAGACCTGCTTAACACTTAGCACTTCTGTCTTCAAAGTCACGTCTGAATTATGCAAAAGGCACATGCAGAACTCGGGGGCTGGGGCACGCTGATGACTAGCAGCCCAGCCTGTGAGCCCTTACCGTACCCCAAGGCACACGTGCAAGTGAACCAGAGGAAGATTTTATGAGTGAAGGAAGTTCTGGTGTTCTTCATTTTAAATAATTGAATCTGAAACTTCATTGTGTATTTTTAGTTCTACATGTGTGCACCACACATGCAAAATACTGCCACCCCTAACAGCTTTGCTTTTCAGTATCCTTATAGTCCTATTTTGGAGGTTCCTAAAATTTTCCTTATTCCTAGGCTTCTCTTTCACTGGAAAACTGCTTGTGGGTTTTCTACATCATGTCATCTTTTATGTCTGAATCAAAGAAATAAGTATTTATTTGTCCACAAAGACTCCCCCCATCTGTCCAAAATCGCAAGGAAAGTCAAGAGCTTGGCATTCTGTAGCACTGTGCTGTCCTTACCTGCTTTGGTTCTCAGTTCCAAACGTGATCATTTACTGAGCCAGTTGCCAATTATCTAACTCCTGCTTTGTTTTTACCTCCCTGCTCCCTGCCTTACTCTTCTTTCTGAGGATATTTTGTCCGGTATTTCAATGAAAGTATTTCTCTGATATTATAAACAGTCACAAAAACTGCATCATCCTATGCACAAAACTGCACATTCTTTTCCTAACAGTATGAGTCACTTTCTCATCTTTTCTTCTAGGTGGTGCTTAAATTTGCAGTATTTCTCGCTTGAGGTCCACCAAACACCACAGAGGTTTCTCTTCTACCAGTAAACGAAACCTCATAAATTTTTAATGGCTATCATTTGGTGTATTCATTACTTCAAAGGCACTTCTACGATCTTACTGGAATTTCCTTTCTTGAAGATACATTCATCAAAATTGTCATTACATTGTAATCATCACCGGGAAAGCAAAAGGTTGACTAGCTAGAGTATACGCTTACTCTAACTGTAGGAACGCGGCTGAAAGATCACACTTAAGGATGTAAGCCTCAAGGGTGTACGCTCCCCTTCCGAAGCCTATCTATATAACAAAGTAATTTTGTAGTATGCTGCTCTCACAGCCTGAGTCTGTGGGACATTTCTCATTCATCACACAGAAAATGGATTAATTTGTAATGAAGCCAACAAATCTGCAGCTGGTGCATGCTCCTTATTTGATGTCCTGTGCTTCTTTTTGTTCCTTTTCTCTAGTTCATAGAGACCAAATACGGTGTCCTTGGGTGAAACAGGAGACTGGGAGACTGCTGGGATCTTCAGGATTTGCAGTTTCCAGATGTTTTTACACAACTGTTCAAAATTGAGATGTTGGTTGTATGGCTTTCATTTTCTTTTTCTACAGTACTCTCTTTTGCTCCTTTGCGCTCCCTTCTCCCCCTTCTCCCCCCCCCACTTCCTTTGTGTGGTATTTGAGATGGCTTAAGGTAAGGGCACATATTGTCTATCCATTTTTATTGTGGCTCTGGATCCAATCAGGAATGCTAGTCATTGAGTGAACATCTCTTATCTAGTAGCTTTTTACAAGCTTCTTTACGCTGTCTGAGTAGTTGTGTCTGTCTTTGGCAAAAATGTTTGACACTGCTGCATTGAATGAAACAGAAATTTTCAAATTTACTTCTGAACTCTGCTAATGAAAAGGAGTAATGTGAAAAAATAAGTCATTACTTTGAAAAGACCCCAATGGTGTGTGTCATAAAAGAGCCTTCAGATGTTCTTTAGTATGAACTGTATTTATTTTTATTACTTTTCCTAATATCTAATAATGAAACCTTCTATTTATGTGCTTCATCTTCAAAGTGCCTTGAAAACATGTTAACTGAACATCTGCAGGATTGGATGTCCTTCTACCATTCAAAGTGTATCCCACTACTACACGAGATAATCTGATGTCTTAAATGATTCCAGCACAACTTTACCACGTGCCAGACTCCTGGGAGGATGATTTTGCTTCAACTTTAAACTTATGTCCTATTTGCCCAAAGGTTTGCAGCATGTTTTAGACATTCTCGGCTGTAGATTCAAATGTGCTATAGCAAAATAATGCCTATGTGTATGACATAAAAATGGAATTTGATTCTTTTGCAACTGGAGTTTTTTAATACATATTGCCTGGTAGCCTTAATCTCGGAATCACGCAAAAGTCTAGTGCAACACAAATGTATGTTAAGATCTTCCATTCCAGTTGGGCTTATTTACCTTGTTCTTCCTCCACTGTGAAAAATTTGCATTTTTACTGGTGGTTTAATTGTTCCATCACAATCTAGTTACAAGAATTTAACGCCTCCCTATTATGTGAGCTGGTCACACTCGTGGTCTTCTACAGGAGTCGAACTTTGCCTGTGTGGGTGTTGAAGGGCAGTTTCAAGCAAGGTAAGTGAGCAAAACTGGTTTGACTCTGTTGTAGAATGTTCCCTCCTCAGATGCAGACAGCAGTGCCTAAGGCTGCAGTGTAAGTCTTTAGTATCTAACAGTGCTCCTCCTTGCCACCTGACAGGCCCACCGTTTGTGATTGCCCTGTGTCACATTATCACCTCCCAGCTCCCACGTCAGAAGGATAACAGTGCTCCCAGATTCCCTGCCAGCGGAGTTGGCTATATTAACCTAGCAGTCACTTAGGGTGATTTACTGTGGTTTGCAGCTAAGGGGAGAGTATTAACAGGCAGTAAAGCAGCTTAAGAAGTCTGTAGCCTCCTCCGCAGCATCTCCCATAGATCCCTGTGCAGCAGTGGAGCTCAGGAGTGACTTTCTGTATCAGTGAGATCGCACTGCTGAAAAAGAGGATTCATGAACGTGTAATGAATTGATCAGTTTTGCTGTGGGACTTAACATTCGTTGGAATCTCACATTACTCTTACATGGCGTATTAGTCTAGGTTCAGCAAAACCAAAACCAAAAACCCACGCAAAACACCAGTTTGCACAGAGTTTCAAAGGCAGAGCATAATAATTCGGCAAACTCAAATTTGGAGATGAACTTTCACCTCCTGCTCCTGAAGAGTTGTTCAGGGCCTATTTACCCTGTTTGGACCCATTTAATTTTTCTTTTTCTCTTGGATCCTTTGGTACTTGGGATTGGGAAATGGCAGATGAGTTTGTTTTATGGGAAAGTTTAAAGGAAGGAGTTCATGCACAGCACGTTATCAATCATGTCTTGTAAATATGATTACAGCATTTACACTGCATCACATCAAAAGCCAAATGTTATGTGACATCTCCACCGTCGTAAACTTTAAGGAAGCTTTTTTAAAGTATAGCGATCCATCTCTGAAACTGGATGCCTGCTGTCAGCATTGGAAGCAGGAGCACTCTGATCTGAAAGTGCTGGTAGCAGAGGGTGCAAATGCCAAGCTGTCAGTGCTGGGGCTACTTAGGGAAGAACCAGAGATCCACTGTCACCTGCTCCGGTTCCAGTGAAGAAGTTTGGCATCTCTCCAGCTTTGCCTGTGATGAAATCGTTATGGGTGTCTTGCTACAGCATCTGGAGACTCATCTGCCTATCCTAGTAGGATTGGCTTTAGTTAATCTCATTGATATTTTATCCCGTAGGATTTGGGCTTTTTTTTTTTTACACAAGAATTTTAAAATGAGTGAGGCTTTTTGGATATTTCTATCAGGACTCAGCAAAAGTAAACTTTTTACTTTATGGATGGGGACCTGGATCTGAACAGAATCTTCGGATCTGAATTTTCACTTGTTAGTGAGAAGAATCTAAGTGCAACCCATTTCTGACTTACATTTTTGCTTGCTGTCACCATCACCCAGTGTGTGCATCTGGCCAGTAGCTTTTATGCAAGAAAAAGAATGTGACTTTGAGGAACACAGTGACGGAGCATGGTTTATTCTTCACTCATTAGCCACTCGTCAACTCCCCTGCCAAGGATTCTGGGTAACGTAGTCCATGGGGCCTCTCCTTGGGGTAAACAGTGACAGATGGTTAACATTAGAGCTGTGAGAGATCGTGCTACAAAGAGCCCAGGGCACAGGAACCTAACACAATACAACTGCGCTCCAAAGAGCGGGCTGTGTGCCTGCCCTGTCTGCTGAGGCTGTTTCTCAAGAAGAGAGCCTGTGAGACTCTCCACAGCAGGACTTGTGGGCATGGGGAGGTGGAACAGGGACATGCACTGGGAAAGAAATCTCGCCTCTGGTTGCTGGTGCTGGGATCTGGGATGCAGGAACAATGGGAACAAAAATGGCTGGGAGCTGGGATTTCTATTCTAAAGGAAATTCCAATGGTTTGAAACAAAGCTTATTCCAAAACAGAACAAAATGCTAACATGCTCCCATCAAACCAAAGTCCGACAGGGTCCGATTGCTGGGGTAATAATGAAAAGAATTTTATTTCAGTATTAGTGTGCTAGTTCTACAGAACTTTGAAAACTAAATTAAATTAAATTAGCCCATGTGATAGGTAGTGTCAATAATGTGCAACTATTTACCATTGTGCATATATAGATTGCAGTGTTATATAAACTCAGTATTTCTTACAGTCGGGGTAACTAAAGCTTAATCAAAATGGAGCAATGTCAGTTACATTTGTCAGCCACTTCCTAATAAATTTGTGGAAGCCAGCCCATTCCCACAAAGCTTTCTGATACTGACAAACTGGATGTCTTTTAGTCTAAGTGGGGACACCAGCACCTATCATCTTACAGTTGTAGCCTAATGAAAGCAGTTCCTTTGCTACCATCTGTAGGAGGTCAAGAGCTGTCCTGATAGCCCCATCCCACACTGTTGTGCTATGCCCAGATATTCAGGTTCATGGACCAGGATTTGGCATATTAGCAGTTTTCATATGAATTTCATTCTTCTCTTCGGTTTGGGAAGACAAAGTTCTGAGTTCTAGGCAGTTTCCATGGCACTGCTGCCTGATCAGACATCCGCTTCATCACTCATCACATCTCAGCAGAGTGCAGTGGCCTTTTCGGATCTGCTTGTTCCTAGGTACAACCAGTATTAGACTTTTAGGTAACACCAACACTGTCACAGGCAAAGCTAATTTATCATAACTTTTCATTTTTGAAATATCTCCGGAATGACTATTTAGTTGTCCCTGATACATTTTTAAATTTTGTTGTACAATCCAAGACAAGAATTTCCTGTAAGGCAGAGTTCTTCCTTGATTTGCTCAGGGGCACCTTGGCACATCTCTTTGGAATCCAGCAGCTGGATCCAACAATTAGGAAAATGAAAACCATAGTTTTGTGTAAAGACATGTTTGCTTTGGCCTCATAACTTCTAGCAAATTGGCTAGTTTTCATTCCCAGCAAGCAGTAATGAGAGATCAATGGAACCTTCCTTATCTTTGGTTAGAACTAAACAGGAAGGATAGAGACCTGGATAAACCATTAAAACAGCTTTTAGCATAGCCTCTGTATCTAAACAAGATAAAAAGTCAGGACAGCAGTGATTTCAACAACTTGGTGTAAATACATTCTGTCCCTTCAGGAAGGAGGAGGTAGCCTGGATCTGCAACCAGAGCTCACGTTTGTGCTGGTAATTGCATACTTAGTGTCATTTATAGAAGGAACAGATGCTATAAATGGCTGTGGTGTCCCACTGGAAGTCACAAGGTATCACTGAAATCTGTACAACTCAAAAAATTCACCAAGGTGAACAGAGGCCTTTATGCACAGATTCCATACTAGGGCTTTTAATCAAGTCAGCAGTAACAATGGCTCTCTCTTGCTATCCAAAGTGGCTAGTGTCCACTGCACTATGAGCACACCCAAGCCACTCTGCATACCGAGAGCAGTGTACAGCTGTCCTGCTGGGAAGAAGTATGAACAAGTAGTGCTGGAGAAGCTTTGACCTCATTGATAGCCTATGAAATGCAGACAGACAGCAGAGGTGAGCACTTTCTCTCCTACCACAACATATAAATTGCCAGAGCTCCTTACACGATGTCCTATCGCGTGTCCTGCTCCATGTCTGTCCAGCAGCTCTCTGAGACACATCAGACCACCAGTGCTCCGGCTGATCTGTACACATCTGGCAACTGGATATTCCTTTCATCACGAACTACTATACTTACTGCCAAAGACCAACAAAATGAAGCTAGTTTTATCTAAAGCTGAGGTGGGTATGGTGGGCCAAGAGACCCTTTCAAAAGGTTCAGCAGCTTAAGCTGCTGGTAGAAACATAGGGTATTTTGTAGCTTGAGAGTTCATCTAGATTTGTCACTGCTTCATGGTAGTCAAGAAACCATGGGTGAGGTAAACTATCATTTCAGTTCCATGTATTAAAGTTTTTTTTTTTGTCCTTCTTTCACTGTTGACACCATGGGAGAAATTCAGTTGCTTAAACATAGATATCTAGTGTAATTCTAGGTGCTATGGGGTGTCATACCTGATCACCAGCTGACGTCCCAGGTCTCCCACAAGTCTTTTACAAGGGTTCCAGGTGTCTGAGGGTGTCTCAAATCACAGTAGGTTCCTTCATGGAAGCAACTGCAGTTGGCTGCAGTTGGACTATGTCTCCCATGAGGTACCTTAGCTATAACACCACTGCGATGGTGTAGAGGAATAGCTCTGGCTTTTTACCAATCCCAAGCTTTTATTAAGAGGAGGAAATTCACATATTATTGCAGAGGGATGAAAACACCAACAAAGAAAAGTTGCATAATTCTCTGTGCTTTTAGCTCATATTTGGAGAAGTGACTACTTCAAAGCCCTGCAAACAGAGCTTGCTGAGCCTCAAGCTCTGAGTGTTTATTGCCCAGCTTTCTGAGGTGCAGATGGCTTAATCCAACCACAGACTTCGTCCTCCACCTCGCTCAGATCCATTCTTGCCTCCTTGGTAGGCAAGGGACCCATGGAAGTGGCAACTCTCTGCAGTTCCACTGAGGTCTACAAGCAACCCTTTGCTAGGTCCCACTCCACGGTACACACTTGCTGTCTGGTGGTATCAGCCCTTTTCTTGCCAGCCACAAATTGCAAAGAGGTTAGCTTTGGGTGGCTGCCACCAGCGAGGTTCCTGCACAGCCAGCTTTGCACAGACGCTGCTGACTCTGCCCCTCCTCTCTCTGAAGTCAGCCCTGCACCATAGTTGTGGCTCCTCTCCGTGCTTGGCACAGGCTCTCTGTGTTGGGAACACAGAGCAAAACAAAGCCCTCTGCCACCTCCGGCTGAGCTTTTTAACTTTGTTACTAAGCCAAAAGCTGTCACTTGTAAATTCAGTGTCCTTCTGTAAGTATACTTAGAATAATAATCTATTAACAGTCAAAACATAAACAAGTTCCAACCAAACCTTCAAAACTCAGCAAGTGAACTTACCAGTAAGCATGTAAACGAAGACCTCCAGGGCTGTATTTTCTCCTTCTCTGGGTGAGAGATGGGTTTAAAATTAAAACTCTCTCCTGCACCGAAAAGGAGACCTTTACCTCATATTCTCTGACTCTCCTTTAAACCCATCTCTCCAATGTTTATTCTTTTCTCATCACTCCTGTCTTGAACTATTGTCCTCTACCATGCCTTCTGTTTGTCATGCCTGATTTAAATTTAAATTCTTTGGGACAGGGGAAATATCTGTATTTGTAAAATGTCCAGTAAATTTATGGCGCTGTATAATTTATGATTGTAAGTGCAGGACATATTTCAGTTTGACATTCCAACTTATATTTTCAAAGCCATAAATAAAGTATTTATGAGCCAGATCTTGAACATTTTATTTTTAACATGTTATACTTGAATGTTTATTTCAAGGATGGATAAATATTGAAATAATGTGGGCAGAACATATTCCTCACTTTCTCCTTCTTCAGGCAATATTGAGTGGCCAATGCCCTCTTTACTGCCAGAAAAGGGATATTTTACTCTCCTTATGAGGATCCAGCATACTGTACGTCACCAGGGAAGAGTGAGCAATGACGGTTCCAGCTAAAAATGGCTTCAGAAAGGACAAACAATGACTCCCTTTCAAAAGCACTTGTGAACTAAGCTGATATACAGAAATATTATTTTGATATAGCACAGAGTGAGTATGAATGTTCATCTCTTAAGAAAATATTTGAGTGCAGCTGTTGCTCTCTTGTCCCATATGGTTATGCTTTTAAACATGGCTTGAACTTGAAGCATTTTCCATTAAAAAAAAAAAATTCTTTAACAAAATCCTTTTTCCACAAATAATATTCGCATGTGAGTCTCTGCTGCTGATATTTTTCTAATTAGTTAATCTCTTGACGCACAGTTCCCTTCTCCCCTTGCTCTGCATTATATGCATTTTATACCTATGGCCCTGAAACCTTCCCAACTGGTTCAAGAGTGTGGAAAGGTTAGGCTGCCTTGGTTTTGCTCCAAAGGATCTTAACTTACCTATTGTGACAGAGCGTAAAGTCTCACAAACCAGGTGTGTTGCCTCTTCGTTACGGACTCAAATCAATCCTCCTGTGTTAATGTGCTCACTGACAGGATTTCCTGCTGTATTTGTGAGACTGTCCCAAACTCAGCCCTCCGCGTGGGCAGAGGCTGGTGTTAATGTATTGCTTACGTCCTTACAAAAAAGGAATATTGCTTTAAACATGGTAATGTGTCCATGCAATGGATTTGGGGCCACCTGCAGCATGGCTGAGACTGTACGTTAGGAGCTGGGCTTGCATCTGTACTGACAGTGAAGCGTGGCTGTAGACAGGTCATTTTCTTTTAAAGGTAACGTTCTGCAGGGGATGTTAAACAGATGGCCTTTCCAGTAGCCATGCAGATGGAAGAAAAAATTGCACTGAGCCTCCCAAAGAAGATTGGTAGACCCTAAATCTCACTGGCAAGGCAATTGCCTAGAGTGCTTGCTGCTTATCAAATGGCCTTCAGGAATGCCTTGTTTGAGCATCGCGTTATTTTAACGAAAGCAACGAAAATAAAAGCAGTTTGTCTTCCTGTGTGTGATTTATTACTGCCTGAGTGAACAAGACGGATCCTGTTTCTGCATCTACTCCCATGGTGGATCTTTAGAAGGGAGATGAAACCATAGCCCTTTATCTTACTGGGTAATGCTGAAAGGGCTGTGATCTGTGACTGCTAAACGAAAATAATAACTGAATTGGTCGATTTCTGCTGTGCAAGAAATGCGGGTCGCAATGCGCCCATTGTGACATTAGGTACTAGATTTTGTGTTCCATTGAGCATCCCATATGACTAGTCTCTGACAGTTTAATAAAACCAATTTAGTACACCTGTAACCTTCTGCTATTGGCTGCTTCTAACCTGTGCGTTCCGTGTATGATGCTGGCAGAGGGTGGCATGAGGAATCTGATGATGGCATTTCTCCACTACAGACTTACAATAAAAAATGGCTTGTGGTTAGGCAGTTACTGGAAAATATTACATTTCCTCATCTTTTTTTTTTTTTTTAATTCTCCTTTTGCAAGTGTTCCCTGCACTCGCTAACACTACTCTGAATCACGTGCATATCAATACACCATCTTTTCACAAGTGTTTGATGCCTGTAGCTTCAACTGCTTTCATGACAGAGCTAGGAGGTCAGCATTCAGGGATCTACAATGGTAAATGCACAGTTTGAAAGCCACCTTGAGAAGATGCAAAAAAGAGATCCAGATGCTTAATATTAGCAGAAAAGATACCGAAAACAATGTTGTTACAGTGAGTAGTTAGGGAACACTTATTACTAGTATTATGGAGGACTAGCCAACAGAAATTTAGACAAGAAATTATGCCTTTTGCCACTTCCAAAAATCAAATGATAATGGGTCAAGCCACATAAATCTGTGAAACTACCTTAAATCAACAGTTAAAAATATATAATAATGAAAGTTACATTCTTTTTATTTTTCTGTCTTTGTTTGAGGCTAGTGACTGCACTGCAGTTTTCAGACTTAGGAAGGCTGGACACTAGTCACAAAAGACCTGCAATTCAGCAATTTAGGTGCTTGAGGCTTTAAGAGGATCCAAATAGCCTGAGGATCTGGATAAAATCCAGCATAAGCAACTTTAAAAAGATAAAAGCAGGCTTTAAAATACCTGAAAATGCATCAGTAGCCTAGGTGATTAGATAAAAATTATGTCTGCATAATTATTATTTAAAAAAAAAAAGGAAAGGATGAAGTCTCTGGTGTTCCCAGTCTTTATGTGTGATCCAGAGCCTGCTGAAATCATTGGTAGCACAGAAGAATTTCCAATACCCTTGGAGCCGGCTTTGAACAAAGTCGTCAGTCAGAATGACAGGAAGGCTGGAACCATAGCCAGGGAAGCTGGAAAACACGAGGAAATATGGGCTTTTAGGGTAATCTTTGTGTATGTTTGTCCTTCCTATTCGCCACACAATCGACGCACAGATAGTGTTCAGCTACACAAGTGAGATCTTATTCCAATTTTGGGACCTTTCAGAACTTGCACATTCACTGTCTTTTATTCAGAGGCAGAATAAATGTTCAAAGGATTCAGTATAAGCATGCCTTCAAAGGCTAAGTGCAAAATAAGGGGACATAAAATACATCTCCAGCTGAAGAACTACATCTTGTAAGACTGAAAATGAATATGACCAAGATTTAAAATGTGACACTGAAGAGTCAGAAATGATATATGACTATATATAAATAAAAAAAAACCAACAAAAAAAAACCCCATAAACAAAACCAAACAAAACCACCACAAAAAAACCCAACCAGCAAACAAGGAAAATCAACATGAATGTGAACCTCCAGTATTTGTTTCTACATGATGGAGGTCCAGTGGTAGGGTTTCACCCTAGAAATTCCACTCTTGCTGGTTAACAGGTGGCTTTCACGCATACTTTAAACTCCCAAGCAGTTCCCTTAGCTTCCTTGGGACTAAGCAGAGGCTAAAGTTTCTTCATATATGTAAGGACTTGACTTGACTTGACTTGACTTGGGAAAGGCTGAGGGAGTTGGGTCTTTTTAGTCTAGGGAAGAGAAGGCTGAGGGGGGAATCTCATAAATGTTTACAAATACTTAAAGGGAGGGTGCCAGGAGGAGGGGCCCAGTCTTTTTTCAGTGGTGCCCAGGGATAGGACAAGAGGTAAGGGGCACAAACTTGCATATAGGAAGTTCCAACTGAACATGAGAGGAACCTCTTTCCTTTGAGGGTGGCAGAGCACTGGAACAGGCTGCCCAGAGAGGTGGTGGAGTCTCCGACTCTGGAGACATTCAAAACCTGCCTAGATGCCATCCTGTGCAACCTGCTGTAGGCGAACCTGCTCTGTCAGGGGGGTTGGAGATTGGACCAGATGATCTCTAGAGGTCCCTTCCAACCGTTAACGTTCTGTGATTCTGTGATTCTGTGACTTTCCTGATTTCACACACAGCCGTGTTCCTCCCTGCCACAGACACACGGACTAGGGCATTATTGACACATCTGAACACTGCTCATTGCGCAGGTGACAAATTTCTGCCTCTCAAGTCTGCAGAATTTTCTTGTTTGACTAGTTGACAGGCCAAGGAGTGACCAAAGTGTCTGGCTTGTTGCAGACCGGGCTACCCAGGTGTACTTCAGTCTCATCTCAGTGGGCAGTTTTCTTGCCACTGGCTGCTGTGGGGAGGTAGCTTGTGAAACCGATACTCAGCTCCTGGTCTTGCGAATTCTAAATTCTTGAAATTCAAATCACAGAAATCCTACAGACATTATCAATATTTCTGTAAGAGCTAGGACTACTTAATCATGATCTACTGACCACCAGAGTTCTTTATTTTCCCGGATATAGTGGTCTGAGAGAGCTTATTTTTCAGTGTAGCTTCCTGTTAATCCTAATTTTCATCAACATTGGGAATAGTGACTACATACATCTTCAAATATATGTAAAAGTAGTCACTATTGTGGTGTTTTTTAAAAATCCTTGCTGTCATTGTTCCTCTCTCTTGGGTTTTTTTCTGCAATCTTCTCTGGCCCCTGATTGTTCAGCTACAATAGCTGTATGCAATGTGTGTTTAGGTGTCTAAGAAAAGAACAATTTGTGCCCTCAGGAATGATGAAAGCATTTCTAAAGAAGCATTATTTAATCTTCTCATGCACATTGATGCGCAGACTTTTTTTAATTCTGAATTTGTGTTTTTCAGTCTTTATAATCTCTGTAAGAATTAGATCTGTGAAACTGACTTATTTATCTCTGATGCTGTTTGATCAGATTTCAACTGAATTTAATTCTGAATGTCTGTGAACCTTCATTGTTTACTGTTTGCAAATATTGAATACCTGAGCTTAAGAAGAAAAACTTCTCACCCCTTGTGAAAGGGAAGGAAAGAATTTTAAATGAGCACTTGAATGCTTATTCAATAAAAAGGCATTTATGCTCTTGGCTCTGGTGTGTGCAACTCAGAAGTCCTCACCAGCAGCAGCAGAATTGCATCTCAGTTTTAAATATGGAGGTTGGGGTAATCCTCTGTGTGAAAAAGCCATATGAAAGAGTTGCAATCCCAGGTACCTATGGAGCTGGGCAGTCTCTTTCCGAACTGCATAGACATTTAATCAGGGTGGCGTATATCACCTCAGATGGGGCAAGGAGCTTGCATAATTAAAACCCTGCTTCTGCAGTGCACAGGGAGGACCTGAGCTTGCTATCAACAGCCGTAAAGGGTATCCAGCGCCTCAATATTCAGCACAGAGAGGTGTTTGTATAAATGTTCTATGTCACTTTCCTTTCCATAAGTGCCAGCAGAGTAGGGTTCGGTGCCCACAGACAGTGAGCACTTTCCACAAAGGCTTTACGCGGTGCACTGGCAGAATCAAGAAACATAGCCAAAGTCATCAGTGATTCCTCCAACCCCAGTTCCCTGTTCCCCTCCATGATTCCTTACAGGCCTTCCAGGTATAACAGCCACCATAAAAAATTAGGCCTCTTAAGTGACAGGAAAGATCACAGGGTTGTATTCTTTCTTGAGCTTGCCCAACAACAGCCATCATCTGGCTAACCATCACCATGCAATAAGTAACTCAGATCAAAAAGCGAGTCGTATTTACCATCCTCTCACATCAAGGCAGACTAAGAAAGAGCTATTTATGTACCACTAAAACTAAAGCAATACAAAGATAATTTAGTCTAACATCAGAAAAAAATCTGACAGAAATTCCACTCTCAGGAAAGGCTATTATCGTTATTCCTAGTTCAAAGTCCAGGAACACTAATGTATTTCAGCAGCTAATAAAATTACTCTCTGGGATTTTTTAAATTTGCAATCCACTGTGCTTATACGTTCCAGGGATAAAAAGGAAAAATACATCAATGCTTTGAAGAAACGCTGTCTAAAATGGAGTCATTCCATCTGAAAACAAATCAAGTGTGGGATTATAAATACCTAGCTGCGATACCGTAGACATCGAGGCAGTCCACAAAGGAGTCATTGTGCAGGTGGGGAAGCTGCAGCACGGGCTTGAGAAGGCTACCTGGAGAAGCTCTGGCTTCAGAATGGAGCAGCGAGGCAGCGCGCCCAGCGGTACGCAGGCTTGCCAGGTCGGTTTCGGTGAAGGAGTCTCCTTCCTTGCATGAGTAGAGGAAAGACAGACAAACAGAGAACAACACCTGGGCCTCTAACCAGGCTTTCTGAGACTGACAGTGCTAAGGCTAATGAAAAATACGCGATTAAAATCTGAGTCTCCTGAGCCTGTCACATCCATCAGCATATAATCTCTGCCCCTGTTCGCAGTCAGTAAATCCACTGATAATGTCGTGGAAGGGAGCACACATTTTTTTACTTTGCAAGGCAAATGCGATTGAACTTTTGAGATACATTATGACCTTTTAGTGTGAAACTCTTGCTAAAACAGTAGAAGAATTTTGGGAGGCTAGGGAGAGAAGAGGAAGAGGTATACCGAAACAGAGGAAGGCAGGACACCAAGGTATCCTTGCTGCACTGAAGACCTTCTGAAAACATCAGTGGGTCTGGGGGTGTGCCTGCCTATTCCCCAACAAGTTGCCCAAAGTAGGGAGGTGACAATTCGTGTGATGCTGCTTGGATCAGAGGAAGGCAGGTAGATGTTCATGGTCCTTTATTTCTTGTTTCTTTCTGTGCACCTCATTTGAGGTTTCCAGCTGGTGAGGCTCAGGGTCCTCAGTAGGTCTAGTGCTACCCCAGCAGGAGTGCTGGAGTGGTGGGGAGCCCCCAGTTTCTTTTTAACTACTGTCTTCTCAGTAAGATGGCCTCCTTTCTATACTTAACCCCTGTTTGCCCCCTCCATAAGCTGTTCTTTCACTCTTACATTTGTCCATTTTGGGGCAATGTAGTATTGCCAGAGATAGGGACTCACCTCACAGAAACTCTGTTTCATCCTCACACTTTGCTGTTGCTCCTGCAGCTGTTGTTGCCTCCCCCTTCTGTTGTACCGAATAACACATAGTATGCACCAGGGAGTGGAAAGGGCCTTTTTACAGCTACATGTTTTGGTCATGCTGTAATGAGATGAACAGGAGAGACGTCTGACTACTGACCACCCCAGGTGCTAGGCAGGAGGGTGGCTGCTGTTGTTTCTCTTGGTGTTGCTACAGCTGTTGTTCCCCAATAGGGATATGCTGCCAATACTTTAACTCCATCAGTTACACAAGTCTCACTTCCTCTGCAAAATGTACGTACGTCTATATACACACATAAATATGCAGTTCCCATAGCTCGACTTTCCTCCTCAAATCCAGTGATACTTCCCCCACTTCCTTTCCTCTTTGGCTGGCCGAAGCTTGTTGTGTTGGTCCCCCACTGGGCAATAGCATTTGTGGAGGGCAGTTTTCTGGCTGGCCTGGGGGATAACTTCCCCTTGGAGAAGCCGTGGGGCTCGTGGCAGGTAAACCAGCTCTACTGCCGGCTTGCTCCGGGGGCTGGGAACCAGCCTTCCCTCCCACCGTGCCCACTCCCCCGGCTCGGGCACCAGCTCAGCTGCCAAGGGAGGTGAAAACAGCTAAGGAGAAGGTGGGTCCTGAGCTGTACAGCTTGCAGCTTTGTGTCTAGTGACATAACCTGTGAAATATGTCTGCGTGCAATGAACACTGACTAAGGAAACATTAAGGTTTAGAAATTAGCATGGAAAGGCAGAGTATGTAGTGTAACAACCAAAGAACAAATCCAGGTGAAAGTAGTATTTGCAGCATGTCCTCAAAAGGAAAAGGCGTCACCAAAGACTCCTTCACATCCCAGCCGTTTCTTTTTGCTTAATTATATTGTGTGCACAATTTTTTGCAGAAAACTTTAATACAGAGTCTCTACACGGATCATTGTCAAAGTGAGAATAACAGTGCCTTGGTGATTGTTAAAAGATTGGTTGCAGTAGTACTTGTTTTGCTTTCTTTTCTTTTAAAGCTTAGCTTCCTGATGCACTTTTATTTGTTTTTGTATGAGTAGCAACACATATGTATGTATGCTGCAGCCAGCCTGGTAAGAGTTGCAATTTGCTAAGAAATTAAACGTAAAATCATTTTCAAATCGATAGTAATCTCCCTCCCTTTAGCTCGCCTCTGTACAATCGTTGGAATTTTGCTTTGACTGTGAACCAGAGGTTGATGAAAAAGTCTTCATTTCTCATGTTTGTATCCTGCAAATGTTATGTCTTAAATCCCTCTTTTTTCCACATGACTTCATGCACTAGCAATTTGACTTAATGAGTAGCTACAATAAATGTACAGTATGGAAATATTGTTATAAGCCTGCTAGAGCGTTCCCATGCTTAAACAAAGTGTTGCGATGAAAGAGATGTAAAATATATAATTACACTGAGGCCTTGAACAAAATCCTGCTTCTGAGTTCATTCTTACCCTTTTTTGGACAATGTGAGTGGGCTTGTTTATGCTGTCTTTTGAACAGTATTGCTGAGCTCCTAAGTATCAGAGCTTTACTTTCCCTATCATCATCCATGGATGTAATCAAGCTATTAAAATGAATAGGTTTCCTTGTGTATTGTTTATTTTATTTGAAGCTCTGCCATATCCTTAAGTAATGATGTCATTAAAAAAAAATCTCACATATGCCCATTGGTAATTTTATCTGGAAATTTAATTTAGTGTAGGCAACAAACAAGCAGAGCCCAGAATTAAAGGCAATGAGATTTCCTTTCTGGGGTATTTACAAATATTAGACAAGTTAAATCTGCCTTCCCCTCTGCTTCAGCGCCAGCCTACTCCCGGTTTGTTTTTGATTGCCTACAAGAGTGCGAGTCATGGCTGCAAGCGTAGATCCCACAGATGAGGATTGAGATTTTTTATTATTATTATTTTTTTTTTTAGTTCCTTTGCAACACAGGTCTTTCAGAAGTTAAGGAAATAAGTTCATGCTAGCTTATAACATAAGCAGCTCCAGTCTGTCCCATCCCCTGCCTTCAGGCTCTAAAGAAAGGCATCTGCCTGGTGCATTTCAGGGGGCACCTGGGTGCCATTTGCAGGTCTCTACCTGAGTAACTGATGAGCTGCTATGCTCACATTTTGTATTTTCCACTGACCTGGCAGTGCTAGCAAGGATTTCTCACCTGAGCACAGGCTCCCTCTTTGAGCTGTGTTTTCCCTCTTGCACCCCAGCCTTTTTTCTTGCTGAAGCGGAAAGTGAGCACTAAAAAATCCCTGGCTATAGTGCATCATGGGAGACAAAATGCAGCTGGGGGGTCCTGCCCCATGGGCCATGAGACAGACCCGTTTCAGCCCTCATGCGTTTCTGACATAGGAGTACTTCCTGTCGATCCAGATGTTTTGGTTTGTCAGTCAGAGATTTTTATTATTTCTAACAGTAATTCAATATTTTCTGCTAGAAGTAGGCATTTGTTGGTTAAAATCTCATTTTTCCTCCAAGAGAGCTTTGAGTAGAAGTCAACTAGAGCTACCATCACTCCGCTCCCTCACCCACTTAGTTTTAGACACTGCTCTTGGGGTTTGTACTAAACCACCACCTTTACCTCTGGGCTAAAGAGCTCGTACATGGGTTTATCATGTTAGCATCTTAGTACGCTTCTGGAAAATGTCTCCTTTCAGTATTAATATTGTAGGGAGGCCTGGGCAGACTACAAAAGGCAAGGCGGAACATTTTGTAGCAGTGCTCAAAAACAGTTAGCTGAACTGTCCTTGATCTTGACACCCTGGTTCGTCCTCACAAAATCAAGAGAACAGTTTTTCTCATGAAGTGGCTCTTTCCTGTTCCGCCAGAAGAGGAGAAAGGGCTGAAAATCCCACAAGAAAGGCTGGCAAGCCCCAGCCTGATGCTGGTCCAGCCCACCACAAGTAATGACGTGCAGCATCGTGCTAGGTCGTGGTTCACGGATGCCTTTCCTGAGTGGACATACTACTCTGAGGTATCCTGCTTGGTTTTACAATACTCAGAGTCACAGATTCTCTCACCCAACCAGCTCCTGACAATATTTTGAAAAACTTATTCAAAACTCGATTTTAAGCAGTTTGTAGCACCAGCACAATAATAGCACTGTCACACTGTTTTACAAGGCCGTAATTTGGTTCCCTCCCTGGCACGAACCAGGAGAGCTTTAATCTGTTAGTTTCTCCACTTGGTGACTGGCTTACTGCCTTGTAAAACAGCATGAAGGGACTGTTACTACTGGAGGAAGGGACCGGCATCAGGACATCCGATTGGTCGACACCTCTTTTTCATTTGGCATAATATTTTTCTTCTTAGAAATAGCATATAAAACAAAATGTTTGCAACTGTAACACCTCATAATTTACTTTTTCCCCGCAACGCAAAATCAATTTTAATATAGTTTGCTTAATTTGTAACCAACCTACCAATACTATTATTTGTTGTTTATGCAGGACCATAACCAAGGGGGACGCAGCCACCATGCAAAGAGGGGAGGGTGAGGTGGCCATGCCACCCCACCACACCAAGCAGTGGCTGGTGTCTGAGCTGCAGCCCCCAGCTTCTTCCTGTGCGCCCTCGCCGCCGGTAAAGGCAGGGGACATTTCATAACACCAGCAATGTTTTTCTTTCTCTTTGTTCACTTAGGCTTGCAAGGCTTGTACGTGGTAGGGAATTATGCCCTAATCCTGCCCGATATGTGAGCATTTCAAGCAGAGAGGGGGCAAAGCTGTGCGCCGGCTGGCATTTGGCCACCAGCACCAGTAGAGACGTTGTGGTCCAGCCCTTTGCCACCTGCCTTTGCGGTCAAACCTGCATTGTCCCTGTCCCAGTGCAGCGCGCAGGTTCCCCTCTGAGCGATGCCCCGTGTGCCGGAGGGAACCCAGGGCGCTGCAAGGGGCTCTGAGCATTCAGCCAGTCGGGATGTAACAGCCGGGGCACAAGAGAGCAGCGCTCTGCTATCACTGCAGCATCGGGACTTTCACAACGTCTTTACTTCCTCTAAAACCAGGTGTATTTTGTGATTAATTGCCTTTTAAAAAGAGAGAAAAAAAAACCCCACTAAGCCCAAAAAAACCAACCCCCACCTCCCCCAGCAAAAAAAGAACAAAACGAAAAACCCAACCAAAAACCCAGCTTTCAGAATCTCACAGCCAGTGCTTCCGTGTGTGTAAAATTTCTCATTATTCTCTTCTGCTTTGGTGCCCTTTTAACACATGCAGTTTGGAGCAGACAATTGTCAACCCGAAACTGAATTATCTGTAGGAAAAAGAAGTCTCCTCTCAAACAATGCCACCCAGGCTTAGTTCCTGGTCCTGGTTAGCTTTGGCTCTTAGGGCCGTGGGTCCTGATACCATCAGACCGAGTCTCTGTAGAGGACATAAGGAACAGCACTGTTACAATTCTGACATGTGAAAATAGTGCGCAAAGAACAACTTTTGGTCAAACTACTACTTGCCAATTTTTTCCTTTTATTTTTTTTTTCCTAATTGGGTTTGCTTCAAACCAAATTCTGAGAGCATCTGCCCAGCATGAGATCAGGGTGCTGCTGCTAGTGCTTGGGTAGCGGCAGCATTTTTCAAGACCTTTTCTGGGGACTTGGCTGGCGTGGATATCCCCTGCACACGTGAAGTTTCACCTCCTTGCTTCCAGCACCTTCTGAAGCAAGGGACTTTTTGGGGATGGGTCAATATTGCATCAACACCGGGGGATACTCCAACTATACCTAGCTAGCATGGGACCCCAGTGGCCACGGTGAGCTGTAACAAAACAGAGAAGCTACAAGCTTTGCTAGGGCTAGGTTGAATAATTTGGCCAATTATCCCTTTTTTCATCCTTAACCTGATCTTGTACAGTTAATAAACATCGCTAAACATCATACAGCCAGATGAACAGCATTTGCTCGTCTGACCATGCAATTGCACATCTCCTTGCAAACTTGCCAGATTTCTTGTTAGCTGCACTTGGCCTCTGAACTGCTACCAAGTGATAGCTTTCATGTTCTCTTACTGCAGGATGGCGTTGAGCTGCCTAAGTGTTGCCTCAAAACCCAGTTGAGTCGAACATGTGAAAACTTGTCATTAGAGTAGGATTGATCTCCTCAGGTCTCTTTTCTGCTTTTGCAGCTCAGGTTTGAGTGCTGAGAACTGTGGCACTGAGTAGCGACAACCACTGGGGCCAGACTCTCTCCTGCAGATAGATACCTGCCGTGTCCTGACCCACAGTCCCTTGCCTGATTTTGCAGGGGCAGGATACAGCCCAGCTGATGGCCCTGTGTCTCAGCTGCCCGCTGCTGGTCCTGCTGCCAAGGAGCGGAGCGAGCGGTGCGAACCACCATGCTTCACATCCCACCCTGTCCCTGCAAACCCAGTTAATGAGCTTGTGGCCATGAAGGCTAATAGCTGGAGTGTGAACGGTGGCAGCTGAGAGGCAGGGTAGGTCACCCAGCCTGCCACTGCTGCTGCAGGGGTGGTAGCCTGCAGCCAGGACCAGCAACCGCAGCTAATTCCCACACAAACTTGAGTCAGATCCCTTTAGGGAGCAGTATGCTGCTATGTTTCACGCAGACAAGCGTACCAGAAAAAAGCATGTGTGTGCATTCAGTCTTGAAAATACCCTGGTAGCTGGATATCCCTGATTTAAATCCTTTTCAGACCCACTGGCAAGTTTGCCTGGTCAACTCAATCCACTGACCACCTCTTCATTGTGAACCTGCTGAAGACATGTAAGGTGTGATGGACGCCACGGGGCTGAGGGTGGCAGGGATGGGGCTCCACGCTGTGACACCCCTCCCGGCATCAGCATACGGGGAGGGGGTCACCCGTGCAGCTTCCTGTGGTCCCCCTGCTCCCTGCAGGCTCCGGCCACGGCCATGCCTGGCTTGCCGGCCGCGGAGCCGCTGAGGGGGAGGCCGGGGGTGCACGTGAGAGGACTCTGGGATATGTTGTCAATGTCAATATTTTTCCAAGAAAATGGAACTTTTTTATTTAAATTGTGGAATCCGTTTCTCTGAGGGGAAACATGGAAAAAATGACATAAGCTCACAGATCAAAATCTAACAAGTTTATTCAAATCCCAGATCACTTTTTTTTTACTTTTTTGGTTTTTTTTAATCGAAGAAAACATTCTGTACTGTAAGGATAGTCTAGTTGCCTCTTGGTAATGTTCCCAACGCACTGCATGCGTCTTGGCCGTGTCTCAGAGAGACTCTTCAGAGCGCTGCTGACAGGATTTAAAGCTCACCAGTGGTGTTGGGCTGAGTTTAAAGCCCAAAGCCAGCAGCCATAGGGGCTGTCTGTGTTTGCATGCATAGTTAATCAGACATTGATTAACATCTTCAGCGCAACAAATCCCTAGGGATCACAATTTAATGGATACCTCCTCAGTCCTACAAAGGCAACATGGCGTGAGCTTGCAGAAAACCGGCTCCTGACCGTGAAGTGGGAATGTTTCTGGTCATGTCATCAGCACTTTAGACAAGTTTCTTGGTTTTGTATACAAGTTTGAGGGTGGGACCTTTTATTTAACAACTAGCCCTCCCCCCGAAAAAACTCCCCACATTAGTTCATTCACTGCTAGCCTTCCTTTTTTTTTTTTCTTTAAAATTTTCAGTTAAAACCACAATTGATCATTTTATTGGCCCGGTGTTTCTAGCCTGAGAGATTGCACACCTGGAGGTTTTTACAGGAGTTTAGTTTTGGTCTAATTCCTATGGGGTTTTGTCCCCCTCTCTTAACAAGAATCAGAACAGCTTACATTCCTACACCATGCCTTTCCTCCCAAAGGATCCTAAAACCATTTACAAACTATAAAAGCTGCTTTTTCTGTAAACAGAAATCACTTTACCCATCAGCAAAGTGCAGCCACCTGGAGGGGAGGGAGAGTGGAGAGCAGCAGCTGTTTAAAAACACCCTGCATTGTTACATTTTAAGCTGGAAAGTGATAAGTATTGTATGCAGCTGAATGTATGGCTGGAATTTAAGAAGGTAGGATGTAATTTTTCAAACTGTAACTTGACCGAGAGAACATCCCCAGCTCTTGCCCCAAGTGCAAAGAGGCATTTAATTTTAGCATGCAGTCAGGATAGCAGCTTATGACTTATCAGAAAGAAAATCAGGACCTCTGGCAGGAAATTATCCTAAAGCTATGTAAAAAGGAAGAAAAGAACCAAGTGGATAATCAGCTCCCAAGCACAACTGTGTAATATTATTTCATGAAGGACTAAGTGCTGAGCAATCTCAGGCTGCTTTGTTTTCCAAGTCTCAGAAAATTACAGCCCAGGTGGATATGGCTGTAAAAATTCTCTTGATGGTGCTCACAAAAGTCATCTTTCTTATCATTGTCGGAGAATAAAAATAATAACAACACCTACTAGTGATGATACAAGTAAAACCAAGTTCATGTGAACATACTTAAGGCTGGTTTCGTTTCTTTTCAAAGAGATTTCTCTTTGATGACTCAGAACAGATACTAAGCACTGTTATGGCAAGTTGGGTACTGAAAGGTACAGAAAAATTAACACAAGTTTGGAGTTATTATGTGAATCTTTCTTACCCAATTGGGGATGATGTGCCAAGGGAGAAACACACATGTATTTTAAAATACTGTGGCCAGAGTAAAGACTTTAAATTAGTACCCTACTGAAAAGGACTTTCACGGAAGACCAGAGCTACTGAGGCTGCAGTTTTATGATCATTACAGCAAGAACGTTTACTGCTTATTTAGCACTCTTCATCCAGGGGTCTTCCAGTGATCCCAAGGGACTTCATCAGAGACAGAAAGGGCTGTTACTCTGAGTAATAGTATAAAAAGGCACAGTTCCCCTTTTAATGAATAAATCCAGTTGTTTTCAAGTCATAAGAGACTGTTAAAGTACCTATGCTGTCTCCAGGCTATTGGGAAGCAGGAAATTTCTGAGGGTTGCTCCTTTGCTGAGCCTGGTGCTTGGGCATGCTCTAGGAAGAGACACTTCTTCCTTTGACGACAGAAAGCAAAGGAGTGTCTACCACTTCTCTTAGAAAACGCTTTTCTGCATTTTCCTAAAACAAAGTGGTGTTAAAGCACTGTCAGCCAGTGAACAACATAACAAACAGAAAGCAGATGCGGAGAGCTGAAAAAGGATGGAGTAGCCTATTATGGCACATAGGCAAAAGGGAGTGACCTGAGCCCAAACGGCAAAAAATATGAACTTGTGCTGTTCCCTCTGCACTTGTGCCAGAGGTATCCAGACTCCACATATGACTCCTGTGTCCTGCCTCAAATAAAATCTGCATTCTACTCTATACTCTTCTGTACTGTTTGTGTGAAATGCTTATGTTAATGCACTTTGACGCAGGTGTTCATTGCTGTTCTGAAGTGCTCTTGGCAGAGTATGAAGAAAATAATACATTTTTAAAAAAGATAGAAGAGGTTCATGGGTGAAATAGAAATAGGATAAATTCTTCCTGATTCTCTAAATATATTATAAATTGCAGAAATGAAAAGAATTTTAAAAATATTAAGTTGTCTGAACAGGTCATTTTTTCCTTTTCTTCCTGTCTGGCCAGGGAATACAATCCAGTTTCACTCATGTCAGTGAAATCCATACTGAGGTCAGAGCAGCACCATCATAACAGAACACATATACCCAAGTACCAAGTAAACAAGTTTTCTGCATCTCATTCTTCTTCTTCTTGATCTATATTTTGTGGCTCAGTTAACATCATCTCTATAAATTTATACTTTTATTCAAAGGGTAATTAGATTTTCCTACTACAATGACTTCCTCAGAAAAAAAAAAAAAAAAGCCTGCAAGATGATAAAGTTAGAGTTAAGGCGGGTTGACTGCAGCAGTTGGTACATCTAATTTATTTTATTTTATTAGCATTAGTTGAAGATAACCCTTTTAATTCCATTTGCTTCCCACATGCTGTTTCCATGTTAGAAGGTCATTCACAAGGTATAAGTCATAACCAGGTTCACTCCATGGAAAGACAGAGCATGTAATTCTTGCAAGGAGATCAACTGATATTTCATCCCTCAGCAATAAGAGTCCACAACAGGATGAAGATAACATCAGAGTCATTGAGGGAAAGAGTAACTGTACCTGAAAAATACATCATGATCAAACCTGTAAAGTATGTCTGCAGGAAACTGTAGAAGGCCTCAATGTTTTTATCAACTCTATCTTTTTTAAGGTCTGAAGTGATATAAAAGCAGGGGGAAATGATTATAGAATTTCAGTTCCTTTACAGTATTTCTTTCAAGGCCATGGGTCAATTAGAAATACACCAGAAATAACACTGACCAAATTTATTTTAAAAGTATAAATGCATCCAAACCCATGGAGGCTTTGGAGGCACATTATTTTAAGTATGAATTTTAAGTTCCTTATCCTTATTTTGAGAGTATCCCATCAAGTTCAACAAGCCTAGTAGGGTGCACAATTTTAAGCGCTCCTGAGTATTTAAAGATTTTTTTTTTCTCTAGTTCAGCATTGTTCAGCAAAACTTATTTTGAGTATATACATAGAAGCTGGTTATGCTTTGAGAAGCCTGCCTCAAAGTTATAGAAAGTTGAAGAGAATATGTACCTTGGACATATGAGTGAAATGTGTACATGAAGGTGTGCTCCAGTATGAGGAGAATTGCATGATGGAGGAATAAAAGTCCTGTAATGATTTTTCATATTAGCCTGAAATTTATATGAACTAAGTAGAAGAGATATTTGGGGAGTTACTGTCCATATTATCAATTCTGTATTCTGAATGTATTTGAAAAATTACCTTTTGGCAACCATATAACCCAGATTAAATTACAGTATTAACATTAGTAATTCTGGCATAGATAAAGTATGGCAATGGCTAGAGTTTGCAAATGTGCATCTAAGTATTATAGCTTGAGGGTAAAAACAGAGCCAAAGAGAACTGTTTTCCTAGGAAGAGATCTCTGGCATCTGCTGTTTATTTTTTTCTGCTAAATATGAAAGGAGGTTTGTGGGTATGAGAAAATGCTTTGACTTTGTTAGAAAGCTTGCTCAAAGAGTAATTTAACTTATACTTTGTGTAAGTAGCATTTATTGTGCAAGTATATAATATCTTCTGTAATAACTTTAATATGTCCATGTGATTGTTCAGTAGGATATACCAAATGAAAGGGATATTTAACGGGACTATTTTTATCACTGCTTCTACCTAACGATCTACCACATATGCATACCATGTGGAAGACATGGGGCCCAAATAGGCTGACTCGGAGTAGGTTCAGGACAATATTTTGGGCAAAACTGGAGCTTGGATTCAGGGGTAGATTCAAGGTCAGCCTGAAATCGCCTTTTCTGCTCTTGCAGGACTTCACATCTGCATGGCAGGCAGAAGGCATGAGGGGACTGTTCTTGAAAGTTTTTAATATTGGAAACCTCATTTGCTAACAGTCAACCTTGTGACTGTCTACTGCTTGTCCCAAAAATTTCAAAAGTAAAGCTATCTTCCAGAAATTTTACTTGTGTTTCTACCGCATGCAGAAGAAGAAGCCCTTTCAGATTTCAGACGTGATCCAAACCTGTGAAACCACCCATCTCTTCCACCTCGTCCCTCATGATAGAAACGATCTGTTGTGCTGAGTAGGACCTTGGTTCTGTAGCAATGTGATATGGTTACATAGAAAGGTATAATATCCTTTCATAAGACTCATGAATCTTCCTATTCTGTAGCAAGGGTATAATCCCCTATTAGTAGTCAATAATGCAGAAAGGCCTCTATTCCATTTTATGGGAACTTTCCACAAAGGTGTGTTCTCTACCCTCCTCTCCCTTGCAGAAATCCGATATGACTCCAAATTGAGTCCATACCTCAATTTTTTAAAATTGACTGTCTGGGTTGAGTGACCTGCAGTGGTCTACAGTACCTTCATTTAAATCTGACCTAGAACAGGAGGAAATAGCCATTTCCCAAAATACGAACCTTTCTCATAACCATCACAGCACTTGTAAATGTTTTAAATCCACATCACAGGAGACTAATGCCACTAATAGTACTAATTGGCTCCCTTTTCTGTTCAGGTAGATGTCTATTCTTAGGATTGTGTAAGACCTGAAGACTACTTCTAGAAGTGGTTCTTCCATGCTAAATTTCAGGTAGTCACAGTAGTAAGGAAATGCCAATATTCATGTCATATCCCCTGCAACTGACCAGTTCCTGTAGTTATTTGTAAGTTCTAGCCATCAGCTGAACCATTTCCAGGCACATGAATAACAAGAAAGGATTTTTTTCTTCTTCTCTTTTTTTTTTTTTATTTGTAACATGAGCCATCTGATTTAAATTTTGATACTGTAGATGCAATATAGTTATTGACTTTTCCTACCTCTCTTTACATTATGGAACAATGACACTAGTTTCCCAGGGGAACTTCTTGCTGTTTCGTTTTCTAAAGTGCCCCTATTTCACATTTCATGCTTTGTTGTTGCTTTGCATCATTTTAAATAGATTTGAGTCCACAGCATTCAGTGAAGTCTAAACCACATTTTTGCATGATTAGTGGAAAAGTACCAGCACAAATTCTCCTATGAACTGTGGTCATCGTCATCCAAAACCAGACCTCAGAACTGAATATGCAGACCTACAAAGACGATTCAAATGCCAAAGAGGTTTTCGGGTGGTATTGAGCTGGCTTGGAGACTTGTATTCTACTTCCCTGCTGTCCACAGCAGGAGAAAAAGGGCCAGACCGAAACTGTCCTTTACCAATTTGTGGGTACGATTTTAATTCCTTGGGGCTGAGAGCTGTAGCTGGCATTAGGTTGCTCTGACTCAGTATAGGAAATCAGAATGTGACTGAAACAGGATAGGGATTAGAATGATGGAAAAAAGGGAAGGGACACAACCCCAACCCCAAAAGAGTTCCTACTGCATGCAATTCAACCCATGCCTATTGTGCTTAGCTGCCTTTTCCCATGCACTTGTTTTTGATCTACAGCACACGCGACAGTGGTAAATACTAAAACCAGGGGAACATTTGCAAGCTATCAAAGGAGGTGGAGTCACTCAGGCAACTGGAAAGGGAAACTCTGCTATTTCTCAGGATATTTATAGAAGGGTACCCCCACTGCCATTTGTGCTTCAGGGAGGTCCTTCCCTTGATTGCTGATAGTGTGTATTTTAGCCATGTGTGGTGCAGCAGATTGGGCTCAGAGCTGTGAGCCACAGTCCCCCTTTCCCAGAGCTTCCTTTGAACTTTGCAGCCCTATGCAATAAAGTTATGTGTGTTGCTGCGCTGGCCCACCCAGAGAGCGAGATACTTCTTGGAAGCTGGCTTCCACTTCCCTATGGCAAGCTACTGTGAAAATGCTATGGTAGGCTCTCCGTGTCAGCACTGCCTCTCCCTCCCCTCCTTGCTCCAGCCTGCCTACTGGAGGCGGACTAGGACTGCCCCAGCCAGAGCAGCACCCTTTGCTCAGTGCCGTCTCCGATTTGGGACCTCTCATTACTGTCCCACTCTGTGTGGCTTTCTTGCAAAGCAGGATGTTCAGTGACAACACCACATTCACCCAAAGCTATTGTTTCAGCTTTTGTTTTTAATTGTAACATTCTCAATAGCTGGCCTTTTTTCCTTTTCTTTGATTATGAGAGAAACAGGGCTATGTTCCATGTGTTTCGTCAGTGACGGTGCCTTTTAAATCTCTAGCCCATTCTCAGAACAACAGTTGGAAAATACTTTTCAGGCCCCTCTCCCCAAAAACAGCTGGTGCATTTTCAAGGGCTTCGGTTTAAGATGAGAGAAGGGAAGGGAACACCAGAAGGGGTGAGCAAGCCCGTCAGCTCTCTTATCCAAACACACTGTCATTCCCATGATTGATGGGGCCCTTGACCAAGTTCTGGAAGACTTTCAAACACACTGTTCTGGGGTGGTGTGAGTTTCAGATGGTCATTCTGGCAGGTGTGACCATACAGAAATTAAGTGCTAGCTCCCCAAATAAGTACTGAATCCACAAAGATAACAATTTTCACAAGTCACTACCTTTGAGCAAAACAAATTGTCTTAGAGCTTAGGGATATTCAAGAGAGACTCTGAGAAGTTTACAGTTCACTAGGCACCAAGCATTAAGTCAGTCATTTACTACTTTTGCCAACAAACATATGCTTCACAACCAAAACTAAGAATGTCTTTTTTCACTCCGTGGCTTTAAAAAAAAAACACCCCAAAACAAACCATATATTCAAAGTAAAATTTTAGTCTCTTATCCACGGAAATACCCTGTTTACTCAAAAACATCTTCAAGGACTAGCTTGTCGGTGGGAAGAAGCTTGCAATATAGCAATCTTTTCACTGAGAAGAAAAAAATCTAGCTTTAAATGGCTTTAAAAGAGTCCTAAACTGAAGAGAAGCAGCCTTATGTTCATTGTCGATACGGTACAAAGCTAAACGCAAATGTGAGTCAATTTGACAATTTGACCTAATGCATAGGTCAAATATCTATGCACACTTTTGAAATTAAACTCTCCATTTTGGTGTCCATAAATTAGAAAGACATGTTTTTCTCTTGTTTTCTTCTACTGTGAACTATGACTAAAAGTGCGTATCAGCCTATAAATAAATGGACTGCTCAGACCCCTGTTTCAATGTCAAAAAAAAGCACTACCTTCTGCTTCCAGAAAGTGAATCACTATCTTTTTTCTTTCATAAATAACGCTTTGCACATACAACACCTTTCACCAAAATTTCCAGAAGTGGGAAAAACTTCCCTATACCTTTGGGAGACTGGAAAGTGTGAAGTGAGGAAGAGAGAAGGTGTTAAGTTCCCAGCAACCCAGGGAAAGTCAGAGCAGATGTAAAGAATCAATTCCAGTTCATCCCTTTGCTAATGTGCTGCTGTAACTATTAAACCTTACCCTCCTCATATTAATAACAGGAAGTCAGTGGACAGTTACCCACCCAGCTCATGGATCTACTTGGAAATATGCTTTTTCTGTGTTTTCCCAGGGTTCTCCGGAGAACAATAAATTCCAGGTTTTCTCTGGAATTGGCACAGGCGGATTAAAAGAAAAAAACCCAAATATTGTGTGATATTTGTGCATCTTATACATTTGGCGGGGCTCTTGGTTTTGCCAGCAGGCAGATGGGTAGAAATCAAAGACTGTATCCAGTCACTGTGAGCTTCGCTGCTGCTTCCAGATGAAATACTCTGGCAATTTGACTTTGTACTGGAAAATACTGGAATTAATTTTGCTTTTGCAATTGCACTAATCATGGTCAGTGCTTCATCCCCTGTCACTGAAGGACAAGAGAAATTTTCTGCCATGGATGAGTCAGATTTGTCATGTGCAAAAATCTTGCTCCTGGCAGATCTTCATAATCAAGCCCATTTCTCATTAGCATGGGTGCTACAGTATTGTTTCCTCGGCTTCGCCAGCTGCCTCAGATCCCTGCTTCTTTAAGAGTCCCAACTAACTTGTCGCAGGGGCCCAAACTCCTGCACGTGTCTGAGACTGGAACATTTTAGCACTTTACAGCCTACTCAAATTGGATCATTGTGCATGTGCCTCCGGTCTGCCCTGGCACATGTATCACCCTTTAAATGAGAACTCTTATTTACCATTATACCACTTTAATGGTATAAAGGCAACTAGATGTTTCATTTACAACTGGATTCTGAATCATGGCCTTGAGGATCTCATTCTGGTTTTAATTTCTTGAATATTTTGTTTTGAATATATTGAAATTGATTGAAAGTGTATAGAGGGTGGGAAGGGGAAAGACAGCGGAGGAGTCACCACATTACATAGCTTGTGAAAGGCTGGAGCAGGATGCCTGCTGCAGAACAATGCACTCTTAGAGAGGCGCAGAGCCTGTGCTGGCAACTTTAGGGAGCTTTAAAGTCATGTGGATATAGTATGTCCCCAGCATGAGGCTGCATTACTCTGCCAGAGTACTGTGACGGACAAGTACTGCCAAAGGGTAAATGCAGAAAAGTTCCCAGTGTCTCACTGAACGTCGGCGCTACGAAAAGCAGTCATAAAGGATGCTTCGTTGTTGCAAACACAGGAGGGGCAGGGCTGATAAAAGGAGGGAATTACTCTCTTCCACCGCCCCTGCCCCCACATACGTTGACAGTGTTGTCTCTATGGTCCTTTTTTAGATAATGGAGAGAAATCAGCCCTCTGTGGGAAATACCAGACTACTTCAGAACCTACTTTAAAAAGGAATAAATCATTCCCTACTCCACAGCGTATATTGACTTGATGGCTACTGACTATTAAAAGACTCTGGAGTGACTAGCTCATAGGCAGATGTCTACATCGTAGACTTTGTCAGACTGTAGTCCGCCAGATAAAATCCCACCCAAAATACCTCAGCACTGCAAGGAAATCTTCTGGAATTGCTTCATATACCCGTTGACTTCACTGAACATTTACGTTGGGAGGGCCTTTGATGCCAGCATGGCAAAGAGCAACTTTTGTATTGCTTGAGGTCTTTGGACTGGCCTCTGCAGCTTTTCCATAGATCTTTATGAACAAGTACTCCTGTGGCAGAGGTTGAATGAAAAAAGCACATATATACACCCGTTTTTATAAAATACATACAAACATGTACATAGAATCGAATGGTTTAGCTTGGAAGGGACCTTAAAGGTCATCTAGTTCCAACCCCCCTGCCATGGGCAGAGACAGAAAGTCAGATTTTTGTTCTGAGTTTGAAAAAAAGGGTTGCTAACATGTAGGTACTTGATTAATAAGGGCTCGTTTATTCCTTACTAGTCCTTACCAGTGTCATTACGTCAGGGAGGTGGCACAGCGTTAGCACAGCATGGTTACACATGGACCCAGTGTGAGGCTGGGGCTGCAAAAAGCAAGAAGAGAAGATTCGCACCGAGTGTCATATATGTAAAATTAATAAAACTGAAGTGCTGTTTCTTGTCACTTTACATACATGACTACCAAATTTCTGCTAAACTAGTTCCCTATGTGTAGCGTATTAATTTCTGACAGTGAATACGGTCTGGTCTTGGGTTACCATTCTAGAGTCCATTATGCTGTATTTTAGGCACTTGTGAATTTACAGTAAAGCTTTAACTATGTTATACTCACAGTTTATTTGGCAAAAAAAACCACAATGCAAAGACACCCGCCCCCCCCAGGAAAAAAAACCACCCCCAAAAAACACCCCCCACCCCCCCCCAAAAAAACCCCAACAAAAAAAAAAAGTGCAAATTTATGTAATTAGATTAAAAAAAATCAGTTAAGTGGTAGCAGCATTTTGTATATTCTTCCTTATTGGGCAGTTGGCTAATAGATTGGATTGCTCTAAAGGTTGCTCCCAAATATTGGTTTTAATCTGTGACAGGAATCCAAACTAAACTTACATGTATCCCTAGTAATGTAGTGGTACAGCGATTACTTAAATAAAGGAAATAAGTTACCTAAACCTGTTAAGCCCTTTGAAGGTGAGCTGAAGCCTTCTGAAGATGTTTGGGGTTAAGTCTCCATTAATTTCCTTACACAGCTAGTTTTACTTTCTTCTTTAGGGCAGACCCGCGGTATACTAGAAGTAGGATGTTGGGGTTTTGGTGCTTTTGGGTTTTTTTGGGGGGAGGAGGTTATTTTGGATTTTGGGGTTTGTTGGTTTTTGGAGTTTTTTGTTTCTTTTGTTTTGTTTTGTTTCTATAAAAGAGGTTGTTATATTAGAGTTTTTATTCACCCAAGTGCAGGCAGAAAGGGGGTAAGTTAAATAACAGTTTCCAAAGAGGAAATCCTGCAGAGAATCAACCTTGGAAATAATGAAGTTAGGTGGAGAAACATCTGCCAACATTCCCATAGTAGCCCAAAATATCTGAGCCTTAAGGAAAGGTGTGAGGAGCAAAGGGGGCACAGAGGAAGGAAAACACAAGCAGGGGAAACAGGCTGGTTGGAAGGTTGTTATTGTAAAGTGGCCTCAAAGCTTCAAAGAACAATTCAGTGGTACTATTAAAAGAAAGGAATAAAACCAGGCAAAGAGTGAGAAATAAGGATGAAAATAGTTTCTTCTTACTCATGTGTCATCTACCTCTGTGAAAGTACCTACTTTCTGGTTTATTTAAATATGAATGTCTACCCTGAAAACCACGTGACAATGACTTTGCTCTTAAGCCTAGGCAGAGACTTTAATAGATGTTAATAATTTATATGGCTTTAGTGAAAGATGTTATTGTTTAGATCCCACAAAAATAAAAAGCATTGCTATCACCTATCATAATACGCTGTATTGTTGTAGGTTAAGATAAAAGTCCATTAGAGTGATTGGCTGACTCACTGCAAGAATTCAAAGGCTCTTTATCTCGATTAGTTAAAGACCTGTAATTACAGCAGTTTGACCTCGAGGAAGGTAATTACTCCACAAAAGCTCTCTACAGGAAACCAGACATTAGCCTTGGCTAATTAGCTTGACATTCACAAGCTGCCCATATCAGAATGCAGATGGTTTGGCAACACCAGCATGCAAACAGCATCTACAAATACTGCATGAGCAGCCCCCAGAAAAGCAACTGCCTGTCAATGACGGCTAAGAGCGAAATTATTTTCTTGATGGCTTTTATAACTTGCTTTAAGAAAAATCCTTTCCCAGAGACAGTTTCCCATGGAGGAAGATGGAAGAAGTGGATGGCAGCCTGGGAGACTGACTCAATTTATTATGGGAAAAAGTAGATGAGGCTGGTTCCGTAAACTTTCCTGTTATTCCTGGTCCTTCTGACAGTGATTAGTCTTCTCATGCCTATTGGCACATTCTTCAATCCTTCTTCTTTTCAGTCGCTATAGGGTTTATATTTAGGATGCAGTAGGCTCCCTACATACGGTCCAAATACAGCTCAGCAACAATCAAAGTAAAAAATAGCATTTAATTTACGCTAAAAGTTGCATCATTTGCACACAAAATAAAGCTGGGTTTTGGTTTAGATTTACAGTTCCAACTGCCACAGACGTATAATAATGATTCAATTAGTCCTGTAGAGATGTTTTAGTGGGCACTCAGCACGTAGCTCAAAATAAACTCTACGCAGAGTTCACACTTTTTTAAGAAAAGATAATTTAGAATTAATTATTTATTTTCCTTCCTAAGTGATAGCGAAATTTTAACCTATGTTTAAATTTTTTTTTCTTCAACACAGCTTCATACCATGTGTCTTGCCAGGTTACTGGCCTGGTGTCATTTGTGTGAGCATGGTATAATGAAAGAAAAAAACCCCGTCATTCGGTTGCATGGCAAACTATTCTGAGGCCAGACAGTGAAATGCCAGAGTTCTGTATATTTCTCCAGCAATAACTATGGAACAAGGGGCAATAACTACAGAACTAGGGTTTTATTTATTGTGAACGAGTGTTTCAGCAAATGATCAGCCTGTGCATTGGGGTGGCCTCTCAATAACCCACATCAGCAACCAAAATACCTTGGGCCTCTTCTGAAGGCATAATTGTGTCAGATGAGAGAGTTGCTTACTCCTCTGCACATTCATTGTGTCCCACCACACTTCTGGGGTGTCTGTCTGTTTTGGGGGGCAGCAGATCCTGCCAGCTAGAGACTGCAGTGGCACGAGATACCAGCCGGGAGGGCTGGCACAAAGAAAGCAGTTTGTCATCGCTCTGATTAAATGGTAGACTCTAATACGTGTCTGGATCAAACAGCAGTTTTGCCCAAACATGTGAGGTCTCTTTCACGGCTCTAATCTTTCTCCTAAAGTCTTTGGGAAGTCTGACCTCATCTTCCAACATCTCCGCTCTGAACATTGCATAACAATGGGCAAACGGCCTGGTGAAAACAGCACACTGCCTCCTCCTGCCACTAGGTAAAACTGCTCTCTGAACCTCAAGGAAAAAGTATTTGGGAAGGCCTAAACTTGAAATTGCCCTAAACCAGCCATTCTCCTTTGCAATTTTACTGGAAGACACAGATGTCACATGTATAAACGGTACCAGGATCAGATCCTATGTCAAAATTGCAACAGGTATTACTAGTGAAAGAGTGGAGCTTTGGAGAATAATTCTGGACATTTTCAGTTAAAAGTTTTCATGCTATTTTAAAAATATTTCATATCAAACTATCATTTTACAATAGATTATAATACATATAAAGGTTTGAGGACCTTACTAGTAAAAATGTAGACACAGAAGTTAAAGTTATAATGAGACATATTCTTACAGCATGCCTAAAGCTTACAATACGGTAGGTATTCTGGTGAGAAGCAAGATAATTGCTACCTATGAATAACAGAGACATACCTGCTTTTCCTTTTTCATTGCTTGCATTAAAAAAAATTATTCAATGTCAGAATATTTTATTATCTCAAGTGCAATTTTAAAAGCAAATTGTCACAATGCCATTTTGTTCTTCCTGCCACAGACATTTTTTGTAATGGAAAGTGTGCTTCACAAATCAAGAAAGGATCCAAAAGGAGGATGAGGCAATAAAGCGGAGTGAGTTATTGAAGTTCTGGTAAATGAGTGTTCACGGGTATTCCTGGGGAACTTTTCTGCCTGCTTCTTCTCTCTGTCTCTGAACACTACAGTGTTTAGCTTTCCATCAGCTAAACCAATTTTATTATGCCTTCTGCAATTGTCCATAAACTTAACAGAAGAAAGAACTAGATTATCTTGCAACTGTTACAAGATGCAGATGAAATGGGGAACAGGGAAGAAAAAATCCCCCCTGTGGAGTCAAATATGTTCTGCAGTCCTTTCTTTTAACTAAGTTTTTCTCTTCTGCAAGATGTGAGATAGATGAAGAATGCTGGAATAAATATGTATTTCTCCTGTGTTTATTTGTCATTCACTTATTTTCCAGTCTCAGCACAAGCAGTGTTTTATTGCTCAACTAACTGAGAAATATCTACAATTGTTAAGTGTTGTTTGAACATCCCTAAAAGTAAAAAACAAAAGAAAATACATGTACAAAGGAAGCTCTTGTTGCACTGAAAATTGTCAATTGGACAATCTGTGGAAGAATGTGCTAATGAAATAAGATTTTGTTGATATGTAGGGAATAATTTGACAGAAAAAATTAATGTTCTTCCTCTTACCATTCCCAGCACCTACACTTGCCCCAGATTTACCTTTGTTACATCAAGGGGTCCTTAGAAATGTCATTAAATTGTCCATTATGTTCACAGACATTTACAGCATATCTCAAATTTGATGGTTTTGCAGGTAGGTCTAGAATCTGCAGAGGCCCATTTACATTGTTCCATGGAAGGCTATGGAAATGCAGGCAAAGACCTGCTCCTTTCCTGAGGCAGCTGCAGTTTTCTACTGAAACAATTCAGCGTCACTGAACATGGTTCTGGAGGTGTTACACTGTCAGCACTAACAAATCGAAGTGGGCATTGAGGGAGGCTTTGAGTGACTGTTCTTTCCTCAGAACAAGAAAAGGACACACATCTACTTTCCCACTCCATGCAGCCAGGGAGTTCAAGCCTACCTGCTTTCTAGATGCTCCAACCCATGCAAAGCAAGAGGAGCAAGCATCTGCTCTTTTCCAAACCCATTCAGTCTTTATTCTTTACAATCTTTGCCAAAAAGGCTATCAAACACAGTGGTAGGGCATGGGGGACTGGGAGTCGGGGAGGGAAGTCAAATACGGCTGTTTTTCCTTCAAGAAATAGGCTAAATCCCAACAAAGAGCCACTGGGCCCAAATCAGCAACCCTCAGTGTGATGCCTCCCAAGTCTGCTTTTGGAAAGGTAGCTTGTTATGCATATAGGATGAAAAACTGTATACTGGAAAAACACAGAAAGTAAATATTTAAAGAAAAAGAAACACAATGAAAAAAATGCCTTGTGTTTATATTTCTGTGGGCCACTGCCAAGTATCTCTCCGCCTGTTGCCCATCTAATGTTTAGTGTACCATATGTTTTTTAAACCAGTGGATTAAACTCCTCCATGGTTGTGAAAAACATCAGTGTATTTGTTCTGGACTTCCTCTCCCTGCATTTGTTGTTAATTTACAAGTTTCTCACATCCCTCTGACAATTTCTGTCTGTCTGTTTACATGTTTTAGATTTCTGATGGAATGTATATATTGCTCTTACTGCCACCCAGAATCTGTTATCCCCAGGAACATCAAATGTTGCTCGGACATATTTTAGAGGACATCTGAAGACACAGGCCAGGAGTATCTGTGGTGTCTTTTCAGTCCCAAGCTCCTTGATGCCTGCATTTTAATGCTCAGAGCACCGTGTCCCTTCAAAGACAGGAAGACTGTCGGGTCCCAACTTCTGTTCAAAGCTCAGTGAAAGTCTTAATCCAAATCTTTTTTGAGTAAGAATGAGAACCAGAGCTGCCTAATTCTAATTTAACCTCCATCACAGCTACTTTAGCCACATACTTCACTTTGTGACATTTGGTGGTCAAGCAACACATCTAGGGAGCTGTTTTTTTGCACGCCTTGTTTTTGCACATCTCTGCATATCTGGAGATGCACACATCTGCTCAGTCTCAGAAGACACAACCACCACTGCCACCCATTTTTCCTCCTCTCAGCTCTCTGATCTGTCAAGTGAAGAAAGAGGTTGTATTAACTCTTATTGATATGGGCTTATGATTTACACAGAAACGTTAATGTAAGGCACAGCTTTAAAACTCTTTAATGTTACCTATACCTGTGCTGAGGCTTAGGGAACTTGGCTGAAGCAAAAGCATTCTTCTGTGGGGTTTCCAGTTTCCCAGGAAGCAGAAAATATGAAGCGCCAACAGAGCTAAAGACTAGCAGAACTGCTATCTCCTTTTGAATACATAAACACTTGGTGGTGCATTCATAATGACTCACAGTGAATATTCTGGAGAATGTGTTTGTTAGTGAAAACCTGATTGGAGCAGCGAATCACATTTTGATTCATAAATGTGACTGTTCTCTTCAGGAATCCTATTGTCAGAGAGTACTCACCCTCACTGGAGATGTACAGGTATGCCACATGCAATGTGCATGTCAAACACCCCAAAATATTTGGCTCTGGGTGCCCACAAGGAGGCAGTTGGTCAAAAGTGGCCACTTCCACCCCTGAGCAAACAGCCTTGCCCACACATTTCCTATGCAGTCACAGGTGTGGCGCTTGGGTGGACATTTGGCCACCTCCACTCTCAGAGGTGGCTGGACAGTTCATGCCGATAGGGAGCCCCGGCCAGTCCGTGGGATGCCAGTAGCTTGCTCATTCGCAGTGGGAAAAATGATGAGTCTGCTGCTTTAAACCAGAAAAGTCATCTTTTTCAGCGTTAGATCGTGGGTGAGAGCTTGTTTCTGATGTGAAGGCAAGCAGTGAGCTGTGTCTAAATATTCTGAAAATGCATTTGTTTACTTCAAAAGCTCTGACTCGGCTTACACAATGTGATAAATGCTTGGTTGTCACATTACCTAACCTGGAAAAACCTGTGTCTCTTGCTGGGAACTAAGGCAACGAGAAAAATGTCAAAAATTCATTGTTTCAAGTAGGAAAACAAAGTGAAAACCTTCTCACAGATTGTGGCTGGAAGGAACTTTTACTGGTGCTCAGCTACTTATAAGTGCATAGCACCAAACCCCCATTGATTTTAATAACATGACTGATTCCTGTGGGTATTAGACTCTTGAATATTTTTGAGGAGGTGGCCTATGTTTCTTGTAGCCTGAGCTGACAGAATATGAGATGTCAAAAACTGTTTTGGCGTGAGCACTTCAGTTTGGCTTTTTTACTGCTGCTCCTCAGGAAGGACTGGGAGTGTTCCTGCAACTGTTAGTCAAAATCCAGAGCTGAGACCAGCTGATGAGTCTCAATGATACGTCAGTGCCAAGGTTCCTCTTGCTTCCCAGAGCAAACAACAGCCCACATGCCTCTGCTGACCTGCGCTGCTCAGCCTGGATCGTTGCTTTCCATCAGATGGATGAGAACTGTGGAGGAAACCATCTTGCTCAGACCACATCAAGCTCAAAGCCCACTGCTGTCCAATTTAGGCTTTCCTTTCTTCCCTTTGTCTTTGACCCTATGTTGCACGCCTTCTATCAGCACATAGCAGCTGATATGTCAAAAGACTATTCTATCAGCTATGTCAAAAGACATAGCAGCACAGCTCCTTTTTTGGAATAAAATCTGAACATAAACTCAACTCTTACTCTGAAGTTGAGAGTGGCAAAAAAAAAATCTCATTGATCACTGGATGGGATGGTTACAGGGCAGACAGAGTCTGCAGCATTTAGTGGGGCAAGTTTTCCATCCAGTGTGGCGTCTTTCTTTCAAATAATCTGCTCTTATTGTCGATAACAGACAGGACACAACGGGGTACAAGTCCTAGCAAGGGAGATTCATACCTGATTTTAAGGAAGCATTTCTGATGGTAGGACTGGTGACACACTGGCATAGATTTTCTGGGGCTGGGTGGGAATTCCTCATGCTTAAGGGTTTTAAGAACAGATTTGGCAAATATCAGTCAGGAATAACATAATTCTGTGAGATATTTGGGTCTTACCAGGCTTCTCTGCCTATTAGTGAGTTTTTCAGAAGTAAACCCAGTAAAAATCTCCTTTGTTCTGAACAACTAGGCAGGGGAGGACTAGGGCTTTCGGAGAGGAAGAGTATCCTCTAACCACCAGACAGCAAATCCCACCAGCCTCATGCCAGCTTCCAGCACCATCAGAGCTACCAGTACTGTCGGAGCAGACACAGAAGCCAGACTGCCACAGTTTGTACAAAAGTCACAGGGATCAGCCCCTTGACCTGCCCGCACATGTCTGCAGTGCCACTGCTGGAGCTCTCACCGGCGTGAGCCGCGGCGATGGCCCTTGTGTTACCATTAATGTACATAAAAGCAATAAAAAGGCACCCTCAGTCTAGACAGTCCCTGCACCCTCCTCCTCTGCTGACTCTGGACTTACTCTGAAGGGAAGAGATGCGTAAGGAACTTGTGGACGCCAATCTCAGTCCAAATGCATGTACGTACACACGTTCAAGGGAAATTTGCAGCTGGGATATTAGACTATCCCTGCCTCTAAGGCTGTCTAGTTGGTCCTCCAGGCAAGAAAACTACTGTGAGATTGCAGGTGGGGCATGTTTTTATGGTACAGTGGGAAGGGACTCTGCATTGTGCACTTCTGCATTGAAATACAGACTATGTCCTGAGAATGCAAGTGTTGCCATCTTCTTGACAAAACAGCCACAGGAATATAAAAGTTGTTTAAAAACTAGATAGGCAATGGCTGATCAAAATGCTGTCCAGAGAAATGGCAGGTGTTTGTTCTCATGGGACCTCTTCATGTCACAACTCGTCTGAATATTAAAAGGGATCATTTGTGTGTGAAGGGGTAAAGAAGGGTCAGGGTCACATTGTTCTTTGCTCTTTTTGTTCTGTTAGAACAAAGCAAAGAGTCAAACTTGAATCCAGAGAGCGAGGGGCAGCCAAACTGCGTGCTTGGGAACCTGTTTGCATTTGTAACTAGCATAGTGTTAATTAAACTGAAGTGAATTCACAGGCATACTTTCTGTGCTGGCTTGTTTTTCTATAAAACTCTGTTTCAGGGATAGCAGGGAAAGAGGAGCGACGTTCTTTTTGTGTGTGCATGTGGCAATTTGAGCACAGTTACTTAACACTCCAGCCTTCTCCACATGCAGGATGCAAATCACAAAAAGACAATTCACAGTCCAGAATATTATCATAGTTCTCATAGTAACCATACTTTAGCTTTGCTTTTTGCACCAGAAATTGTACAAGGAGTAAAAGAGGAGAGTTACATTGTCAGTAAAACTTGGGGTTTAGCTGAATTAAAATGTTTCATTCCTATGGATAACAGCTCCAAATTTCATCTGGGGTTAAATTACATGTTATCTCATTAGTATTCAACATCATTGCTACAGCCTTCAGTTGCAAGTCTGCCCCATAAAGTGTCTGTGTGAACACAGCATTGAACAGGCTTTGTGTTTCTTAATCAGTCTATATCAAGCTAGCTCAGTGACACACACACAGAACAGGCTTTCTGCCTGCTGCTCTGCGACCAGTCTGCTCGCAAGGCCAGGGGATATACACGGCACATTTGACTTCCATCTGTGAGACACACAAGCACATTTTAAAGTCATTCCCCAAAAGCAGAGATAAACCTGATAAGAAAGACCTATACTTACTGGAAAAAATCATGAAAGAAAAAGAAAAAGAAAGATGTTGCTCAAGTAGGGAGAAAGATGACATTTATCAGATGGCTAGCACAGCTACGTTTATAACACCATTCGTGTCTGGTTTGGCTGTGAGGAGGGTGTTATAGTGAGTCACGGGACTTACACTGCTCTGAAGTGTTCACAGCTGAAGTCAGGGCTCACACAGAAAGCTAGAAAAGTTGGTTCCAGAGCCACTGTCCTGCCCATCACTAAAGCAAGGCTCTATGGACCAGCTCAGTCACTCTGCAAGCCTGACTGCACCCTAAAGCCAGGAGGAGCTGGGTCATGGCGCAGGATCTGGCCTCTGGGAACAGACAAGGGCTTCTGCCTCCTGCTGAGTCTTCAAATCAGGCGAAGAAGGGAAGAGATGTTTCCATGCTTGACCAAGAAAGGAAATCCCCTGTGCCATCAAGGCAGGAACTCAGCCAAGGACAGGGACCAGAAGCACTGGCCGTTTCCATAGTAAGAACCTGGCCACGGGGAACAGCAGCGTGTCCCCACGCTGAAGGGCCTGAGGAATGGGTGGATGAGTGACCAGCTGTACCCTGTCATTCGCAGGCAGACTGTCAGCTGAAGCTTAGTACAAAATACAGAACAAAATCTGTCTGCAAAGCGTGACATGCTTGATCTGAAATGACATTTTGCTCAACCTCTTACAGACACATCTACGTACATGTAGTCTCTTGCTAAAGACACTGAGCCTTCAGACTTTGGTTCATGACATATATGGATGATTTATTAAAAGAAAGGATAGTGGCTGCCTTGAAGCCAAACCAACTTGTTGCCAATTGCATTGGGAGGGATGTTGAATACAGTTATTTGTAATCACAGCTGTGGAAGCCTGACTCCCATAGCCAGTATGATTCCAAAAGGCTTTAAAGTGCTTTGGGCCATATTATTTGGTATGCTTTCACTTATTTACACTCCTTTAATTATGCCAGTAGTGGCTTAACCTACCACCTGAGGATTTTTTCTACATGAGGAAATCTGAGAGCTAAGATTTTCTTTGTGCTTTTCATTAGAGTTTTGAAGTTCTGTATTAAATGAAGCTTTGTGTGTGTGTGTGTGTGTGTGTATCACTTGTTGTTTTGATTTTTTGTTTCTGTCCAAGTGAGTGCAACTGAAATATTAAATTTTGCCTGATTAGAAGAGAAGGAGGAAGGAGAAATGTGATCTCATTAAACCACTTAATTTCTCCCTGAGAGCAACAGACCTTTCTTTCCTGGGATTTCAGAGCTTTCCTAAAATTTGCTGAAATCTTTGGCAAGTGCAGGATGTGCTTTGCTTTCATAATGAAATATACAGCTAGGATCTTCAGAAGTTCAAAGCAGGCCCCCAGGAACTGCTAAAGATACTTCTATCAATCATGTGCGACTGCTGTCACTTTCTTTGCTTATCCATGATGTGTCCTAAATTTGGCATTAAACTGATTTTCTTTTATACAGCCTATTTATAGAACTGAAAATACCTCTGTGGTGACAAGACCCCATGCTGAGGATTGTGGGGAAGTAAGTTAGTTGAATGGAGGATAGAAATGTGTCTTACTCCTAAGGGTTGGGTTTTCAGGGTTTGGGGATTTTTTGCTTTTTGTATGAGTTTCAGATGCAAACTGGTTGAGTTCCTATGGTGGTAAACACTGTTGGATTCAGGAGGAACAGATCTAAGAATCTACCTCTAAGTTTTGAATCTTGGTCCTTTTAGGAACAGGAGATACAAGTGGTATGATGAGAGACAGTGCGATGTGCGTGGGCCTGGGGTTCAGAGAAATTTCCAGTAATCTGTCTGTGCTCACTGCTACGTCTCTTGATAAAATCCAGGGGCTGAGCCCTCCCAGCCTGCGAGCTTAGCCTTGTTGCCCTGCTTGTCTAACTGAGAGGTGCTGATAACTGTGACAAGTGTCATTTTCAGATTGTTTATGAACAACTGTATCGAGAGACTAAGGAAATCAATGAACCATCACCACGGCTCACTGTGGCTAACTCATGATTTATGACTTCTTCAATGAATCAGGCACTTCTGGAAGCCAGTTTTGCTAGGCACCGTACAAAAACATTTAGTTTAGTCATCCTGCATCTGCAGAATGCATCTGGTGACAGAGTTCATCTATGCCTTACCACCTATTGTCATTGAGATTCACCAATCCATTCCCAAAACAGGTGAACACGTTTGGGGAGGGAAGCAGAACCAATAGAGCAAACCCTTGTGATCTGTCACCTTACGGTATTTTTCCATTAATTAACTTTGCATAATGAATAGACAAGGGATTTCTCCAGAAGCAGTCTTTCAGTGAGAAACTCTGTTCCCAGGTAGCCAATAGGCGTAAAAACCTAATGTTCAATGAAATAATTTAATTTATTAAATCACTGGCATTTTGTAGATCCAGCTAGCTTTGCCAGGCTCCCAGTATAGGCAGTTGAAAAGGGGAAGGGAAGAGAGAGGGACAGAGGAAGAAAATCAGGGAGATGGTGTTTTCAAAGAGGAGTTACTGGAATTATTCTGATTTGCCCTTATATTTTCTCATTGACTCGGCATGGAGTTAGGGGTGGGTAACCAGGTGGCTTAGTTAATGAGGTGTCTACATTTGGGTGATGTGAATACCCATGGATTTACCAAGAGAAATATATGAAAAACTATATGCTGTGCCAGCCGCTATGGAAAGTTCCTATTAACTCTAGAGAGAATCTCTGTTGTAGCCGAGATTTGTTTTTCCCTGATGTAGCTTAACATTGAGATAAGAAAAAGAGGCAGCGGGGACGCAGTAAAACACAAATTAAACCAGTTTGCAATCTCTCTTGTGCACCCTTGACAAAACAGGTGCAGATTCATGATCTTGCATCTCCCATCTACACCAAATACATCCCCTAGCCTAGAAAAGAGGCAGTCTGGCAACAGGACTTCAAACAATATTCCTTCCATTTTAGTGAAGCTGACCATTGACTTGGAACGTGAAAGGTTCATTTAGAAGAAACAAGGAAAACCAAAGTATCCTGTGACAGCTGTTTCCGAGAATCTTCTTTCTGAAAGAGACAGGAAAGATGGTTTCGAAATCACCTCCACCACAGCCTTCCCATCGGAAGGCCCAGTGCTGACAGGATGTTGGGGCCTCTAATGACACCATTTGGTCCCTGATTATTTGTAGGTTGGGGCTTAGTGGGTGGCATCAGAGGTCTCTGTGAACTTTTTCATCTTGCTGTTGCTTTTGGATGTTTTCTTTTTTTTTTCTTTTTTTTTCTTTTTTTTTCTCTCCTGCTCCCTGGAGTGGCCAGGAAAGGGTGGTGGTGGGAGGACACAGCATTCACAGCTAGCCTGAGACACTGGCCAGTTTATTTACTTAAACAACAAACATCCAGCATGCCAAGAGAGCAGTGACAGAGGGCAGTTCCTGAATGGGATGAGACAGTATGTCTTCTAAAGCGCCCACCCACGTTGCCTGAAAGGTTTTAGCTGTGCTGACTCCTTCTGAGGAAATGACAGCTTGTGTGTTCAGAAACGTCACAGGCTACTCAGCAATGTGTGCGATGTGAGGATCTCACAAGCTGTTTGCAAATGGCCAGAGGCAAAACTCTGCTTATTTTCCCTTTATTTCCTTCACCCCTCTGTGTCCCCCTCCCCTGGCCCCCTTTTGGGGGCTGTCATTCTTCTCACCATCCTGTGTGCAGCTGGCATTAAACAGCAGAGCTCATTCTCCATCAGATGGAGGGAGAAGGGGGTTATATAAACAAACAGAACAACAAGAACATTTCTAGGAGCAACATCAAACCTGACCTTTTGTTTTATGGCAAAAAGTAACAAAGATGTTCTTGGGAAAACAGCTTAGCTGAGAGGGGAATAAACACAAACCCTTGAACTGTTGTGCCTGTGTGGAGCTGACCAAGCAGTGCTTTGCTTTCTTACCAGGTCTCTGAACTCTGCTGGACTATAAAAATGTACATTGTCGTTGTCATTCTGTGAAGGCTGGTAACCTCAGAACTCAGCTGAAATGAAGGAAAACAAACCTTTTGCTATCTGTTGTTTTTCTAGCAAGCCTTGAGCTGGATTTCTGCTGACAGCTCCTCAGCATGGCAATGTGTGACACCAGCGCTCTGTGATCTCTGCTGCTCGCCTGCTGCTTTTCCAGATTGAAGCGAAGGTGTTGACTTTGACCTACAAAGCCCTAGGCTTTGGGCTTTCCTACTTGATTTTTTTTCCCCTTCTGCCAGTTGTGACCGGCAGAGGTGCCCCAGATGCTGTATTTATGAGAGAGCCCTGACAGTGGTTTCTCATTACGGATGCCTGGTGGATAGCATGAGCTCCGTCATTCCCACTCCAAAATAATCTCCTGAACCTTGAGCATACAAAAACTTGTGAAAGAGCAAGCCATTTCCTCTGTGTCCTGTCACAAGTCTGATGAACCTTTGAAAGAGGACTATGGAATCAAGAAAGTTGGTCCTGGGTCTTCTAAATACCAACTCAGCAGCTGTGTTAGAGGGGTTTTTAACCACTTGGGTACTGGTAATGAAATACTAACTGCAGTCCAGTTTCAACAGCATTTGGGAGACTCATTTCCTCACTCACAGGGAATGAAATTAAATTCATCTAAGTTCAGGTGCCTAAAATTTAGACATCAAAATTTATTATCTAATTAATGAGTACTTGTCATTTAAGAGTGCTGCATTTAGACATTAGTTGTGGTGAACTATTAGACAGGGCTTCATCAGCAGACAATAGGGAGGAATTTTTGTGACCTGTCTAGACACTTGCCATGGGTTTAGAGGAGCCATGCCCAAGAACTTCCCTTTTCTCTTCACCGGTTAAAGAAAGTGTAAGTGAATATTCATACACATTTTGAAACTCAGTTATCTAAATAAACAGATAAATCTGAAGCAGTGGATCACATAAACATGATCTTTTTTTTTATTATTCCCTGCTAAGTAAAATACCTTTCTGTGGTGCATATTCTTTTTCAAAATGCTTATGACTACTTGTTAACACCATGGTTGTTCCATCCTCAACTCTTAAGGTCAGATCAACAGCAGCGGTTAGCTGTCTTATGCCCACAGGGCACAGGCTTTCTGGATCTGCACTTTACTACCCTAAGAACAGCCTAGTAATCCACTCTTGCCTGGTCGGACTAGGCATTATACAAAACCATGTACAGACAGTGGCTTCTCTTCCTTGTTCTTGTGAGAAGTAGACAAACTAAAGCTCATTCTCAAAGTGCAGATTCTTGGGCTGTTTTGAAATCTTCCAGAAAAGAATCAGCCCCATGGTTTTAGGGTACCAGTGAAAGCAAGTTCTGAAAGTGGCATCAGAGCACAGCTCTCCAGCCTTGTTTGAGAAGGGCACTTCTCTCCTTGCTTTTCCCACAAAACACCGCAGCAAACTAATACCTGGTACATCTGCAGCAAGTTTCACAGTTTAACAAGGGTATCCTAAACTATAGAGAATAATGTATTTTGGGGGAGGGAAGGCCAGATTTCTGTGCATGTAGGTGCACCTGCTGTTGTGCACCTATTTCTTTACATGTGAGAACCACAACTTTAAATGGAATAAATTGAACTATTTGTTTGAACGGAAAAGCTAAGCTCCAGAGCTAGGGACAGACAGAGTTGATTCTCTGCACCTGCCTGTATGAAATCATACAGACATACTTATCTCTTCATAGATATTGCTGTCTGTCTGACAGCTCCACTGTTTCACTGTATCAAGCAGAAGGAGATGAATCCATATGAATCCACTCCAGATGCTGTGAGGACTCCCGTCTCCACAGAGCGCCGTGGCTTAAAGAAGACACAGCTACTACTCTGACACCTGTATGGACAAGCCCATTATAAATTTAAAAGGTATACAAATGCCTACATAAACACCCAGAGTAACCACCCATTCACAGAAGTGTACTGGCTGAATGAAAATGATCGAAAGGCAGCGCTCTGTTTCTTGCATCTGGCTTTTCCAGAAAAGGTTTCGAAATAAACAGCATCCTTACATTCCATGTGGACCATAAAGATAGTTTGACTTTTTTGTCAAAACTGAGATTTATCAGACTGTCCACCAGGACCCCCAGATCCTTTTCTGCCAGGCAGCTTTCCAGCCACTCCTCCCCAAGCCTGTAGTTTTGCCTGGGGTTATTGTGACCCAAGTGCAGGACCCAGCACTTGGCCTTGTTAAACCTCATACAATTGGCTTCAGCCCATCAATCCAGCCTGTCCAGATCTCTCTGCAGAGCCTTCCTACCCCCACTCCAGCTTCATTTTGGTGTCATCTGCAAACTTACTGAGGGTGCACTCAATCCCCTCATCCAGATCATCAATAAAGGTATTAAACAAGACTGGCCCCAAAACTGAGCCTTGAGGCACACCGCTTGAGACCTGACGCCAACTGGATTTAGCGCGATTCACCACAACTCTCTGGGCTTGGCCATCCAGCCAGTTTTTAACCCAGAGAAGAGTCCACCTGTCAATGCCATGGGCTGCCAGCTTCTCTAGCAGAATGCCGTGGGAGACTGTGTCAAAAGCCTTACTGAAGTCCAAGTAGACAACATCCACAGCCTTTCCTTCATCCACCAGCTGGGTCACCTGGTCATAAAAGGAGACCAGGTTGATCAGGCAGGACTTGCCTTTCATGAATCCACACTGGCTCAGCCTGATCCCCTGGTTGTCCTTCACATGCCATGTGAATGCACTCAGGATGAATTGTTCCATGATTTTTCCTGGCACCGAGGTCAGGCTGACAGGTCTGTAGTTGCCTGGATCCTCCTTCTGGTCCTTCATGTAGATTGGTGTCACATTGGCAAGCCTCCAGTCACCTGGGACCTCCCCCATTGACCAGGACCGCTGATAAATGATGGAGAGTGGCTTGTCAATCTCCTCCGTCGGGTCCCTTAGCACTCTTGGGTGGATCTCATCTGGCCCCATATCCAGTTGGCGGCATGTAACCCTGCATCCCTCCCTGCACACACTGTACAGCCCTATGTATTGAGAGATGAAATCTCTACCATATAGACCATTTTGAGTCCTGTGCTGCTGCTCCAGTTTGTGTTTCTTCAGTTGCTATCTGCTGTGCATGAATGCTGATATTTAGCTTCACACAGCATCACTGAAGCACTGAACTATTCTAAACGCTCTCTTAAAAAAAAAAAAAAAAACGGGCATTTATAAACATTGTTACTTCGCTTTGGGTCCTGAACATTACACCATGTAGACGGTTGGATGCTTGAACTACAGTAAATATGTGCTTCTATGTTTCATTAATAAACCATAGCATAATAATTTCCTGGTATAATTGTAATTGGAGCATCAGACTGTCCCTGGGGAAGGGAGGACAGGCTAGTCCAGATTTTTAAACAGACATTTCTACTGCACACTACCTTGTATTATCTAACAACTAATGACTGAATCTGAAAAATTGCCTTGAGGCATACATTTTAACTGGTAAATTTTGTCCATTTCTAAGTGGTCATATGAGAAGCAGTAGGAATCCTGTTTGTTCAAAATTCTCAGGTGTATAACAAACCTCTAAGTTAGTACCACCAGTGGCACACATTTCAGTTGTGCCAAGAGTATGAAACCTTTATCAACACCCGTCCTGAAGGAGGAAGGAAGGGGATGGCTAACTGACACTTTAAATCAGTTTGAATTTCAATAAACTATTGCCTTCTGCCCACACCAGCCAGGAATGACAGAGCTTTACGGAAAATACATTTTGGGAACAAAGGTTGTCTCCAAAATACTTCTGCATGCTCCTTGGTGCAGCTCTACCAGGGGACTTCTGTAGACAATGTTTTGACTGCTGTGCTTCTCTAAATTTGTGAGATATCATGCAGCACAAAGTATCTAAACCAGATGACTTGTTTTGGAGCTAGAGTGGAAAATCTGACTGAAAAACAGTAGAGTAGATACAGACATAGATGATGAACAGCTCTTCCATGGAGTAAGAATAACTTTAATTCCTTAATCCTAAAGTATTTAGAACAAAATGAGGCAACATCGTATTAATACACAAACTACCACTTAAGGATATGAATATATGATTGTAAAAATGACCTGTCAGTTCTCATTCTGAAGATTTTAATGTCTGCTGAAATCTATGTGGAATGCAGGTAAATTCCAATTGTCCAAGTAGCTCTGGGACCATCCAAGAGTCATGATTTCAAATAAATTCAAATACCCCATGAGTTTTAGACGTTTTTGAACTGAAGGGTATATCTGACATCTGGGTAATCTGAAATTTGGTTACACTAACTCTGCACCATCTGAGATTACCACAGTGCTGTATTACCAACATCTCTATTATGGATTTACAGTACTATCAAATTCAGGCTCTTGTGATCAGAGATACAGTCCATCCAGCCTGGTTACATGCCAGAAGAGAGAGCAGCTGGTTTTTGCTAAAAGGCTTGCCACACATATTGATTTTACCATTCTGGATTGCAAGTTTTTGGCAGTGACTGGTTATCATTAGCTTCACTAAAATTCCCGGAGCAATTACTACACATATGAAAATTCTCTAACTGGGAGATGAGAGTAATGTAAGTGATACAAGAATTCTTCCAAGGAATTATATTGCCTGAGTTACATAGAAGGTCAAAATAAATGATAATGACAGTCTTCCGTGGCCTTAGAACCTATTAAATCTAAATAAATCTAGAAACCTATGCAGCTAGAGAGAGGAGATGAACCATGTTTTCTGTGAGGTTATTTTTTGTAACAAGTAAGCTGGAATTCCCTTTGAACTCGTCAAGTTGGTATAGCCACACAGAGAAAAGCAAGAATCCTTTTAGACATCCTAAATCAAAATTCAAGATGTTTGCTTTGGCAATTTGAAGTGATGATCTGTTTAGAAATTTATCCAGCTTTATTTTATGAGAGAGAATAATGTCTCAATGAAACGCTGCATTTTGTGCTTAAACAAAATGCTTTGTCCATTCTCTTTAACTATGCTTTTCCAGCTTCCTTGTTCGCCTGTGACTGAAAACCCAGCTGATCCTACAGGTGGACTATAGGAATGTGAAGATTTTTAGCGAAATCTGAAATTTGTTCTCAGGAACACATCCTGCCAGAAGACAGCAGTAGCAATGAATGCATGCACAGCTGCATGCTGATGAACCTCTACTTGCACCCTCAGCAAGAGACACAGGAAGTTGTGGTCCCCAATCCATTACACATGCCCTTTCAATTTGAGAATGCAAGGCAACAGATGAGCTTAGGCTGTATGAAATGGAAATACATTTCATCTCCACTGTATTTCTACTTTACTGATCCTCAGATAGAGGGATCGAGACTCTAAGTATTTGTACTTTTTTTCTTTTCTGTTGAAACAAACACAAGAGCTTCAACTTCTACCTAAATCTTGGGTTATATTTTTTTATTTCATCATGGTGTTTATTAGATAAATAATTAATACTGACATTAATCATCATATGGGACTGCAAACCACTTGTCTGCTTCAGGAAGCTCAGATAGTCCTCTTTTAATTTACCACCCTACTTCAAAACCATTTACAGCTTTAATAAGTGGGATTCCTGTCTACATCCCAATGAAACAAACAAACAAAGATATAGGCAATGTCTCCCCACCGAAGCTGTTTTAAGAATTGATCTCTTCTATGTCCTGTCTGATAGACACAATAATGGAAGTCTGTGAAAAACATGACAAAATTGCATACAGATAGACAGACCTACAACAGAGCACGTTGAACAGCTGCTAAACCTATAGAAGTCACACTGTTTCCTGCACTGATTGTTCGAGGATCTGGGCTTATTGAAGCCAGGGTGATTTGGAACAGCTTAGAGAGGAACTATTGACTGAAGAGCCTTTTTGTATGGAAAACCATTGTTCGGTAAAATTTTATGACTTCACAGCTCTTTAACAAGAGGAATTTTAACAAGGAAAGTTTCCTTCGAGGTTTCTTTATGAAGTGGGTGAGCTGAGTTCCCCATTTCTCCACAGATTAAGCTCTGTTCTAAGAAGCTTTCTCATCTTTCACCTACTGGAGAAAAACAAAAGGTATGGCCTGGGTTTAGCAGTGCAAGACCCTCATCATGAATGAATCCCACCCACCTAAAAAGAAGAAGAATAATTTCCAGCATAATTATTATTAAAGTTGTGATGGTTTTCAGAGGACCTGTTGGTGGTGGCCAGGGTGTCTTCTCTGGCTAGCCATTGCATTATCAGGAATTCCCTCCTTGTTGGCCAAGACATTGCCAGCAAGAAAGACTTCAAGTGTTCCAACGGGGGAGGGCAGAAGGGGCAACTAATGCTTCCACTACCACGCCACCTGGGGGCTCGTCCTGCATAGCATTCAACAATCCAGAGGTAGAGATGCAAAAAAGTGAGAAGGCTTCAGCTACAAAAACATGTTATGAAATATACTCTGGGTGCATGTGTGCGTTCTCTTGACTCATCGCATTGCTGCGAGGATGATATACTCTGTGGCAGGGCTTTCTCCTGTGGCTTGTTCTCAGGGGGCAATCCAGCAATAAAAACAGCACAGTATCATGTGCACAGTAGCACTCATTCAGTATTTCTAATGCTGTGGCATTAACCATGAAGGACATGGAAGGAGAAGCAGATACCAAAATATGTAGACAACAAAAGTACCCTCATTACATTCCAAAGTCTTAATAAAATCCATTGTAATCGTCCTTGCCAGGACATTTCTGCCAGACTATCACTCATGATCTTTACAACCCAGACTCATAACCTTGAAGAATTATGTTTCATCTCACATTAGATTTTAAACACCATTTGTAAAATGCTGTTACATGTCAGGACCCACCCAGGACACTACATGACCAGAAACTGAAGTGTAACTTTTTATTATACTTTCAAAATATATCTAAATGGAGGCCAAAGGACCTTCATGCTTGTACAAGCATAAAAATATTCTGACATGCTGTGTTCCAATGGGACATATTTTTCTCAGAGGTGTCTTCCTTCTGCAATACCAGAGATGTTTTCCTAATCATGTGTTCTTTATGCTTCACTCTGTTTTTTTTTCCCCCCTGGCACAAGGAAACTTCATGTTAATTAGCATAAGCCAAGGTCAAATCAGAGGACATGAGTGAGCCTAACAAAGTGAAGACCCTTTTCAATGTATCTTAATATCCTAAAGCTTCACGCTTTGTAAATTGCATCGTTGTAGGATTTATTCTCCCCATTTTTTCCAGTGTTTGGACTTGATAGGAAAGCCTAATGGTCTCAAAAGAAAAAAGCTGCATATAGAAAGGCAACAATTGCTCCCTATGTGGTACTGAACTCCCACAACTACAAATTGATGTCAGTGCACCGTGCAGCCAGCTGTGGGGGGGAGGGCAGCTAGAAACACACGTCGGGGACAAATGGCATTTGTCTGTCATTTCCCTGGTAAAGCACCATGCAGAATCTTGCCTTGACTGAGCAGTGAAATGGCAGGTCCACTGGTGCTCTCTTTTTTTTTGCAGATCGCACACATATTTAGAATAGCACCACAGAAAATGTTTGAAAATGCTACAAACTTATTTCCTTTCTCTGGCATTTGAAGCTCTGGATTCTACCAGCTGAGTGGAAATCCCAGAGAAAGCCACCTGTCATTCCCTGCTGTGTGGGGAGGCTCCCTAATACCATTGCGTGGGGAGCAGTGGAAACTACAGCAGCTTCCCCGTACACTTGCACCAAATCTGCAGCTGCAGCTCGAGTCATTTTGAGCTCTGGATTTGATAAGTGCTGCCGTGGTTACTGCACTTGATGTGTGGTCTGGAAGGGAAGAGCCTCTTCCTTGGGAGACAGCAGCACAAGTGCTGCACGCTTCAAGTAAGACAGCATGGGGCTGCCGTAGTGTCATCTCGCTTTTGTACATGGGCAGAAGCTGCCTTGTTTGGGTCACTTTTGTCTTCATTCTTGTCAGAATTTTACTTTAAGATACTTTCTCCCCTTATACAGTCTGTGCTGAGACAACCTGTAAGGGTGGGCATGAATTTTGTGACTTACAGAGTGCCAGGAATGTGAATGCTGACACAAATATAAAAGATGGTCCCCGCAGCTTATTATCAAATCAAAGGTATGATTACAGCAGCGGCAGCAGAGACCTGAATTCCAAAGTTTAGCAGACCATCTGTTTCTTTGATACTGTTATCTCTGAGATCGACACATTTGATTAGTAAGTATTTTACCCAGCAATATCTCTTTACTTTCTTCTATCAGAGTAAAATAATTGTCGGTCTTATGAAACCTTACGGATCAGTACTGCACTTTTAAAGGAAATTATGGGAGAAAGGTAAATGGGATATATAAGAATTGCAGCACCAGTACGGCCAGGTGCGTGAGAATATTTATTACCTTATAACAGCTGAAAATAATTCATGAATATGCAAGATGTGTACATGAATAATCTTGTGTCTGCTTGGTAATAAAAACCAAACAGCATTATAAATGACCTGACATTCTCATAGCATTCACGTCATACGTGGGGGGGGGGGGGGGGGGGGGGGNTGTTTCACACATACTTTATTCCTGTAAATGCTAAAAGGTCTAGTCCCCCAGCAACACGCGTGCCCGTATTCAGGAAGAGAACTGACATGGCCCTGAGACTGCTTGGGCTTATCCAGGTGTTACTCTGACCTCCAAGCTGAGGTGTAGCTTTCCCTACCCACATGAAGGCTACAGGTGGTGCTGCGGGACTGATCAGGACCTTCACCCCAGCTGGGTGAAAGCAGCTTACCCCTGGTGTACCAGTGCCTAGAGGAGCTCCGTCTCCCTCCTGAATTTCACCGCCACAATGTAGTTGCTGACGGTGAAATACGCTGAATTCCCATTTTGCATACACAGGCTGTGTGTCTCTCTGTGGGCAGGCTCATCTAGGACAGCCTGATCAGTGATGGAACTAGGGGGAGCACCTCATCCCCAGAGGGGCTGGCTTCTGGCCTTTCACCGAGTTGCACAGCCCAGTCTGACATTGCTCAGGGCCAGGGTCAGCAGCACAGTTCCTGGCCACCGAGGCCCAAGAGTAGTGGCGTGAGGAAGACAAGGAGGGATGCCCTGCCTGGCTGCCAGCCCTGGGTGCAGCAGGGAGGCAGGCGATGGCGCCCAGGCCAGGAGGGCAGCACCTCCGATCCCGTGAGAGGCTGTACCTGCTCGTCCCGCTGCTTCCTTGGGGAAGGAAGAAGCATCCCACACCAGAAATGAAGGTTTCATAAGAAGGTGGGTAGTGATGAAAAAGGAGAAGGCCAAATCCATGTGCTGGACCAGCTTTAAAGCAGGAGTCAGCCTCCCTCATCCTAGGTGTGGATGCACCAGCAGTGACAGAAGGGTGTGAAAATGCAATGAATAAGCCATTATCACCTCCTTGCTGTGTTTGTGAGCATCCTCACTGTATCAGACAGTGCTGGGTGGTCCTCCTTTCAGAGAAAAGGTAGTAAATTACTTCACATTTAAATGGGATTAAGAACATGACCACTGCAAGAACTACATGCACCTGGGAGAACCAGAGGCTGTCTCTATAGAGTCACGAAGAAGCAGCTAAGAGAAGCAAACCTGTTTCTGACATTAAGCAAAGGTCTGCATCTGCACTGAAAGCAAAAGTCTAAAAATAATTTTAAAAAGATCGAAAATACATTTATTTTCATTTTCACTGTGAAGCCTGCAACATTGCAGGATGTTAAAAAAAGTAAGGGATGGCTGAGAGGGTATCTTCAGAAACACTGAAAGCAACACCAAAAGTAAATGAGTATCTATGTCTGTTGTTCACAAGTATATGAATTCATTATGGTAACAGTTGTGTTGATGTAGCTGTGATGATACAAGGATAAAAGCAGTCAAGGTTTGTCAGGAGAGGCAATATTTTTTATTAGATTAGGACATGAAGATCATAGGTGCCTGTAAGATAGCATGTTTTTTCCAAGCATAACAGTCAATCTACTAAAGGACGTTGTATCTCCCGACAAACTTTGCCTCATTCTTATTACACTGTGCAGTTTTCTTTCTTTCTGCCAGACTTCCTTATACTTAAAAAAAGTTGTTTGTGTACAGCATTTATTTAAAACTGCTTTAATATTATCCCAAAGGCAGGCAGGGTGGGGAGGAGGGTAGGATGTTCCTCTGCTATAATATCTTTCTCTCCCAACAAACCATCACAAGTCATTTATTAGCAATGGATTTGTCTGGACTGAAACTGCTGGAAACAAACTAAAACAATAGATTCAAAGTACAACATGTTGTTCATGTGCTTGCCATATGCCTATGTTGCAAGCCCTGCCAGGTCCACACATAGTTATTCAATATTGAGAGAATATTATTCAACTTTTACTGAAATCCTCTGTGATTTCATCAGTAAGATGGGTTTCTGTAATCCAGATGGGATCAGTGACATGGCTTAATAACTGAGGCAGCTCTGGAAATCAAGGTGATTATCAACGTACAGGCCACCCAGTCTGTGCCATTCATGGGGATCTGCCAAACAGAACAGGAAGAGAAACTGGCATCTACTGTGTATCAGCAGCGGAGACACTTTGTCACTTTATTTATTGATCTATTTATTGATTTATGATGTGGGTGGAGCTCTGGGGGAAGAAAGCTGCCTTTTAAAGCCTGGATCTATAAAATCAGCATGTGAGGATAGTTAGACACTGTTCTGCGAACATTTGTGTCAGACTCCAAGAGCTTCTGCTGGTTTTTTGTACAGAATACGTCATTAAGCATCTTCCTTTTCAAAATTGTTGCTGTTCTGGAAATAACGCAGAATGCACTTTGTTTATCCATTCTGAGCAACTCACATATTGTATTTGGGTTCAAGTGGTTAAGTGTGTGTGATATACATAAAACATCTTCCGAAGCTTTTAGTCATTAGTCTGGAGAACTTCCTTAGGAAAAAAATTTGAGTTTTAATTAAAACTGAGGGCCTACTACATTGTCTTGCAGGAAAACAGCCCCAGAAGAGTGACTGGCAGAAACAAGCTTAGAACCAATGTTGAGTTACTGTAAACTATGAAAACTAGGAGACACGGTTAAACATGAAGTTGCCCTATTGCTATCACAGCTGTACACCCAGATATTTCAGTGGCTCACACCTCAAAGTACTAGTTCCCAAAAATGCAGAATTACAACTGTCGTCATGCCACGGGAGAACCTGCTGAGGCGGGCAGCCCACCCAGCTCATTGCAGAGAGCAGCCAGTGCCACATAACCTCCAACTCCTTCCCACTGTGTGACTGAAGTCATGTTTGCGACATACACCAAAACCGCAGAGAAGGAGAAAGAAGAAATGGGCTGGGCCTGAGTTTTGGCCACTGACGGGCACATACTTCAAGCCATGTGACAGGGAGGAGTTTCAGGACCCTTAGGAACAAGAGTGGCCAGGAGGGAGCTGCTAAACTACACAAGCCTGCAGCCTTGTGGAGAAGCAATGAGACAGACAGTAATAAGTGAGATGTTTATAGATTTTGATTGCTCATATATCACAGGAGCCAGAAAAAAAAAAAAGATCTTGCCTGTTGCTGCTTCTTCAGTTTCCCCTCTACAGAAACTCCATTTACTTGCCCTTGGACATTAGGCATTTGCCTCACAAGCTGATTTCCATCTTCATACCTATTTCTTTTGCTCTCCTAGGGCCTTACGCTAGTTCCTCAGTTGTGATACGTTCATATTCCTCATCTTTCTGTCTTCAGCCCTCATCCTTAGGCTGTTCCACTGAAGGTTATGTCCGGAGCTTTCACCTTCCAGGCATCTCTCCAAACCTGTTTTGAAACCAGGCCCACTTCTTCTCCTGTAAGTCTCTCTTCCCTCTCCCTAGCCAGCTCCTGTCTTCAGATTCCTTTCTTCACTATATGCCTTCCCGTCATGGTAGGTGGCTCTCTTTCCAGGTGACCCAGACCTATTGCTGCTGGAAAATACAGGCAACGAGAGAAACTAGGTAAAGACAGGCCCTTGATTGAGTTAAAGTGTTGAGGTGATACTAGAAAAAAAAATAAAAAAATCATTTATCTTCATCTTAAAGGGGCTTTAATTTTTCCAGATGTTGGTCCCATTCAAGGACAAAAACAAATTAAGGAAGTCAAGAAGCCATTTCACAGAATGATCTACTCGTGTGCCTGAGATCAAGGAAACACAAGAAAAGAAGCAGACAAAGCCTAAGCTGCAGCAAACCCTGGAGGACCACTGGGATGAGCTCCTTTAGTCGGATGAAATGAGTTGGATGCTTTACACTAAAATACTAGGGAATCAGGACTTACATGTTCAAAACACATATTCCGCCCTTGGATGACTTAAAATTATTCAAGTTACACGCTTTGCTTGTCTTGTAACCCTCACATGGACTCCATTTACATTTTTAGAAAGCCAGCCCTGGACTCTTCAATTCAAGGTGGTTTAGGTTGAAGCGTGCCTTAAAAATTGCTGCTGAGAAGTCTGTGTGGGACTGTTTGGCTCTGCTGCTGAGGGCAGCAGGAAGCCTTGCTCTGTGGCCTTTGTGGCCCCTGACTGTGCCCAAAAAGCCTGCAAGCAACTTGCAGCTGCCACTCTGCGCAGGGAATTCCAACCTCTCTCCAGCTGCTAATGCTGAAATTCAGTTCCTTTTCCAGCCTACTCCTTCTCCCTACTTTTCTTTCTCCCACTCTTCTGTGCATATTCAGGTCCTTTTGTCACTGTTCTCCGGCACAGGAAGGAGAATGCCATTCTGGTCACATCTGAGAGATTTCCATTCTGTTTCAAGTGAAATGTTTAGTATTGTCTTAAATCACCAGTACTGCTCAGTTGATACACATGGGCTGGAGACTAAAGGGTGGAGTGGATTAGAAAGGAGATGCAGGTGAAAACCCAGACTAGGATAGAAAGGGAGAGTAAATACTCGGTTACACTTGCATACTAAACCTTACTGGTCAAAGCAGAGATAAAACCAAAGTCAGATAAACCAGGAAAACTGAGTGCCAGGTTAAAATGGTCTTACATTCTGGAAATATTAGAGGAATACAACAGTAAATCTGTATCTGTAACCAAAAGGGCAATATAACCACCCCTGACCAGTGAGAAAGTACACAGCATTCTTTCATGTTCTTCAAAGGCAAAAAGATATTTTATTTACCTAATGTCACTTATACCATTGTTTGCTCTCCCAGAGCAAGATCTAGAAGTATTTCTGCTTGTGTGGAGCACAGTGAAAGATAAGAGCCCATAAAGCAGTCAGATGATCCGGCTCCTAGCCATATGTTAGCCTGTGGATAGGAACAGAACAACATAGGGGATTTAGACCAAAGTCTGCAAGCAGAGCAGACATAAACCAGAACCAGGTGTTCCCCTATGGGCTGATCTCCTGTAGTGTTGATCCTTCTTCAATATTGTGTTGACATCAGTGGGCTTTTGGTGTGAGCATGCCCAGTTGGCTCTTTCGGAAGCTATTAATGTGGATGGCACGCTGTTGAGAGGTGCATGAAAGGCAGGGCTTTCTGCTGGATTGTCAGACTTTCCAGCTCAGCGTGGAGCTGAAATGTGCTGGGGTTTGCATATGGCTGGACGCAGAACAAAGACCACAAGCTCTGCTGTCTTTACCTGGGTTTCACTGAGTTCTGTCTCAGGAAAAACACTCTTGGAATCAGCATTTGTCTTGGTTTTCATTTTTTCCTTTTGTTAAAAAAAAAATGTATATACACTTGGAGAGAGAAGCCAAAGGAACGTATGAAGCTTACAACGGCATTAGAAGCAGCAAAATAAGGGAAAAAAATTAATAAATGAGGCAGGGTTTTATTTTGAGGTCATAGTGCCCCCCTGCGGTAACGTGTGTTCAGAGCGCTGCACGGCTCCCCGGACTTTTTTGAGCTTATTTGTTTCCACAGCAGTGTACGCAAAACCTCAAGATCTAAGTTGTTCTCCCAGCCCTGACTTGTTCTGCCTTTTTTTTTTTTTTTTGGTGTGTGGGGGGGTGTGTGTGTGTGATTCGGTGTGCTGCTGAACAGCTGCGGTTTCCGCAGGCTTCAGCGGGGCGCAGGTGGTGTTTCCCACGCGGTGGCCACAGCTACGTTGCTACGCGTGTTTCAGTCCCACGCTCTGGTAGCACCCGGTAGCAGCGAGGCCACGGCTTGAGCTGCTGCTTGCCGGGAGCCCGCTCCGTCACCGCGCAATGCTTCTGTGTTTCAAGAGGGCGCGAGAAGAAGAAGAAGGAAGGCACAAAGGCACCGCTCACCGACTTCACCCTACTGGCTTCCCCGCGGGACACGTCCTTGGAGTGCCCTGCGTCTGCCTGGGGGTGAGGCCAACCTACGCCTCCTTCCCAAAGAGTGGATGGGTGGTCCTGGCCTACATTAGCGTTTAGGATCTGCATTAGCGTTTAGGATCTGCATTAGCGTTTTGTTCTCTTAGTTTCCGTAACAGCACTTTAATATTCAGTAAGAGGTACCAATCGATCTGCTTAACACCATCAGTCACTTCACTGTGAGAAATTTGTGCTACCTCAAATGCCCTATTAGGACTGAGTAACTAAGTAAACTGAATTACAACACCATACTTTTGCTTGAACTACAGTATCCAAACTCATCAGAAGACGCCTGTTTTTCTACAAAGAGCTATTCTGCTTCACTAGGGATTGAGCCAAAGCCCACTGCAGTCACTGGAAATCTTTCTTCCACCTTGCTATCCATGCTGACAGATCAGTACTTTCTGAAGTACTTGTAGAAGTTGGCCTAGCCTGCTCAGGAGACTGCAAGCGTCTATTATACTACTATATGCTGCACCTTTTTTCTTCAATAAGCTATTTTAGGCTGTACGTTCGTTAGGGCAAGAATTACATTTTCCAGTGCTTGCAATGCTAAGATTTTCTGACTCACTAAACAGCAGTAGTGTTAATCAGCCATACCTGCACTTGTGTTACTAAGTCTTCCGAGAAAGTAGGTTCACTTCTGATGTGGGATGGATATTCTTGTCTCCATGGAGGGACATTTAGCCCCAGAGACCGTAACGATCACCTCTGACCGCATGCTGAGCCTGTGCCAGGATCAGTCCTCAGCCTACATCACTTTCCTCTTGGTGTTCCAGCTCAGGCACCTGAGTCACCCCTCTCTCCCCTTATCCCCGCTCCCTGCCCCCGAGCATGCTTTAGTCTATGTCAAAGCAAAACTGCCCTTGACTGCTTCTTTTCCTTTGACAAGTATTTTTGCACAGTTACCATTATTTCTTTCCACTAGTTATTTATATTGTAAATTCTAGGTCACCTGTCTGTTCGAAGACAGTGAGCAGAACTTTGATATCCATTTATTTAATTTTCATGGAGCTATACGCTGAAGACATTTCCCCTGCACAAACTCTCACCGCGCTCACAATGTAGCAAGGTCTTGCATCAGAAGGACATCTTCTTCTAGATCACAGCATTTCGGCAAAGTCTCTCTTTGTTCTAAAACAGCCCTGCCTTTATCATCTCAGACAGTAGCAGGCGTCATTATTTGGCCACACATAATTTTGCCATCCTTGACATTTCTAAAAGGTTCTGTGGGAAAGCCCAGTAGGTTTTTAATCTGTTCATGGGGAGTAACAATCCTAGTTGCCTTGACACTTCAGGGAGGTACAAACTGCAGTAGGTCTACCTCCAGTAGATTTTACACTCTCCCCTTGCGCTAGCAAAGCTATCAAGTTTGGACTTCAGCGTGTAAAGCTGTGTTTGACCTTGCTCCTTGCTCCTTCTCTCTGTACCGTTCAGCCCTGAAGTTTGCAGAGTGGTGGAGGGAAGAGAAGGGGAGAGAGGAATGTAATAGCCCTCTTGGGTCAGCTGCCTTTCCTATGCCTTTCCTTACTGCGCAAGTAGCCAGTAATGCTAGTCTTTTTTTTCTTTAAGTCTTCTTTCTTGGCAATAAAAAAAATATTTAAAAAAATGGAGAGACAGAACTGTTTCAAAGATTGTTTCTTTTTTGGTCCATTTCCTACAGTTTTTCATGTCAAATGCCCAGATTCACTTAGATTTGAAACATCAGGAGAAGTTTAGATAGTTTTTGTTTGAAACATGTATATAAACATTTCAGTTACTCTTTATTTTAATCATTTCTGAAAGGTTAAAATACACCAAAATCAACACAGGAGACTTTGGTCAGAAGTGTATTTTGTTAGCACTCTACCTTCTCAACTTGCTGAGTAAGCCGGCCAGCAATTTGAATGTAAATCATACATACTGTTCTAAAATGGGTACCTAAGTGTGTAAGCGTGGATCTAGGTGCCTAGCTTTAATATTCAAGACTGAAAATGTGGTTTAGAAAGCTCTTATTGTCTCACGGTTGTCCCAGGAGGTGCAGGGGGATGTCAAGGGGCAGTTTGTACCAGATGTCTGCCATGCTTCTGGTGCAGCCACAGACAGTGACTGCTAGTCTGCCTCACTTTGGAAAACCCTTAGTTTGAACTCTGCCTTCACCCCCAAAAACTCCAAAATATATGCTACCATGGCTTGCATAGGGTCTACAAGTATGCTCTTAACCAAGAAAGCTCTTTAAAAAGACAAAGAAAAAAAAGTACAACTGAGCCACAGGTTATGATTAATTCATGATTTTTGAAATGCCATTATGATGGCAAGATGAGCGGACACAGCAGAACAGCCAAGGGGACCATTTGCAGCCTCTCTGTCTTTCTGTTGTGTTTTGGGAGGACTGACATTTTCTGAAGGGTGTACTGCAGTCACTTCAAGGCCAAGCCCATCCAGCTGCTCTCTCAGCAAAGCACTCCTCACTCCTACAACTCCTTCATGCTGTTACCACATACCAGTATATTGCAAATAAATTTTTCAGGCAAGCTGCCGTATCAAATTCTTTCTCTTGTGGGTGGTCCTTGAGAACAGTAGGCCCCTGTCTCTATTACCAGTCTTGATAACAGACTGTTTACAACCTTAGGATTCAATGGTTTAGACTTTTTTCCCCTGCTGTAAATTGCTTGTCTAGACAGATTTGGAGCTCCAATCTTTGCGAAAGTAAGGCTTTGACTCAGTTACTGATGTAATCCACTGATTGAGTACATCATATTGTTAAAAGCAATCTTGCACTGCAACTTCACATTTTCCTTAATCTAATAGGGTGGCAGACTGACTAACTAAATTTTTTTCTTTACTAATTGTCTCCTTTACCTGAACATAGAACTAGTTCAATAACTGAAAACTGTGTGAGTCAAAGATTTGCTGTTTGAATCCCACAACTGTAAACTGTTTTACCTTGGAACCTCTTTACTCAACAAGCAGTGACTTTGGGGGGAAAAGGAAAACAAGTAGAGTAAAATTTTTAAAAAACCAAAACACAAAACAAAATACAACTTTATACTGGCCTCCAGACTCAAAACCCTTAGTGAATGCTTGCACTGTGATAACTTGAAGGAGCCTGAAATTCAAAAAGATCTGTTTTCTGCAATCTGGGGCTCTTTCTGAAGCCCACCTTCAAGGGAACCCAAGCCACTTTGGCATCATGGCTGGGCGACCACACACATGTATATGCACAGGTGCTAAACAGGGGAAGGTAATCAGCTCAAGCATATGAAAGAAAGAAGAGAAGATTCTTCAACTCTGTTGCTTTGTGTGCTGTGATGTGCTTTCAGACCCTATTTCCTTCTTTCCATATGTCCAGTGCTTTTCTTTTTAGCTTCCTTCTGCTCACTGCTCACTCAGAAACATAGCAGAAGTTTAGAATACTGAGTTCAGTTTTGGTCCCCTCACTACAAGAAAGACATTGAGGTGCTGGAGCGTGTCCAGAGAAGGGGCAGTGAAGCTGGTGAAGGGTCTAGAGCACAAGTCTTCTGCGGAGCAACTGAGGGAACTGCAGTTGTTTAGCCTGGAGAAAAGGAGGCTGAGGGGAGACCTTACAACTCTCTGCGACTACCAGAGAGGAGGTTGTACCAGGGTGGGGATCAGTCTCTTCTACCAAATAACAGGCTATAGGACAAGAGGAAATGGCCTCAAGTTACACCAGGTGAGGTTTAGATTGGATATTAGGAAATATTTTTTCACCAAAAGGGTTATCAAACATTAGAACAGGCTGCCCAGGGAAGTGGTAGAATTGTCATCCCTGGAGGTATTTAAAAGACTGGTAGACGTGGTGCTGAGGGACAGGGTTTAATGGTGGTTTTGGCAGTGCTAGGTTTACGGCTGGACTCAATGATCTTAAAGGTCTCTTCCAACCTAGGTGATTCTATGATTCTGTGATTTCCTGCAGAAAAGTCCCCAAATAAGCCCATTTTTGAGAACAACTGTGGGTACAATAGACTTCTGAAGGGCCTGCCATCCCATTCCCTTCACTTAACATTTTTGCAGTGCCATCAGTTGGGTGATTGTCTCAGGTTCCCAAACAGAACAGTGGCTCATCAACCTCCCTGGCACCCAGATTGTGAGGGAGGTGGCCACAGCCAAGAATCCTGTGCCAAAAGGGCACCGGAGCTAAGGGGAACTGGAGCTGATGGTGGCCTTTTCTGCTGCCTGCCCACGTAAGGTGGTCAGGTTTTGGGTTTTTTTCCACAGTGTGGCCCCAGCTGGGAACAAAATTGGCATATAGTGTAGATGGTTGCTGAAGTGGCCTCAAGAAGCACGTGCCTCACCAGATGGAGCTCTTCTTCCAGATGAAGGGACCTTGAAATGGTGAGGTGTCCTGTGGCTCTTCATCAATGACATAGACAGTGGGATTGAGTGCACCCTCGGAGAAATTTGTGGATGACATCAAGCTGAGTGCTGCAGCTGACATGCTAGATGGAAGGGATGCCATCCAGAGAGACCTTGCCAGGCTTGAGGGATAGGACAATGTGAACTTCATGAAGTTCAACAAGGCCAAGTGCAACGCCCTGCACCTGCAACTGGAGTCAGGGTATAAACACAGAAGCACAGCAGGGTTTGGCTCTAGGTGGTTAGTTGTTATTTTGGCTAATTGATTTGATGATATTCAACTTTCACGGCCCCGGGGCTCTCTGACAGACCAGGAGTGTGGCTGGGGCTGAGGCGAGGTGGACAATGTTTGTCCAGAGGTGATCCTCCTTCCTCTTGGTGGCTTGGGGCAGGTGCTTTGCCTCTCCACATGTCTCCTTCCAGCTTGTAAAACAGCGGTAATACTGAGTGCTTCCACAAAGTCCGGGGAGAGACAGCTCTCCAGTGTGCAGGCTTTTTTATTGTTATTAGCAATGTTTTATCACAAAACAGGAAATCCCATGTGATAGGTGCTGAGGAGAAGCAGAAGACTCTACCTACTGGTCTGTTCCTCCACCTTCTCTCAGGCAGGGAGTGCTGGGAAAAACTCTGCCACTTTCCCCCTCTGTTTCTGTTTCCTCATCAACCAGGTCCAAGTTTAGCAGCAAGAGCAGATGATACAACTATTAAGCTTCTGGTTTAGCACTCAGAGGAAGCACGTGGTCTAACAAAATGAAGGGGAAGGCACAATCACTTCTCCTCCAAGCTTACAAACGGGTGGCTGATGCACCCTCCTTCAAAGGGCCAAAGGGGGAGAAACCTCTCTCTGCAGCCCCCTGTTAACACACTGTCAGGGAGAGAGCCCTGAAGATTGCAAGTCAGCAAGATCCCAGCCTAATATTGTGCAAATAACAAGTGAAAAGGTCAAAACATGGCTACTTTAACAGAGTGACCACGCAAGAGCAGTGAGTAACAAGATCCTCCTGTTCCTCAAGAGAAACAAATCTGCACTGAGCTGATTGCTCAACTTCAGTAACAGCCTGCAAGACTCACGAGGCATGCACAACCCTAAACAAATATGAGACAAGAAGTATGGAAATGTCACTTGTCATAGATCACAGGGCTTGTAAACCCTGGAAACCGAGCCTCCATTGCTCACTAGCCTCCACCCGTGCCAACGCTGCTGCTGCGTTACTGGCGCCCCTGTATGTCAGATAAACGGGTTATTTGTTTCCAGTGACAAACATACAGATCTTCCGTAATTGCAGGGAGGGGGAAAGGGTGCTCTCTACCCTGAGTTAGGTAACTAACTCATCCTCAGTATGTCTTTGGAGTGGAGAAGCAAGGGACCATTTCATGCTGTATGTGAGAACCTAGTGCTTGAAAATATGCATCTGCAGATAAATGAACACTTACACCACACAGAAACTCCACATTCCACACTCAGGCCTCCTGTTGAACGCACGTTTCCCCCAGGGACTTCAGCTTTTGGCCCACATGTAATATTTGTCATATATTATGTTATATTCCATACTTATTTGCTGTGCAGCTGCACAAACATCACGCTTAGAAGAATACAGTTTAATCACTTGAAAACACAGTCTTTATGAAGTGATGAACAAACCATTCCTATTCCTTGCTTTTCAAACCAACAACGCTGAAATGCCCAGCATAGATGTCTTATTTTCACTTCCATGCGTTTCCTACATTGGATGGAAATATTCAGTAGTAGTTTTATTTGAAGAATTATTTTATATTAAGGCATGAAATACAAGAGGCCATAGAGACATATAGAAAACATTTAATTAAAAACGCTATGAGATACAATGGAGTTTCTGAAAATTTTGTACAGTCATAGCAAGAACTGGCTTCTTGTTCCAAAGAACAAGAATGTCATCATATGATGATGAGGCAAAACCTGAAAAATTAATTAGAAAAAATTTTGAAAATACTGAACTGATTTCATACTCTAAGAATCAGTGATACTTCTGTTCCTGAACCACAGAATAGATTTTAAAAAAACTTTATCCACTGCTTTTATTTCTCATGATGATTAAGAGCACCAAAAACAAATGTCTCCCTCACTCCTTCCTTAAAACCAAGCAAACTTATGTAGAGATATACACTTCCACCCTCACAAAGTGGAATTTAAAACTTCCTCTTCCAGACTATTAAAACTAGTAGGCAAAATTTTGTTTTGGGGACCGGAGGTGATATTTAATAAGCTGTATACCGTGCAGATGTAATTGCAGCTACTTTGTCTCAGGGGGATTCTGGAGAAAGGTTCCACACAAGGATGACCTCCCAAGTGCACACAGCTGCTGTGACATTGCACCACATCTCAAGCCTTTTCCTACTGTCCTCCAGGAGTACGGCTCAGAAATTCTTTTTAGTCAGACAGGATTTCATTTTCAATGCAGTGAAAAGAGTCATTTAAAATCCCATCTCAATAGAGAGATTATAATGTTGACACTTACATAATTTTATTGAGATCCGTGTATTTTCCTGAAAGCACAAAATTCTACAATCATGCCATTATGTATGAATTTGAGCTTAGCCTCCTAAATATATATATAAAATAAGTGTTTGTGGATTGTTTTTCTTGGGTGAGGGGGCACAGAAAAAGCATTGAAAATGTGAGTTTCAAAAAAATCCAAACCAGAAATCTAAAATACTTACAGTATAGTAAAATTTCACCATTTTAGGTGTGAGCCAAGCCTTTTTTAATGCTGAGGTTTAGCAATGCTGATCTCTGTGACCTACTTGTTTTGTTCACAATTCTGACATGAAAGGTTGTAAGTGTATCAGCAGCTACACTGAGTTCAAGGGAAGGACCTGGGAACCCATGTGAGTAAGGTGACTTTTTATGACTGTTTGCAGGCCTAGGTCAAATCTGATTTTACTGCAGGAAAGACACATATCATTTTATGTATCACAGTTTTCATTATTTCAGTTCAGAGATCTCAGCACAATCCTTAGTTGTTCTTTTTCAGAATTAAAGCAACAAGTATAGGAGGCAAGTGCAGAAAGCTGGGACCCTGTGGTGCTGTATTGTAAGTCTACATGATGCTGCCTATATATGCCACTAGCTTGAATGCAGCAGACAGGAATTTCTGGAGCCAGTAAGATACATTTTGTGATTCCTTTCCATCCTGTGTGGCAAAGATTACAGAGACTTTTCCTTACATTTGGCCAAAACCCACCAACTTCTATCAATAAGGTCTTTGCTACCTTAATACAGCTTTACAAAAAACCTTTTTGGAATGCACCAGTAAAATAAACCTGCAAAATGAGAAGATACATTAAAAGTCATGATTTTTACCAAACAGAAGTACACCTGAATAAATAGACTAGACTGGACTAGAATAGGAAGTTCAGGTGGAAGAGACCTACAACAATCACCTAGTCCAACTGCCTGATCATTCCAGGGCTGACCAAAAGTTAAAGTGTATTATGAAGGGCCTTGTCCAAATACCTCTTTTTAAGGTACTGTCAGGCTTGAGGCATTGACCACCCATCTAGGAAGCCTGTTCCAGTGTCTGACCACCCTCTCAGTAAAGAAAGGTTTCCTGATGTCCAGTCTAAACCTCCCCTTGTGCAGTTTTGAGCCATTCCTACACATCCTGTCACTGGATGCCAGAGAGCTCAGCACGACCCTCTCCATGTCTCCTCCTCGGGAAGCTGTAGAGGGCAATGAGGTCGCCCCTCAGCATCCTTCTCTCCAAACTAGACAAACCCAGAGCCCTCAGCCGCTCCTCACAGGACATGCCTTCCAGCCCTTCCACCAGCTTTGTTGCCCTCCTCTGGATGCATTCAAGGACCTTCACGTCCTTCTTGAATTGTGAGGCCCAGAACTGCAACTGGTACTCAACGTGAGGCTGCACCAATGCTAAATACAGCGGAATAATCACCTCTTTTGACTGGCTGGTTACGCTCTGTTTGATGCACCCCAGAATGTGTTTTGCAGAATTATTGCTTATCTTTTGCCTACGCTCCTGTCTTTCCCAGCCCATATCAGATATTGCAGAGGATGAAGTCATTCACAGGCTCTGGACAGAAATAAATTTTTTATGGTTGCAGACTTCCAAAGGTCCAGTGTGTACTTCACACCCTGAAAGCTTTTTTTTTCTTCTTGCAAATTTTCTTGACTTTTCAGAAGAAACCAAAGATGCAAAACACTCACTGAAAGCATCAAAATACATTGTTTTATTCATGAAGATCAAATAAGTGTAAATATTTGTGGCCTTGAAGCTTATGTTAAAATAGTAACATAAATTTCTTAGAACCTATCTAAGGCCCGCAGAAGTCACTGGAGCAGCTCTAGCAAATTTTATGGTCTTTGGAAAGGGACAGGAACAGATTCATTGGAAGAAATCACTTATCACTTGATAAGTGGTTTGGAAGGAGCTATGGCTGAAGCGGATTTGATTCCTTCCACATTCACACACAGAGACAAACAGTGAAATGCATCCTGCTGGGGGTTCCCATTGTACACCTTCTGCAAAATATGACTGTTAGGGGTTCCTCCACCTCTTCTTCAGATAACTGGTAAACATGTGCAGGACTGCTTCTTGAAGTCTGTCGCTGTGGAATACCCATAATGGGACAAACTGCAGGACACATGCCTTCAGAATAATCAAACAAAAACAATTCAAAAGCAGAGGGTTATAGGAACATCTTGGAAGAAATTAACTGAGTGTTCAGAAAGGTTGTAGAAAACAGTAAATGCAAAAGCTTTTACTTTATACTTTCAGTATGTATGTTTCTTTTAGAGGGAAATGTTCATTCCTCTCAGTTTTCAGCAAATCTCTTCCTATCCCTACACTTTCATTAAATGCTCATCGTTAACAGCTGTCATGTATAAATATTTATTCTATTTTGTTAGCTTGGTATCCTAAGGAAATGATGTTTATGTGATAGCACAGTCTGGTTTTATGTTCTTTCCCTTCCCCACTCATAACTTTTGAGTCTGCTGGCCAATTTCTGTAAAGGAGTAGGGGTCTCGGGATATTCCTAATAGGGTCATGAAAACAGGCAGCTGGAGAAAGGATGAAGACTAACTAGATGTGAAACTGAGCTCAGCTCAAGACACAAAAGCAGGCAAAGCCACACGGTGCTGATACCACTGTGCTTTACTTGTGTATTCCTCTCTTCATAGTTTACTGGTACCTTATTAGCCTTAATAACCTGCTCACTGTTTTTCATTTGATGTCCAACCTTAAGGTCCCTGAAATCAGTCAAAAGAAACTGCTGAATCCAGAGAGCCTTGGTTCAGCCTGTGGGACCCATTTACACACTATCAAATTCAATTACCAGCATTTCATGGGCTAAACATCCAAAGATCTCATCTCCAAAGGTGACATAATCCAGTGATTCACTAACAAATTCTTCTGCCGTCTTTGTAATAAGACCAGGTTTTTGGTACATTGTCATTGGCGTAGAAACACCATAAGGAGCCACTACCTGAAATAAGAAATCGTAATAACAGTGTAATGTCATCTGACATTTAGATAAGGCCATTCACTCCACAGAATACTACAGCATCTGAAAAATTGTAACAGATATTTGCAATGGAGTAAGGCACTACATGGAACAACTAATGGTACTATGATGGAATATGAAAAAAGCCTATAGCTGCATAAAGGGAAGAGAGAACGCTTTGACAGGGTCACCCAGCACTTAATCAAGGACAGCTACACTATGCAGATTTAGGCATCTCAGATATTCTTGAAGAATTCGTTAAAGTGAAGGCAAATATAGCAAGATATAGCATCACCTGTATGATAATTCCCTTTGCCTTATACTCCGCTTGTAGTGCTTTGGAGAAAGTGCTTATAAAAGCCTAAAATAAAATAAAACAAAATAACTTTAGCACGGGAAACTAGGTACTTTCACACATGCTCACAACTATGTGCAAACAGGTCCTTAACAAAAATGGCCAAGCATCATAGAATCATAGAGTCATAGAATCACCTGCGTTGGAAGAGACCTTCAATATTATCGAGTCCAGCCATAAACCTACACTGCCAAAACCACCCCTAAGCCATGTCCCACAGCACCACGTCCACCCGTCTTTTATATACCTCCAGGGATGGCGATTCCACCACCTCCCTGGGCAGCCTGTTGCAATGCCTGATAACCCTTTCGGTAAGGAAGTTTTTCCTAATATCCAACCTAAACCTCCCCTGGCACAACTTGAGGCCATTTCCTCTTGTCCTGTCAAGACATGCATCCTAAGTCACAGTCATGCATCCTAAGTCACAGCGCGGTGGTGAAAAACATAGAAATGAAGTTTTCAGGACATATTTGCTGCTGGTGCATGTGAGCACTGGCAAGATTGACTTTTTATCTGCACCGGAAAAGATGGACCCTGGCATTGGCCCAATCCAGACATGAAACAAGTAGTACTGCAGACTGGACTGAAAGCTTTGTCCCATTTATGAAAATACAGAGATATGAATGCCCGAGTCCCATTTATTCTAGCTATTGTTTCATGTGGCTCTCATCTCTGGCTGACACCTACCCTCCCAGTTCAAGGCTTACACGGCTGTTTCTCTTGCAGTAAGAAGGGGAGTGAAATACAACTCATGCCTTCAGTGTATACCTATTAGCATAGCCTACAAGTATGATATTCAAAGTCATGTATTTGGAAATTTGGGCGGGGGAGATAAGGTTTATAGCTTCAGGCTTAAGGGTTTACCTTTCTATGTTTTTCTCCACACTATGAAGAATACACATATACTAACTTCATTGTGTAAAACTTTATTTTCTTTTAAGACTGGTTTTAGGAGCTAGATCTTTGAGAAATATTGAGAAACTTGACAACATTGAATCGCTCCTCTGCAATTAGAAATATAAAAGTCCTACTAAGGAGAAAAAATGACGGTCTTTCAAAGCCATCATTTGACAGGCCTTACAATTTAAACACCAATAGTGTCATGATATTGCATGAAATACCAATATGCTGACAAGTAACATATTTTCCTTTCAGGGCACTGCAAAAAAAGTCCATTCATAAAGAAACAAAGGTAAAAGACAGCCAAGAATGAAAAATGTCAATACAACCAATGTATCATATCACTTTGAAATAATGTTAACTAAACTTTTTTAAGGAACTAAAATTTTCTAGTTTGAATGTAGTTCAGGTCTTCAGGAACGAGAAACTTACATTAAAAAGAGAAAAAACAAATGCAAAACGGTAATTTCTTACCAAGAATAACTAGCTTTTTCTTACCAAGCTGAACTTTAGCCATGATCAAGCAAATAATGTTAGAATTTTTAATCTGGACCAAGCCTGAGCTGAGCAAGTTGCCTTTGGAATTTAAAAAAAAAAATATTCACTCCTCATCTTTTTAAGCTCTGGGGTTTTAATTCAAAGCAAAATTTCAAAGTGAAATCTATGAAGTCAGGTAACTCACCACCTACCTACCAGGAATTTTATTCTTGGTTCCATATGCAAAATCCAGCACTTTTGCGCATCCTCAGTTTTGAGCAAACTAGCTAAGACAACCTGGTAAAAAACATCACTTCCCGGAATGAGAAAAAATTGTTAACACCAGTATAATACTATTTAATCAAAGGCAAAAGTGTTCTGATGATTAGACATCCTTTCAGCTGATTTCATTTTAAAAGCTTCAGTAATTCCTAGTTCTCAGGTAGTGCTCATTTACATTGCTTCATTATTTCAGTGGAGCAACAGTGATTTATGTCCTGAAACCTGGCCCTATATTGCTGATACAAACGCTTTGGTAAACACTTGATGGAGATTTCTTTGTAAAGGAATGTGAATGACTTACCTTGGAAGCTGAGTACATTGTGTATAATGGACAAGGGAAGGTGCCCAGACCAGAAGACAGATTCAGAACAAGACCTTTTTGTCTGAAATTTAATTTAAACAGTTACATTCAGTTTACATTTGACAGTATTATAGTAAAAGCCTGCACAAGTTGAAAACAACTTTTTTCCCCTGGAAGGCATAGCTTTCCTATTATACTGTAGACTACACTTCCAAAAGATCCAATTTTTATGGTTTAGTTAGGTGCAATTAAGTCTAAACCAGCTAGGAATAATGTCATAAGTGAAATTTAAATGCCTAGTACAATCAGAACCCTGAGAACATTGTACATGCTATTGTACATCTATGAGAGCCAAAACTGCCATCAGAGGAAAGATTTTGTGCTCCTAAATAATTGGTAGGTCCTCTTTGCTCATTAGCCAGCACATTCTTTTTCCTGCTCCATGCATCTGTTGTTTTAGCTTCCCTATTCACAACTCCCTTTACTAAAAACAATTTATTCAGCAGCAAGCAGGAAAAAAGCAAACCAAAACAATTAAACAGTAAGACCTTATTTCGTTGCCAAAACAAAAAGCAGGCACTGTCCTCTAAAATGCAGTAGTTAACAACGTTTTCTAGAAACTCTACCTGAAGACCTTAACTTCTGGTTTAAGGACTGCCACGTCTAAAATACACCTTGTATTAAAGGAAGAAAGGGGAACCTTAATGAATTAATCTCTCTGATGTAGTACAGGCATTTCCAGAGCTTGAAAACTGTGATTCCAAGTACAGATACCACTTTTAGAAGAATATAATGATATATTTAAATGCCGTTTCTCGCTTAATTAGACCCATCACATGCCTTTTTTTTTCTGCAACACCTGCATGTTTTTACTAGATACAGACCTATATTTTGTATTTTCTGTCTTGTTCTACAGTAGACTGGCTGTTTGTGGCAGTTCCTACCATTCGTTCACATAGCACTAACAGCAACAGACAAAAAAACTTACTGATTGACATACTGTAAAGTGCAGAAGTTAGTAATGAAAAAGCATAGCCACCACTGAATAAACTGGAGGTAGAAGCTAAATCCTATTGAAAGTTCTAGAAAAAAACTATTTTTACCTTGGCTCCATTTGTTTCAAAATTATTTTGGTCATCTGTAAGACAAATATGTTAAAAACCATATACATTCTCCCTCTTGCTGATTGCATTTTTCAGCTGATCTTGTTTTATTCACAAGATTTCCACTTGCTCCCAGACATATGTATACAGTTCAAAGAGCTAAAAGGTGGCACATTCAAATTTTTGGAAAGTATTTTAGAAATGCTAATGGCCTACAAGCCATTGAAGTGTCAAAAAATTCCAAAGGTTCGTCTTCTAAGTAGTCTCTCTAAGTAGTATGGTTCTGTAAAGCTTTTCAACAGTATCTGAATTCCATCATTCTTCAATACAGTATCATAACTGTAAGGAGAAAGTCAAGTCAACTTCATAGAGTTTTTGCATTTTCACTTCTGCCTCTACCTGGGTTAGAAATGGCAGAAAATCAAGAAAAAAATCTTTTCTGCTACCAAAGAGATCTTTTGCATAATTTTGATGCTAATTATTTAATCATCCTTTCTTATTTTAACAACAGACATAATCACATTTGTGATTTTTTAAAAGTACAATTAAATCCATTTTTAGGCAAGAAATCTGCTTTTGTTTGTTGTATTTGAAGGCTATTTTTGATAGTAAGCCGAAGTCCCTAGGGAATTCATAGTCATTGATTCTTTATAAAAGTACATGTAATGTATGCCTCTTCTCAGGATAAGAATGTGACAACTATTAAATGGCAGTAATGAAAACTAGCGCAGAAGAATGATGCAGCTTAATTCAGTCCTTGTTATTTTTTCAGTACTGTTATCGTGCATAACAGGATAGTAGGAGCAGGGCAGGGTTCACAAGCCTAATTTTCAGCAAGGATGAAAGTGCATGTGGGTTACACCAGTTTGGGTGAAGGGGAATTTCCAAGCAAGGTGGAAAACATGATCCTGCTTTTGCAGTGCTGAAAATCCCACTGGCATCTGTGGGAGGCAGAAATACCTGGAGTTCAGGCATCCCATTGAAAGATGTGGTGAGCAGGATCCTAGCAGGAATCAAGGCAGGAAGCGGGGGGGTGGAGGAGATGCAACCCAAACAGATGTAAAGATGATTTGGACACAGCCATGAGGAATACTGGTTAGGAGCATGATTTCTTCTTTGTGTTTTGGAGGAAGGTGAATGTTTGTGGAAGACTGAAAAGGACATGGTTGCATCAGTGGGTGAAAGGAGTCCCCAGGTCCTAGTGAAGAAGTTGTTGGTTCTAAGGTATGTGTAAGGTGAGAAATGGTAAAAGGGAGAACGCTTTTCTATCCAGACGGAGAGGGTACAAAACGTTTGCCTGTTTTTTGGGATGCATCTACATATAGCATTCAGATATTTCTCTGCTCTTGACATATAAATAGAATAAAACGTAGGAGCAGAAAGTTCACCAAAATACTTCATGGAAGAATTTGTTTCATTTGACTGATGTTACATGATTTATTATTGGAATTCATTAAGCAGCAGGACAGATTTGGGACGTGAAGTTGGCTAGCCAAAGAAAGATGAACATCTGTTGATAATTTTCATGTCATGTTTAGAAAGACATTAGCCAAGGTTGAGATGAACTATACAAAGCTCTTGTTCTGCTGTTGTTCATGCTAACATGCTGCTTACAAACAGCAGAGCAATACAAATCTTAATCAGAGGTGGAAAGCATGAAACACCATCTGTTCTTGTAAGGGAAGTAGCCAACCAAAATTAACACCAAGAGGTAACAATACAGAACTGGGCGTCAGCTCCTTAAGTTTCTGTCCTGCATTGATACAAAAATGTTTTTACAGAACAGAATTGTGTCACAAATGCATGTACAGTGCAAAAAGTCAAACTGTGGATTTTTGATTCTGAAGATTTTGATTCTAAACAAGTCTCCCTGTTTACTAAAACCAACATGGTTTTGCAAAATGTTTCAATTTCAGAGTAAGATGTGTCTCAACCAAGCAACTGTGTTAAAACGTTCCCAGTCAGCTCTGGTCAAAGTATTCCATAGGCAGTAGAAACAGATGGGGTCCTTAAAATAATGCTGACACGCCTGATGAAAATTACTATCAGCAGATGAATTAAATGAAAATACAGAGGAAAGATAGTTGGTCGCTCTTGTACAGGACTAATTTTTTTCCAATTATATAATCACAGATGTAACATAGATGCAAGTGTTTCACATACCTTTGTAACAGAAATAATATTGCAGTTGATGAGGTTCTGCAGGAGGAAAGAAAACAGTCAGTTCATAGTTAACTTCAGAGGGTTTGTGGCTTATCTAGGTAACAGCTAGCAATTCCAACTGAAAAGCTTTCTAACAAGGCAGTTGCTTTGCTTATCCCCGATTGTCACCGACTGCGCCCATGATGGGGGATACTCAAAGGCATGTGAGCCACGACTCATTTTGTTTTAAACACGCCACTCAAATTGGCTTCACAGGCCTTTGACTCTGCGTTTTGCCCAGCCATGTCCACGTGTGTGGCAGACCCCGGGAGGCGGGTGTCCAGGCAGCGATGGTAGCAGCAAACCAACCTGGATGCAAACATGAAAAACTTGGTCACATCCTCAATCCTGTCAAACTATTATACGCATGTAAATTAATCCCCCCCCCCCACCCCCAAATTAAACTGTGTTTAAATGAGGTTTATTTTTTCTTTTTTTCACATGCTTAAGCAATGGTTTCCCAAGGAAAGTGAGTTTTAATAACACCAACAAGAACTCAGCACTTCAGCTGTGGCTGTGAGCAGGCTGGACCCCGTTACATTATCAGTGAGCCAAGAGCCAGAGGGGCTGCTGACCCCTGCAATGACCAGGTCAGCCATGCTCTCCCCTCTTTTGCTGAGTACTTGCTGCAGGTTAGCTGAAATCTGCCATTCTTTTTGTCTTGCAAGCTCTTCTGAGCATTAAAAACAAATCAAAATGTGCTCCTTCAGGCCCAGTTCTCTTCCCACTCAACTGAACAGTTAAATATGTTCTGATTGCAGCAGAGGCAGAATCTGTCCCTTGTTAAGTGGAATTACAGTTCCTCATTGTTATATTGGAAGTAGAAACCCACAGAGTAATCCTACCTCATCTATGTCTGGTCCATTAAGGAAACGGCACGGAAGAGGATTATGAAGCATTCCAACATTGTTAACTAATCAAAGGAAACATAATGATAAGAACCAAATCTAGACAAAGTGCATAGTTCAGCTAGTTAAACAAATGGCTTCTCCTTGAGACTCCAAAGCTTTTGAGCTCTATGTGAAGAGAAATGCTGTTTAGCATTGAGTCTTGTTCTCACTGAAGTCATCAGTACTGATCAGGAGTGACTTCAGGGAACAGAACAACAGTCTGTTGCTACAGTTTGGGGGTTGGTTTGTTTGTTTGTGTTTTGTTGCTGTTGTTTCATTTGTTTCACTACTAAAAGCATGATTTTCTTAAATTAAAAAGAACCCAAAACCCACAAACCAAAACTTCCCCAAAAAACACGTTTTCATTGTTGCTGTGTGGATCATACCAATTAGTGTCAGCCACAGGCTCATTTCAGATCGAATATAAGAAATGCACACAGCTGTAAAACAACCAATAACAAAAATTAATTCCTTGAGGCCAAACAGGGAAGAAGTCACCCCGTAAGCTGGATGCTGCTTATACAGCGGCAGAATAGGTTTCACAGTAAAGAAGCCACTGTACAGAGAAATAGGAAGCTTTTGGAGAATCCTAATTCACTTTTAAAACTTCTTCATGATAACTAATGCGCAAATGCATTAGGCAGCTGTATGCTTGGTTTTAAGTGTTGGCTAACAAGTTGTTATGACACATCATTTATACAATTCCCTGTTTAATATACTGTAGCCATAAAGTACTTTTCAATTAACAGACCTTAGCGACTCACCCAGAACACCAATGTCCAAGCCTTGCAGATTTTTTTCTATGTTCTCATATACTGAATTTTTGGTGAAATCAGCTTGTATAACCTTCACCTTTTGACCCGTGGCTACCTCTGTAATTAAGAAGAAAAAACATAGAAAGCCCCTTTGCATCTCCTCAGAGACAGGGGAAAGCTGTAATTAAGTAATGAAATAATCACGTCTCATTTAGTAATGTCTGCTGTACAGTAAGCAATTGTTTCAAGTTTCTTCCTTTAAGAAAGATCAAAACACAAGCAAAACACACTCACGGTCCCCAGTTGTTTTCAAGGATGTGGCCTGGCAAATATAGGATGAATTTATGCCCTGAAATCAATGGAAGTTCCCTCAGAAATCCTAAACACCATTTGTTCCTTCAGTAAGAAAAATACCCCAGAAATAAATAACACAGGTTATCATAATATTTATAAATGAACACTGTCAGCATACCTTAGACAAGTGAATGTGGGTTCCAGATCCTCTACATAAGCACAGTTTTGCAGAATTGTTTCAAAGTGTTTTCATGTGTAAGATGAACATTTTAACAAGCAGAGCTTATCTTCTCATGTAGGAGGAGGAGGGGAAAACAGGGCTGGATGTGATGCAATATTTTCAAACAATTTCTCTCCTATTTTGACATGTGCACTCCCAAAGACTGAACCTTCCCTGGGATTTTGCAGGACTAAAAGGCATTTAAGGGAGGCTATAGCTTAAGTTTTACAGGGTCAATGTACACAGAAGGGAAAGGGAAATGTGTATGATTTTTCCAGTGTCATTGCTATGCAGGAATAGAGCCCAGCTGTACATTACCATTTTTCTTAGCAGTTGATTTATTGCTGTTCATATTTTCAATGACATTTCATGAGGAAAAGAGGTAGAGGCTCTTACTCACTCACTTTAAAGGCAAGGTTCTCCTTTAAAGGGGCCCAGTAAGGTCTTTTCTAACTAGATGTTCACATTGTAAATTCTTGCTACTAAACCTGCTTTCAAGTTTTATGGGTAACCTGAAATCCAGATGAAGTTTGCTGAAAAAGTGACAAGCGAGCTTGGAAACGTCAGTAGACGATCAGATTGCAGACTCACTGCAAGTGGCAGGAAAAGGTGCATGTGGATGGCAGAAAGTCTGCTTTTGATCCTCTTTGAGAAACTGCCTCTGCTTGTTTGCAGCCTGAAGTTAGCATACAGGCAAGAGGAAGCTTTGCCCTGAAGAGGAACCAGACTTGTTAATTCTTACCCAGAAATCTCGCCTCGTCCCTTGTCTGTATTCAGAACTCAGGAGGAGGCCTTGCACCAGCTCCCGCAGGAGAGCAAGCCTGGCAGGAAACTGTCTCCGGGTCCAGCAGGCCAGTTTGCCACTGAACGGGACCTGCATTGGAGGGTGGAAGGATGTTGCTCCCTCCCGGTTGTTCCCTCCTTGTCCCTTGCTGCGCTGCAAGTCACGACCACTTTACGCTACCCAAGTAACACCAGTGGTCTGAGGAAACAGCAGATGCTCTGACTCCAGACCTGAAACGCGGGCTGCGTCTTGTGCGCAATTTTAGAGGACATCTGTCTCCATGACAGAAGAAAGGAGGAAGGAGTGCCCTTTTTCTTGCCCTCTTTCCAAGTGCCGTTGTGTGTATAAAAGGGACGAAACAGCCTTTGAACCTTCAACCTATAAAAGCAACTCTAGTGGCAAATGACCCCCTAGTGGTCCCCGGCTGGGGGAATGGTACAACCATAAAGAAAAGGACATTGTGAGTGTAAATGCAGCGAAGGGAAAGAACAGAGCAACAGCTGGAGCAGACACCTACAGTGACCTTCCAATTGAAGAGCTCTATAAACAAAACGAAATGGTCTTTAAAAGCATAGTGATGTTGTGGCCATCTTTCTTGCGGGCAACGAGAAGGGCAGCCAAAACTAGAGCAATATAAAAATGAGGATCAAACAAACCATTTGGACGTTCTCTGCATCCCCTTGTCTGTACAGAACTGTACTGCTGCAACCAGCACTGTCAGCCAACAAACAAATACTCCAGATGGCTTTCCTCTGTCTCATTTAAGAATAAAACAATATATTAAAAAACAATAAAACTATCATGCTGATAAATGAATTATGCAGGAATAGCTCTTCAGAAAATGATAACAATTCTGCAAAGGGAGAGCCAAAAAAATAACTTCCAATGTTTCTTATGTCTCTCCCTCTCTGTGACAAAGATTTATGACAGTCTTTGAAGACACAAGCCATTCCAGCTCTTTTTAAAAGTCCTAAGTATGCCAGAAGCAAAAAGCCTAGGTTTTCAAACATCAGGACAGGTTATTGTCTTTTTAAAAATGGAGAGAAAACCAATTTAGGGAAAATTAAAAACTTGAACTGAGTTGTTTAATCTGATGCGCTATAAAAGGTATCATTATAAAGGATACATCTAACTTCTTTTGACCTCAGATCACTGGGGAATCCCACTTGTCAGATAGGATAATGTGCTGCCTTTTGAAATGTACCAGGAGAAGAATAAAACAGGATGAAGCATGAAGTTGGTTAGGACATGCGTTCTGCCAGAAACTCTCCTTTTCCCTTGAGAGAACTATGAAGATCTTCTGAAAACCTAAGGTAGCAAAATGAATGCCTGAGGGACAGCAGAACTGATGTTTGCAGAAAAAGGACGCTCTTTTGAAGTACTAACTACAGCAAAATTTGGCTATGAAGAGAGAAGCACTCAGGCTAAGATGACATTCATATTCAGTGGAAATTTGCTGAGAGGAGAGCAAAATGAGAAGCTGTTTTAACAACAGAAAGAGGTTTAAAAAATATTTAAGACTGGTGAAAAATATAAAAATTTCTGTTAGTACAGAAGAAGCACAAGTTCTGCCTACATTTCTAAAGTCTTTTGGAGAGATGTATCTCCTCAGAAATATAAGGTAACTCAGTTTCAGAAATAACGGGAAAATAGCGAAGAAACAAAAAGAATGAGTGTAAAAGCAGAACTGCAAAAGACGATAGAAGGTACCAGGGAACACAAACTTCAGAGAACAAAACAACCATGGGAATAGTTACTAGCTACCAGAGCACTTGGAACATGGGTCAAGGCCCTGAGTACTACATACTCTGTTATGTAGCAGTGCATATGGGGAAAAGAGTCCTGAGCAATAACGATTTACCTCAAGGGATCAACAAGCCACAAGAGGCATTTTTTAACAGCCTTTGAGGATAAAAGAAGGATGTACCGAGTGAGTTGTTTTCTGCTAGTCGGTGATCTCAGCTTGTTACCTGCTTAGTTCTTGGGGCAGGAAGGATGAGAGGCAGAGGACACAGTGCAGCAGTTTGGAAACTGAATCTACAGCAAGGGGAACCGCTAAACAATTAGCGCTTTCACAGCTCTTAGTGGGAGCAAGGCACATTTGGTTCTTGACCATGTGGGGTGACTTTTTTATTCACTGCTCAATTCTATATTAACTGGCATAATTTCAGAAAGGAGAGGTGGATACAGTACTTCCTGTGATACCAAGTCCAAAAAGAGATACAGTTCCCTCCAGACTGAAGCAACATAGTCAAGATAAAACTCTGTGAGCAGACAAGTCAGACATTTGCTGTACTTGATTAGAACAAAAGGAGGTCTTGAGACACTATATCCTTGATTAGAATAGATAAGGAAGTTGTGAAACCAGGTAGGAAACAGACAGAGCATGTGCCTATACTGAGCTCAACGAACAGGTATGGTGAGGAAGTCTAAAGACACCACCAGAGAACCCTGGAACAGCACCAATGGACATAAGTCAAAGACTTTTGCATATGTTAATAAGTTCTAGTCGTGACTATGTAAAAGATTTCCCAGAAATTATATGAACACGTACCTTTTGAATGTATATAAACTGAAGCAAACAAACTTTGGGCATGTGCGTTAGGTGCAGCAATCCCTGCTGCAATAAAGAATGCCTGCCTTCTAAAGCTTCAAAAAGTCTTAGAGGGTTTTCCTTATCAGCTGACATTTACGGTAACACCTTCATCACCAAACCCAAATTCATTAACTGCATGCTCAGCTGGTCTAAACTGGTACAGCTGTATTTTCTACTACTTTCTGAGGATCACGCACCTTATCTTTCACTAAATACAGATTTTTTTCTCCTCACCCCAAAAAAAACCTCAACCCAAAACAAACCAAAGCAAAAAAACCAAACAAAAACAATGCCCCAAAAAACCTCCAAAACCCTTCAAAAAACAACCACCTTTGTTGTGGATAGTTTTTATGTCTTACAGAAGTGGCTTTTTTGTTTGTTTGGTATTAACAGCCAAACAGTAGACTCTGGTTGTGTAAATAGATCCTAAGGTATAACTTTTCGATCAGGACCTAGCTTTGCCTATACAGCTTGCTTAGGAAATGTAGGCAGCAGAAATACAAAAGGAGTGCAGTTAATAGCATTCCATCATTTCTAATCTCCTGGTTTTATGGTTTGATCAATGTTTCAAAACCACAGTACTAAATGTGTTAAATGAGCACTATACCTGGTGTAACGGTCCTCTCTGTCGGACCTCCACGAGACTTATTGCGTTATCTTTTATCTCATTCTAAAAGAGCTTTCCAGTCTGAGTGGATGGAAATCTGGTTTTCAATGTGTTTCAGTGTTTCTTTAGAGAAACATTTTTCTTACTGTGGATTTCTGCCTGCTCCAGCTCTGGAAGCAGTTCTCAGGCACACCTGGGCCTACAGGACGTGGAAAGCCAAACACTGAGATCTCTAAAATTACCCGCAGTTTAGAATCTTTTAATTTATATTATTCAGCATCCAAACTGAATGTGACAGTATGTTTAGGCAAGTAATATCATCAGTTTGAAAAGGGAGGCAAGTCCAATTAAGGTGTCCAACTAATTGCAAAACACCCCATGGTGTAACAGTTAAGAAAAAGGAAACGAGTAATGTGTCCAGTCCTGCAACAAATTCACATAGCCTAAATCAAGCTTTCTCTCTCTTTGTCTGCCTTAATCTCCTTGCATGTTAGTTAGCTAATGATAGCCGCTTGGAGTGAGATACTGCTTGTTTAAGCAGTTTAGAAAGAAAAAGTCAGTGAGAGTTTGAAAACTCAGAAAACAGTACAATCATTCTGGTTAAGTTTCTGCTTCATTTTTGGTTTCCGTTGTTTATTTACTCACATAACATGACAGTAAGTTCAACTTTTCTTCTTTTCCAATGACCGCTTAGCTCAATTACAGCAAAGCCTGAGTCTGAAAATTGGAATCAGTGGAACATTTCCAAGGCTTTAACATAAGCCTGTATCTAGAGCTCCCTGCTGATTTTAGTGGCCTCCAGGTCAGATATTCCATGCTTTTCATCACTACGTGTTCCTCTCTTTCCTTTTGTTTGTGCCATCTACTTGTTGTTACGTACTCATTTCCAACCTGACAAAATAAATAATGGATGAGTCAGCCTGGGCTTCAGCCAAAACCCACTGAAAACAATGGAAAGATCTCACCGGGATTTGCCACCAACTTCATCAAGCTTTGGGGATGACTCTTTATGCCCAGAACCCAGCTGAACGTAGCACGGAAACCTGACCAGTGCATCCTGAGCTCCTGTGGTCACACCATCCACCTCCCTGCACCTTGGATTACATGAGTAATGCTTCTGCGGTTGGTGACATTTCCTCATGTGCGAAAAGTCGCGGGTCACTTTTGCACAAGGCGTTGCAGTGTTTGCAGGGTAGGCTATCTCTTTCAGAACATGGGAAGACCTTCACTGCACGCTGCTACACAATTCAGCACAGTATGGCCTCAATTAGGAAGGTGGCCAGTGGATGGCTTTACAATAAATCATAGTGCAGAGGAATTTACAGTATGTCATCTTTCCAGGCCTCCAACATTTTTTTTCTTTACTTAGCTATGTTAGTCTCAAGAATCATATTGTTTTCATTCTTTGCTTCTGATTATAATTTACAATGCAAACAAACTATAGAAACACTTTAGCCTTTTTTTCTTCAGGTTTCTATTATTGTAATTCTCTAACATGTAGCTGCAAAGAAATGCAGCAATGACACCGGAGCATTTTTTATGGCTGTTTACTTAAGAGGGGCTAATGCAGGAGATAGTCACATTGGTCTCATGGATACAGCTGCTTACAGAAACTATTCAGGGAGTTGGTTCCTTCCTCCTCTGACACGCTTTGCTTCACAAGGGAAAACAAGTCTACCCCTAGAAAAAAAGAGGGAAATTGGACAGAAAATTTCAGGGCCCAACCTTTGATTTTGGTAGTGGCAGGTTCAGAAGTTACAGACTTTTTCACCCACTTCAAGTCTGCCACGTCCCTGAGAGATGCACTGCTCTCTCTGCAGATAAGCATCCTGGACCTGATATTCTGTTGGAGTCAGGAGCTAAGCTTCCTTAAACACACGTCTTTCTGGCAGAGGTGTAGTCTTGGAGTGACACATGCTTAACACATGAATCTGTGAACCCAGGAATCTGGTGGATAGAAGCCACGTATAGAAGAAGAGACAGTGGGAAGAATAACCTTGATTACAAGCGATCTTTAAAGTTAATGGAGGATATAAATTCATTTGACTCCTAAAGAAATACAATCCGTCAGTCTTAATGTATTTAAACAAGCCATTCGCCAGGGTAAATGGCTAATTTCCTTTGAAGAAAAGGAACATTGATTCTAACGACAGACTATTTAACTGCTTTTTTGAAAGCCAAATGTAACTTGAAAAGTTGAAAAAACAAAACAAACAAACAAAAAACCACCAACAAACAAACCAAAACCAAACCAGGTACCTTGATTTCATTTTTACTCCTCCTTTGCTATAGTCCAAGAACAAGCCTAAACCTAGCCTAACCTTATCTTCCCAACATAAACTGTTTCATAGATCCCTCCGACAACTCTAGTATTACAGCCCCTTTGAGGGCAGATGAAGCCAGTAAAGAACACACATTCACTTTTTTTATCAACCCCCTTGAGCTGTTTGAATGATAGCCTATATTTTTAAAGTGATCCGTGACTAGAAGGGCTCAAGCAACACAGTAATACCAAAAATTATTTGTGGTATTGTAGCACACCTGGGGCTATACCTGTAGCAATATCTAAGGCCCTACTGTACTAGATACTCTTCCAGGAGAAGAGACCTCCAGATGCCTGTAAAGCCAGCATGCTAAATGGGAAGATAAGTTTGAGACAAACACTTACCAACTTCAGAGGCTACTCTCTGCAGTTTTTCAAGAGTTCTGCTTATCATAACTATATTTAATCCACGTCTTGCCAGCTACAAGAGAGGAATATAAAAATTGTTAGGAAACAGTAAGGTGATAAGAACCTTTCGTTTTTTTCCAGTTTTGCAATAAAAACAATCATGGATTTTTTAAATTGCTTTCCTTCACCTGTCATCTGCCTAATGGGTAAACAACAGATTTTAAAACCAGGCAAAACAATAATCAGTCTTCTAACAGTCTTCCAAAGTATCTCCTCCACTGTATAATCTTGGACCCTTACAAGAAAAATAAACTGGACAACAATCAAACCCCAATAATATGAACAAAAATAAATAATCTGAGCCAATTTCAAATGAATGAAAGTCTGCAGGGAGGAAAAGCAACATGACATTTCCCAGACACATATTTTTATTTCTACTTGGATTTGGGAGGCCAAATATGTTGATTACTTCCTAGTCATTTTACAACATCACCTTCCACCCTCACTTTTTTTTTTTATCCTGAGGAAGTAGATTAAGCATATTGAATTGAAGGCTCAAGACTTTGAAAGGATTTGGGCTGTATTGATATTTTTTAATAGAAATAAAATCTGATGCAGGTCAGATGGATAAATTTTAACTGGTTTATTTTTTTCATTAGATGCAAACTAAAAAAAAAAAAATTGATGTTGGCAATAGTTGAAGTTTATGGCTGCAAACACTATTCAACACAGCAGTCCGTTTATAGTCAGTTTGGTATTACCATGTGCAGAACAAATGCAGAATAAATAAAGAATGGTTTTCTCCTGTTTTCCCAAGGCCTCCCATTCCCATCAGAGTTTTAGGCAGAGTTACAGAGTTTTAGGCAAAGCCTGAAAGAGAAACATGGCCCCAGTTTTTGAAACTAAGTTATTAACAAGTGGAAGCTGAATGCAGTTGTGTGCGGAAAGAAAGGAAAGATAAAACTGAAACTAGAAAAATGCTCTTGAGAGCAAGGAGAAAGAGAGCTAAATTATCCAGCACAAAAGATAAAGCCAATGTCATCTGAAAGTATCACGTTTGCTTAGAAGAAGAAACTAGCCCACAAAGGCCACACACTGAAGACCCATTCATTTCTGTAGCTCACTCCCTGCTACACTTTCCCCTTAAACCTATCTGAGGGAAGCAGTTTGTCCTGTTGGGCTCTTCTGAAACAATGCAGAGAATGTTAAGGAATAAGGACCTTTGTTCAAAAATTTGCTACATCAAGGGTACAAGGGGCAGACCATCTATTAAAAGCATCAGTCACAACCATTTGCATTTTCAGCACAAAGACCTTGCTCACAATTCTCTGCTTTTGGAGACCCTCTAACATAATTGACTGGTGCTCCACAGAGACATGCACAGACTTAGATGCTCAGGAGTTTTGAAAGCTTTTTTTAAGGGCTGCATTTGAAGTTTTCAGGAAGAGAACTCTAATTGCCTACCTACCGGCAGATTTCGCTTTGCTCAAAATGAGCTTGACTCAAGCCGTTTCCACGGTCACTTGCTCCTTTCTACCATTCAGGGGTGTTTGGGTGGGGGTTATTTTAATTTTTTAGGAGGGAAAAATCCTTCCTAAACCTAAGTAAAAAATTATTCCTGTTGCTAAGATTGCACTGTTTTTCAGATAATAACACATGTGGCAATCTTGTAAAATGGTTAACCATCAGCTGAGAGGACTCTCCCTTGCTGCTATATACCAGACTGTAGCAGCCATTTGTCAAGGCAAAAGAGGCTACACACCTGATTACTCTTTTTTTTTGCTTCGTCACTGACATAGAAGATGTGCATTCTTTTCAGAAATAGGTTTTGTAAGATATTGAAACTACTATGAGAATCAAATGCACCCTCAAGTGAGCAAAAAAACCTGTGCTTAGAAAAGAATTTCCTGATCATCCACAGGAAAGGTTAAATCAGGTTTAACACTAGCACCGATCAAATAAAGGTAACTTTTAGTGTAGACGTCTTTAGCACAAGGCTTTTTCCGAATATGAAACAGCTTTGATGTTAGTGGATGGTATTTTCCCTCACAGTGAAGAATAAGGACTGGTTCCCAGAGCTGTGTAACATGAACCTGCTTCTGTTAGGAAATCCTGACTCCCAGTGGCAAACGACTAAAATGCTCCTGAACACCAGACTGCCAAAATGTAAGATTATTAACGACTACAGTTATGACAATTTAGCATTTAGAAATGGGGCTAACAATGAAGAAAGATCAAGCAGGATATGCACTCTGAAATCTTACAAACTCATGGTTAAGAAGTTTAAACCTACATTGAATTAGTATAAAGTCACTACACATTTTATCGTGTGTTTTTGCAGCTCAGCCTGGGGTGAATTTTTGAACAATAAAGCTTCATGAAAGGCAAGACACAGGATTTAGCTTCAAACCATGCATGTAATTACTACAGTTACCCTGACAAATTGGTTATGCTCTACACAGATCATTGCATGTAATAATGTAAAATCCCTAATAATGCATTATGGAATCTGTAGCTGCCTACTGTAAATTTCTACCTATTACAAAAGAGAATCTTTTCTCTTCTCCAGGACTGTGCTGTTATGGCCTCACTGCTTTACCACTTTTTTTTCCTTCCCTGAGGCTCAGACCTGTAGGGTCTCTATGATTCAAATGTTTCAACCCTTTATGGCCCAGCAGAGCAGGACTGAGATGGCAGGGCAGAAGGACTCTGCAATCTTTCTGCTAGCTCTTCACCTGTGCAATGCAAGTAGAATTACAGTATTTCCAGAAATAAATCCAAGACCAACTGGAGAAATTAGAATATGTTTGCAACTGAAGCAGGAAACCTGAGATCATATTTAGTTTGCATTATACTGCTGGTAATACTACGCACAATTTCAGGAAATGAAACAAAGGTTTAAGATTTGAGAAACTGTTGTATTAACAAATGAATGCAGTGTCTGTCTCAAAAAGGTCTGCTAGAACAGTGATTAAACACAAGCACTGGCCTGACTTTTAAGAGTTATGAACTATTAACAATAACAAAAAGGGTGACCATGTGAGCGACCAACATCCTGCTTGTTCCCTGACACCAGATGGGAAGTATGCAGAGGCTAAACTGTAAATCTCAGAGTATGGCATGGCCTCTTCCATAAACCCAGTATGCTTGAGGTGGTAAGTTAACGCACATCTGTAGTTATTACATCAGAAAAACAGAACTAACAGGACTGCACCAGTACCTGAAACACTAATGGTTGAGCAGACACGCGACAACCTAGCAGCACACCCACAGTTGACTTATTTGTGTTCCTTGTTATGTCTGGTAAGTCTAAACCCCATCAGCCCAAGAACTAATGGACCAAATCTAGCAGAAACTTGGCTTTTGAAAGAAGTATAGCAAACTAGATCCAAAATCCCTGTACTCTGACATTGCAGCAGTCAGTTAGAAGGTCTTTATGCTGAAGGCCAGTCCTTCAAAATCACCCTGATGTTCTAGAAATACAGACAGAGCCTTCACGGAAGCCTGGACACTCATGCAGAAGAGGACAAGCTGAAGTTCTCTGTGTGCCTGCCTCTTAATACAAGCTCGGGAAACTAAAGAAACAATAACTTGCCCTGAAAAATTTATGTCCTGGCATCAACAAAGTAGTGTTTTGAGACCTCACAGCTGCCAGGCTCTTCACACAGCCCCAGCCAGCTCTTGAGCTTAATAGACTTTGCAGAATCCTGTATCTAGCCATAACCCTTGGAAACAAGGTTACCGAACCAGTAAACACTGTTTATTACAGTAAATACTGTAATCTTTGTGTGGACCTCAGTCTGCTGGGTTTTACACAATGTACCACCTACTGGGATTTCCACATAAAACACTGAACAGAGAAAATCCCATCACGCTTACCTTCCAAAACACAAGAACTGCTCTCCTTAGTCTCTTTTACCATATACTACCAACAAGTGTGGAGCCCTGGTCTTAGTTGTGAATCATTATCAACCCACGCGTGAGCTCAGGATGTCAGAAATTCGTCGCTTGGTGTCAGAGCTCAAACTCTAGAAGAACAGACACTGTGACCATCAAACAAGGCTTGCCTTCACACCGGCCCATAATACCAGAGGAACCTATGCCAGAAGAACATCAGAGAATTCTGTACCCTGACATCAGACCAGCAAGACAGCTGTGCTGAGCCAGAAACTCAAAAGGCACGCAAATAGTAAAACAGCAGGGTCAGATTTATTTATCCACAAGCCACACACAAGTGTGTGTTCGACCTCAGCCAGCAAGATGACATGCCAAGCTATGAGCTCATGTGGCGTAGGCTTGGGATCTGCCCCACAGAGCAGTAGCTGAGTACAGCTTCAATCAAAGGGACCACCTCGGGAGGAAGGTACATCTCAGCATGGATAAAGATGGCTGTCAGTCATCCCACAAAAGACAAAAATAATGAACAAATGTTCCACAAAATCTAGTCAGTTCCAGCCAAGTTTTGGGGTTTTTGTGGTGCTTTAAAAAAAATAGTTGTTTTTTTTTTTCTTATACTATAAAACAGCCATTGGCAATTAAACGGTATCTACTCTTGTATAATCCATATAGCACAAAGGAAGCAGAACAATGACAGAGGCTCTGATCTAGATATTCACAGGTTCCTGCAGCCTCCCCATGGATAAAATATCAACAGGTGCTCACAGACAAAGTTAGTTCAACAAGCTGCATGTACAGATGACCACATCCACAGATATGGTGTTATGTAAATGCTTAGGCATTTCTGATGATTCCTCTCCCTGTCTCAATTTCATCCCATTGCCCCCTGACCTCTGTATTCATCAGACCCTTCCCATTTGCTCATCACTACAGGAACTCAGTGAGTAGACAGAGGCAACATTTTCCCTTCTCTCCTACAGGAGAGCTTGTGATCTTTATCACAACTATGCCAAATGTTAAACTAGAATACCTGGTATTTGCCTTTGTGCTTCCTACATTCAATGCTCTTTCCAAAGCAGTTATTGTTTTGCCATTCCCATTAATGCAAATCATGAGGTAAGTACTTAACCAATGTATACACTTAAAAAGACTAGCTTAAAAATCCTGTGAATTAATTCAAAAGCCAACTCATTTTCCTTTCCTGTGAGATATATTTTCTAATCTATGAGCAGAAGGCATCACAGCTAAACTCTTGCATACTACAGGCCACTAATTTTCACCTGGTCACCTCAGATCTGACAACTTCTGTCTTATTGCTGTTTAGCTCCTAGTAAGGGACTCAGTTTTGAATGAAGACACCAGAGAGAAAATCTACTGCTCAGTCACTACCATTAAGAGCAAGGCTGGAACAAGACAGTACAAGACCACCCTGCCTTCAGTGCTGGTTGGCACAGGTGAATAGAAAGGGACAGATGTAGTGACTACACAGCAGCAGCTACAGGGACAGCACAGAGCTCCTTTCTCCTCCTGCAGCCTCCTAGAGCTACTGATCCTTAATTAAACCATTAGGTTTCCTTCTAATTTCCATAAATTGTAGGGTTTTTTCATTTGTACAGATTTCTCCTTTATTTGTTGTTTCAGATAAACCTTTTAAAATGTGTTTGCAAGGTTAGAAAATTACATTTTGTATGCTAATGCTGGGCCACCCCACTGAAAGTCAAAAAGTGGATGAGCTGAGAAACTGGGAAAAAAAAGGACAATTTAGTAGACTTCCTACCCTGGACAGACAAAGTGAAATCTTTTGGATTACTCATTTTATTTCCTTGGTATGATGAGACCATTGAGGCATGAATGACTTTCCTCTGAAATGCAGCACCAGTTTCCTTTCAGAACTTGATTAATGTTATTCTGCACATACAGGAGAGAAGGATTAGCATCATGTTTGTCACAGTGGCTTTGAATCCCAGAATAATTTTATCAACTTGCAGAGACTGACAAAGGGGTAGCAATCAGCCTTTCAGTAGCTGAAGGGAGCCTACAGGAGAGCTGGAGAGGGACTCTTTGTCAGGAAATCTAGTGATAGGACAAGGGGTAATGGTTTTAAATTGGAAGAGGGGAGATTTAGATTAGACATTAGGAAGAAGTTCTTTACTGTGAGGGTGGTGAGGCACTGGAACAGGTGAGGCACAGAGAAGCTGTGGATGCCCCATGCCTGGAAGTGTTTAAGGCCAGGCTGGATGGGGCTTTGAGCAACCTGCTCTAGTGAGAGGAGTCCCTGCCCATGGCAGGGGGGTTGGAACTTGATGATCTTTAAGGTCCCTTCCAACTCTAACCATTCTATGATTCTATGCTTGTCATTTTGTTAAAATAAACTTAAGAATAAGTACTCTATCTTACCTCAAAGGAATATGCTTTTCCAAGCCCATCTCCTGCTCCTGTGACCACTGAAGAAAGTAAAAAGAAGAAAAAGGACTGCATTTAGAACTTTTACCTGTTCTTTCTTGAATTCTTTAACCGTCATCATTTGTATCTCTTCAACATTGCAACCTAAATGCTTCTACTGAAGGACAGAACCAATTTGTTAAAAAAATTATTTCCTTGTGACCTTTTCATCTTCTTTGTTACTTAATTTAGTACTTTTTGCCTTCAAAGTAAATCCATCCCCACAGTAACCTGTCTGATGCGGTACATAGTTATTACTCTCATTTTCAAGGTGGCCAACAACAAGCAACAAGTCAACCACCTAAGCAACAATTGTCTCAGCAAGAAGTCAGTTGCCTAAGAGGTGGTAGAATTTTCTTCCATATACGTATTTTTACAAGTTCCATTTTGCAAGTTTTTCACTTATATGCTCGTGGCAGAATGGTAAGAGATAAGGACTAACTGGGTGATCAAAGCTATTCTAACACTTTCTCACACAGGAAATCTGTCTGTAAGGTAACATCACAGCAAACTTACCACCACCTATAAAACACTCTTCCTTCAGAGCTGTCCTACCCAGTTTACCTTTGGATTTAGTGTTGCTGGGAAGCAAACAAGCTTCGGCATTTGCAAAGCACCATGAACATTAACTGTTACACAAATATATACCAAAGAGGAACTGCAGAAAGAAAATCCTTTTCACCTTAGAAATAAAGAAGAAATAAATGAAAGAGGAAAGCACCAAAGCAATTCCAAGGTAAACCTGGTAAGTTTTCAGAGCAAAATGGAAAATTAGTCAATATTGAAAAAATGTGGACTAAGGACTTCTAATTTGCAAGAGACACTGGAGAAGCAATGTGATTTTGAAGGGTTAAGTTCACTCGCAACAGAAGAGCAATTACTCTCTCATTTGACAGAGAAAAGGGACCCCTCAGTGAAGCAGCAGTGGATCTTTAGCTTTACAGCAGACCTCCAGATGAAAAGCAAAAGTCTGTTGGGAAATAAGCTTCCACCTGCCAACTTTAATTTTCATGATTCTCAGGAACTCATGTGGCACATGATATAGCAAATCATGCAAGCCTTATGAATTTTAGTCTGCCCCCTAAGAATTCATCTTTATAAAAAGGACAGAGCATAAAAGGTCCACTAGAGGAAACAAGTCCCCCAACCTTCAGCTGAAACAAGGATTTTACACAGAAAGTTCACATGTTGCTCCTCACTTCGTGCACAGAATGGAGGTTCTTGCCTCAAATCAAAATAGGACCTATGTATTGCTTTAGAAGCAGCTGAAATTCAGGCAGGTCTTTTGCACAGGGGTGGATTTAATTTCTTATTAATCCACTGTGAGATGTGTTTATTAAACAGGTATTCAATCCAGTCACATCAAGTCTCTAATGCAGGGGAAAGGAACAAAGGACAAGTGTACTGTTCGGGTCACTTCTTAACAAGATGCCACCATCAGTGATATCTGTAGTCCAGGAACTCAGAAACTCTAGCAGCTGTTCATTCTTGTTTCATACTGTTGATCTAACAAGTTTAAGAAAAACATCAATGATCAGTAGGAAAAAGAAGGTGTTTATTAAACATTTCTGTTATTTTATGAGAATGCATAATATCTTTTTAAAAGTACTGCCAAGTTGCAGCCTTTGAAGTTTTTAGGCTAGAGTAGATTTGCCTAGTTAACGATACCATTAAGGATAGGTCACCAGTTCGGAAAAAACACGCTGGAGAAACATCACCGAGAATAAAGAAAAAGTTGCTTTGAAAAGTGGAGACCGTATGCTAGACATAAACTAGTTGCTTCACATATCAGGAAACTGAGGATATAGACAATGCTATTAAAACTAAAGCATTCGCAGTAGAGAAAAAACATCAGAGGTAGGAATGGGGAGAGAATTCACATCTACACACCAGGTGTATGAGCTGTCACCAGTTTGACTGTTTTCCTATTTTCCCCAAGTATGCAAAACCTTCAGGATTACAAGACCAAAGCTACTAGGAGAAAACAAAAAGAAATTAAACATACCATACCTAGTGGAAACTGTGTTTCGTTCTGAAGGGACAGGGTAATGAAATGCAAGGAAAACCAGTCCTGGTTAGTAATGTAACTATCTACTACTCAGTTACAAGGAGAAGAAGGTGAAGAAGTTTCCTTTACCTGCCCATTCTCCCAGCGACGGAAAGAAAGTCTGAGGCAAAGCACTCCAGATATGTGGGAAAATATATTTCATAAATCTGATGCATTTTACCAGAGCACAGAAACAGATCAGACCCCCAATAAGAGTGAGTAGCTGATGCTGGAATGCTTCCATGCCGAGCGAAGGCAGTGAGCTAGTATGAATCAGTTGCTCTCTCCCTGGGAAATGCCTCTTTCCAGCACGCTGCTACTCTCCGAGCACTGGCAGAGAAGTGAGAAGTCTAATCAAATCACATGATTTTCTTTTTTCAAGGAATGTCCAGGTTTAGATTAGAATAATATCTCTACATTACACCCAGATTTGTAAACTACTGAAAAAATCCAAACTAAACAATGATTTCTGGTTCTTGCTTTAAAGGAATGGTTTCACCCCTTTTATGGAAACTACTCAAGAACAAAATGGAAACATAAAAGTTATTGTTTAGGATTCATAGAAACTAAAGATGGGTCTAAATCAAAATCCCGGATAAGAATACCCAAACCTTGGGGATAACACACGTCAGCACTACTTCTTGCAGTGCTGAAGAGCTAAACTCTAGCCTGGAGATTTCCAGGGCAAGTTCACACTGAACTTGTGCAGACGCCAGAAAAATAGATTTATCTACAAAGTCAAAGACAAAATAATGAAAGCTTACTAAAGTCACCAAATTATTTCTATACATAGAAAGTAATATTATATAACTTTTCAAAGAGTTTTCTGAAAAGAGGTTAATATCATCACACCCATTTTACAAATGGTGCAATTCTGGCATGAACAAGAGCAGTAATCTATTAACAAGGGAATAGGACTTTCAGCTTTTCTGAACAAAATATGTTTGAACTGGTATTAAAGTTGAGAAGATATATCAAAACCCTAAGGGGAAAAAAAGAAGAGTATCTCACTGCAAGACAAAGATGAAATCAATTAAATTCAGACGTCAAATGATTAAAAAATTTTTTTGAAGTTAACGTGGAATTACTCAGGGAAGGCAGAGAAGCAACCTTCACTCTTCTTTGTAGTGGCAATTTGAAACATTATTCATTTTTTAAGGATCAGTTTAAACTGGAAAGTAGGAACTGATGCTTATACAAGCACTTAGGATAAAATAAAATTTGTACGCATTTTCATGATATTCTTCCACATTTAACATGAATCATCACTGAAATTTAACCTAAACCTGACAGCCAGAAATCTCCAACTGACAAGTAGCAATATATGTCAAGTGTCACATTACTGACACCTTCAGCTAGAAAAATCACAATATGCAAACATATTACAGAGTACAGATGATGTCGTAATCACAAGGAATGTAACACTAACTGCATCTGTAACAAGCATATATAAAAATCATTACCACCTCAGATTAACAACCCAGCTTCCTCACACGTAAGCTCTCTTAATTTTTCAGTGTAATTACTGTTTTCCATACCATGACACCTGTTGTTCTACCCCATAAAGAAGGACAATCAGATTAACAAAGGTATGAATACTAAATTTCAAAAAATGTTTACATACAATCACAAATTCCCCAAAGAATCACTCACTATTCAAGGAATACTTTAAATTTGAACAAGTTGCACTGTGTTCTTCATATGCAACAACAATGCTGAATTCCTCCTTCAAATGAAAAAGAAACAAGAACACTTCTATTTGATGATGGTATCACAATGCAAACTTCCATAACTGCTAGTCTTTCCTTTTGCATTTCCAGTTCTGCCAATTTTATTTTCTAGAGTCTGGGATGTGCCAGCCTGCAGAGTCTGAGATGTGCTTATAGTACTTCATGGGCCTAATATTTGTAAATCAGGCCAAGATACTGAAAGGAAAAATCATGGAATCACAGAAAGTTAAGGGTTGGAAGGGACCATCTGGTCCAACCTGCCTGCCAGAGCAGGTTGCACAGGGTGGACAGGCGGGTTTTGAATGTCTCCAGTGTCGGAGACTCCACCACCTCTCTGGGCAGCCTGTTCCAGTGCTCTGCCACCCTCAAAGGAAAGAAGTTCCTCCTCATGTTCAGATGGAACTTCCTATATTCATTTTTATGCCCATTGCCCCTTGTCCTATCACTGGGTACTACTGAAAAAAGACTGGCCCTCTCCTCCTGGCACCCTCCCTTTAAGTATTTGTAAACATTGATGAGATCCCCCCTCCGTCTTCTCTTCTCCAGACTAAAAAGACCCAACTCCCTCAGCCTTTCCTCATAAGAAAGATGTTTCAACCCCCTAATCATCTTCGTGGCTCTTCACTGCACCTTCTCCAGCAGTTTCCCATCTTTCTTAAACTGGGGAGCCCAGAACTGGGCACAGTACTCCAGTTGTGGTCTCACCGGGGCAGAGTAAAGGGGGAGGATGACCTCCCTCCACCTGCTGGCCACACTCCTCTTGATGCACCCCAGGATGCCATTGGCCTTCTTGGCCACAAGGGCACATTGCTGGCTCATGGTCATCCTGTTGTCCGCCAGGACTCCCAGGTCCCTCTCTGCAGAGCTGCTTTCCAGCAGGTCAGCCCCTAACCTGTTCTGGTGCATGGGGTTATTCCTCCCCAGGTGCAGAACCCTATACTTGCCTTTGTTGAATTGCATTAGGTTTTTACCTGCCCAGCTCTCCAACCTGTCCAGGTCATGCTGAATGGCAGCTCGGCCTTCCGGTGTGTCAGCCACCCCTCACAGTTTCATGTCATCAGCAAACTTGCTGAGGGTACACTCTAACCCTTCATCCAGGTCACTGATGAATACACTGAACAGGATTGGACCCACTACTGACCCCTGAGGAACACCACTAGTCACAGGCCTCCAACTAGACTCTGCCCCACTGATCACAACCCTCTGATCTCTACCTGCCAGCCAGTTTTCAATCCACCCCACTGTCCATTCATCTAACCCACACTTCCTAAGCTTGCCTACAAGCATGCTGTGGGAGGCGGTGTCAAAAGCCTTGCTGAAGTCAAGGTAGATAACATCTACTGCTCTCCCCTCATCTATCCATCCAGTCATGCCATCGTAGAAGTCTATCAGATTAGTCAGACATGACTTCCCCTTAGTGAATCCATGTTGACTACTCCTGATAACCCTCTTTTCCTCCAGATGCTTGGAGATGACATCCAGAACAAGCTGTTTCAGCATCTTACCAGGGATGGAGGTGAGACTGACTAGTCTGTAGTTTCCTGGATCCCCCTTCTTGTCCTTTTTGAAGACGGGAGTGACATTGTCTTTCCTCCAGTCCTCAGGCACCTCGCCTCTTCTCCAGGACCTTTCAAAGATGATGAAGAGTGGACCAGCAATGACTTCTGCCAGCTCCCTCAGCACTCACGGGTGCATCTCATCAGGACCCATGGACTTGTGGATGTCCAGTTTACCTAACAGGTCTCTGACTTGACCCTCCCCAACCAAGGGAGAATCTTCCCTGCTTCAGACTTTCCCTGTTCCCTGTAGAGACTGGGGGTCCTGAACGCTGGCCTGAGCAGTGAAGACTGAAGCAAAGAAGGCATTCAGTAACTCTGCCTTCTCTGGACTGTCTGTCACCATGGTATCCATCCCATTCAATAGAGGGCCCACATTC